>NJDD01000561.1:184022-205111 GCA_002245505.1 Calephelis nemesis
AGGTCATCAATTTGAGAATCAAAAGTGAACAGGCAAACAGTTAAAATGGGGATGCAAGGGGTGTCCAATGGAATATTACCGAAAGTTCAGGCCGGTAACAGAATGTTTGGATCAGATGTTTTGGCGCCGTAAGTGGGCCAGAGAGTTTTATGTGATTGTGTGGATCTCGAGAAAACATTTGGGGTACGAAAGCACGCAGCAGTGTGTGCTTTGCAGTCTATAATGTTCGTGTTGTCATGTTTGTGTACGATAGCGCAATAAATGAATATTATATTCTACCACATAAATGATAGTACTTTCATACTGATAATTAAAGCAATTCGTGCAAAATTATTCCCTAGCTATTCCAAAATATTAAAAATGCATAACATTAACATTAAAGTTTTCACTTCTGTCGGCATTCCCGGAGTGCAACATGTCGTTTTTTTATGTAAACTAAGAAAGGGCAATAGGTGATCTGTGTTGAAAACCATAAAATAAGTAAAAAATAACTAAATTGAAATTATACTTATCTGCGTTCTATGTTAAAGAAATAGCGACGCGCCTAGCGCGGAGTAAGTCGGTTTGGCAACGCCGCAGCTGCCGCGACAGTTCTTAGGCGATTTTAGTTCGTACGCATTGCACATACAGATTAAAATTGCATAACACTTTAAGAGGTAACCCTTTAAGTTAGGGTAAGTGGTTGTAACCTTTAAAATATAGCGCTTACAAAACCCTTTTGATAGGGTTTTTGCGAGGAAAGGGTATGGTAAGAAAACCCTTTCGTAAAACCCATTCAAAAACACCTAAACGGCTTACCAGTCCGGTTCCTGATTAAAGACTTTATTTGATTGTTTGCTTGAAGGCTCTAATATCAAACTACTGGTATGATTTCAAAAAATCTACTGTGTTAGATTAGATAGCCCATTAATCAAAGAAGGCTAAAGTTCTAAAAGGCACTAGTTCAAGTGCACAGGTAATTAGTTGTATTTTAGAATATGTCAAATATATACTTACATAAGCCAGTGGAAGCTGTAGTTTTAGCCCCAAATGCAAAGCTACCAAAAGCAGGGGTGCTGGTTGCTGGACTGCCAAAGACACTGGGTTTGTTTTCTGTAATGTATTAACAAAAGCATTGATAGAATTGTACAGATTCTTTTTTCCTAAACCCCTTAATAAATATACATGACTTAGGTATAATAGACTTGTATTAACAGTAAATATGTCAGTGCTTATTATGTTAAAAACAAAAAAATATATTAAAAAAAAAGAAATGTAGCTAATAGAAAACCGATAGAGAGGTATTGTGATTGCAGTGGCTTTAACATTATTACTATATTGTATGCAAATTAAAAGGTTCATCACAAGATTACTATACTTACTATGTGTGGTCATTTTAAGTTAGTATTTATTTTAAGTTTTATTTTTTAATCAAATGTGGTGAATTAGTCTATTAAAAATATTTTCTTTCTTTCATTAATGTGTAAAATCTGTTGCCCGAATTAGATAAGTGCTTGGTCAGTGATAGGTTTGCACTAGTCACATTTTGGGTAAGTACTTTCCACTAATTATCAGTGTCCTTGTTGTAAACTGTCTATCTCTTTTGTGATGCAGGGGTGAGATTACTTACTCCTTTTCTATCTATCTTTTGTTTTGTTGGTCCAGGGGTTTGAATACATGGCTAGATCTACCAATCATCAGCAAGGCTCAGTTTTAATTCATGACAGCACTTGCGCAATGAAAATATTGGAATACTTATGGGTCAAAGTGGATATTTAATACATAATGAGACAAGGTGGATATTATACACTTAATGGGAATTAGCGTCTTCGGCTAGTCATGGATGCTCTGGTTGTGCCTCTGCCTACCATTTTGGGGATATGGGCGTGAAAATACTTTGTATTTTTTACTTTGTATTGTTTTTGTTGACTAAAATCCATATCACAAACATGTATTTTGCATTCTCTAGGGATAGACTACTTTGTTTGAATTATCTAGGGACATTTACATTTTAATATATACAAGAACTAAGACTTATATTGGCATCTTGTAAATATAATCTTCTTTTAGGTTCAAAATTTTATTTTTAACAATTTTTTGAATGTTTTTTGTTGCGAAATTTATGTACATTTATTTACAAATAGGTAGCTCTAAGTTGTCTGTTAAATTGATTTTGAAACTGAAAGTTTAACTTAAAGATGTATGAGAAATAACATATTACCTTGTTTTGAAGCATCTCCACCTCCAAATAATGAACCTATAAGTCATAATAAATGTTGATAAGTTTTACACAATATTTTTTTTCAAACCATAACACACATATAAATATGGTTTATGATATTTATATAAGCAATACATTTATAAACTAGATGTTTTCTATGATTTTGTTTGTTGCAGAAACCACTTTAGATATCAGGTTAAAAGTAGCCTATGTCCTTTCATTATCTTTAAACATTCTCACTAAGGGCGTAGCCAGGATTCTGTACAGAGGGGACACACTTTGCTAAAGGGGAACACTTGAGATTAATCTAAGATTCATCTGTAATGTTTACAAATCACAAAACATAAAAGTAAGGTTAGCCTGGTTACATATTAATGTTTAGTAAATAAATACGTATGCACCATTAATTCTGAAACTTAAAAATTGTTATGATAAGTTTACATATTCTAAGAATTATTTTTATTGACTAGAAGTAATAAATATGAGTAAAATAACGATAATAGATTTTCAAAAGCTTACCTTGGGTAGTACCAAAAGTGCTACCAGTGTTAGAAGTGGGTTGACCGAAGCTAAAACTCATTGCAAAAAGGCAATGTAACTTTAATAATTACAAAAAAAATATTACTGAGGCTTATTTTAATTAATAATCAGTATTCAGAAATAAAAACAAGCGTTGCCGCAACTTTGATTTTTGAAATATTTTTAATTTTGACATTTGAGAAAATGGCATTCAATAATGTCAATTTGACTTTTGAGACGTTAGTAAACAAGTGTTGCTAGATATGAACGTCAATCGTGTTACTGCAATCAGTGTTGTCGTGAATTTTTCAAATCGATTCAGAAATGACAGACAAATCGTTTACGATACAAAAAAAGGTGTAGGAGTCGAAAGTATAATCTGGATTTCGTCGTTTACGTCGTTGGTAAACACACGTGCTCGTGAAATAGTTTCAACTTTTCGTACTTGCTATTTACAATAGATCCTTTTTCTTTTAGATTTTTTTTTATGTTTGTGGGTGTTGGAAAGGTTATACACGTAAGTATATAATTTACTAACACTTAATCAGGCCCACTGGGCCTTGGTGTCAAGATGGGAGACGATACACCGGGTGAACCCCCTGACATCCCAGATTCTCTCCCTATGTTCAGCACAAATGAACACATTCTAGAAAAGAGTGCCACTAAGCGCCTTGTGGACGATACACATTCCGAATCAGGCAATATGGCCAAAAAACCAAATCTGGACATGACCATCCCTTCAGTGCAAACTATTTATAGTCACCCAAGCTTGGAAGAGGAACAAACCTACCCCCCAGATGACAATGGACCATCATTGTTCATATTTCCCGCACTGAAGCTGACCCATCTGCAGGGTTAACGTTACGCCCCAGCAAAATCGGTCAGCTTTTAGTCAAATATAATATTAGAGGTATTAGCAAGGGAGGAATAAAAAATGTAGGACGGAATAGGGTGGCAGTGGAGTTTGAAACTTCAGAATTTGCAAATGATTTTATTAAAAACGCATGCTTAAAATCTAACAAGTTAACGGCATCAGTCCCATCCTACAATGTCACTAGACTCGGTCTTGTCAGAGGCGTACCAACGGAGTGGTCCATGATGGAATTTGTGGAAGCTGCCTTACTACCTCCAGGCTGTGGACAAATCCTAAAAGCCAGACGTCTTAACAGGAAAGTGCTCACAGATAATAATCCCCAATGGGTTCCCACCCAATCAGTAGTCATCACTTTCGCAGGTCAGATCTTGCCAAAACACATCTACTGCTTTTATACTTCAATGCCAGTGGAAATATACATGCTCCCTACAATACAGTGCCACAACTGCTGTCGCTTTGGGCACATTAAATCGCAGTACCATTCAAAACCAAGGTGCTTCCGCTGCTCCCAGAGCCATACTGGTGAAAGCTGCGATGTGGAAAGAGAGTCGGCTACCTGTTTATATTGCTCTGGCAATCACTTTGCCACCTTTAAGGATTGTCCTGAGCAAGCTAGACAGAAATCCATTAAAGCAATCATGTCACAACAAAATGTTTCATATATGGAAGCCGCAGAACAGCTCCCACCAGTACGGCGTTCCTACTCAGAGATTGCCACAACATTATTTGCTTCAACTGCTTCATATCGTATGAAGCAGTTGAAGCAAATCCCACGAAACAATCCTCAAGTAGATCATATAAAAAAACAGTATACATACCTCACCGACCTAAACCTAGTCCTGCTAAAGGCTATGACAAACAGGCCCACAATTACATTATATCCACTCCCTCTTCCTCTATTTGCAATGGTTGTGCTCTCCAGACCAGCAGAGCAAATATTGCCAGACATATGGATCCTAATGAAAACATTAAGTATTGAACAACTGTTTGTATTAATCAATAACTTTCTCATTAAATTCAGCGACTGCATACCGAACAACGTAGCTACCAAAATTAAGGACTTGGCCAACTCCCTACAACATGATGGATCCAGTGCAAATTCTCCAATGGAACTGTAGGAGCATCTTATCTAAAAAGCATGAGTTAATACACTTAATAAATAAATACTCCCCCGCAGTATCTGCCATCTCAGAGACATGGCTCCGCCCAAACACTCTTTTTAGAGTAAGGGGCTATGCATGTCTCAGAGAAGACAGAGATGACGGATATGCGGGCTGTGCGCTTATAATAAACAAAATATACCCTTACACCCAACTCAACCTCCCATCCCATACTCAAGACATTAGTGCGATTGCTGCAAAGGTCATGGGTATAAATTTCCTGTCTGTCTATTTACCCCACCCTAACCTTGGGGTTGTTTCTGATCTAAAAAACCTATGTTCATCTGTGCCACACCCTAAAATAATATTGGGCGATTTCAATTCCCATCATACATCTTGGGGCTCCTACTATTCCGACTCTTTCTCTTCCTTGTTAATAAACATATTTGATGATGAAAATGTATGAATCATCAACAACGGTTCACCTACCCACCGTGTTTACCCGAACCAGAATCCTAGGTCTGCTGTAGACCTAACAGCCTGTTCCCCACATCTCTCAACTAAACTGTCATGGAGAACTTTGAGTTCAACCTTTAGCAGCGACCACTTCCCTATCATTATCACCTTATCACATTCCGTTAAACCCTGCAAAGCCCCCGAACCTTTAATGAAATTTAAAACACAAGAGGTTAATTGGTCCCAATATGCAGCTGAGGTAGATAGTAAATTAAATAACTTATTAATAATACAAGATTCAGACATAGAAGCTAATTATAAAAATTTTACTGATAGTATCATATCAACTGCCAGTAATCTATTTCCAATAAAACAAAACAGTAAACATAGGCTGATTTCCCCTCCTTGGTGGGATTCAGATTGCACCAAGGCAATCGAAGAGAGAAAGCAAGCTGAAAAATGTTACAATTCCTGCATGACAGAGGAAAACTATTTTCATTATAAGCGAACAGTTGCTAGGTGTAAAAAGCTACTTTAAAAAAAAAAGAAGCGGATGGAAGAACTTCTGCGAGAGCCTTAAACCTAAAACCTCTTCTAGCACGGTGTGGAAGAAGATTAGGTAATATAGAGGTTCTACCATTCCTGATAACCTTACTTCTAACGACAGCAACGAATGGCTGGGCTCTTTTGCAGACCAACTAGCTCCCCCTTATGCCCCAAATCAAGATTCCTTTTCTATACCTTATCCAGTCTTACCCAACACACATAAATTTAATGAACCATTTGGTTATGAAGAACTGTGCTGTGCAGTAGATGGCATGAAAGACTCTGCACCAGGAGAGGATGGCATTCCATACTCATTTATAACACATTATTACAACTACTGGATCATATTTTCCTTACAGGAATTATACCCAATTCCTGGAAATGCCACATCATAATCCCCATTTATAAAAATGGAAGAGACCCTAACAACCCTGCTTCCTATAGACCCATAGCGTTATCCTCAACCATCTGCAAGGTATTCGAACATATGGTTAAAAATAGACTTGAATGGTTTGTAGAAAGAAGTAAGATTCTACCTAATAGTCAGTTTGGGTTCAGAAGGGGAAAAAGTGCTATTGATAGCCTCTGTACCCTTACTACGGATATCAGGATGGCCTTTTCAAACAACAAACATTTAATAGGAGTATTTCTTGATGTATCAGCTGCTTATGATAATGTTGACCTTCAGCTACTCAGGCTAACCATGCAACAGCTGAGTATCCCTGAGAGAATAACTAACTTTATAGGCAGCCTTTATATGGAGAGACATATCAAAGTGCGTTACAATGGCATACAGCTCTCACCGAGACTGGTGTGGAAAGGTCTACCACAAGGATCAGTCTTAAGCCCCCTTTTATTCAACATATACTCCTGGAACCTTGATCGTACAACTAACTCTTTCTGTCATCTTCTTCAATATGCTGATGACCTGGCCTTATATGTGTCCTCCCAATCCATCTCAGATGCTGCTTCACGAATAAACACAGGCCTGTATTATCTTAATGAGTGGTTGGAAGACCATGGCCTCTATCTCGCCCCCAGCAAAAGCAATGCCATAATCTTTACCCGTAAAAGGAATCTTCCGAACATAACCATTACATGTAATAATGAAACTATCCCCATACAAAATAAAATAAAATTCTTGGGTGTACACCTTGACACTCGAATGACTGGGGCTGCACACTTTAATCACGTAGCCCAGAAATGTGAAAAAGGCATAAATGTTCTCCGTGCACTATCTGGAGTGTGGTGGGGGTTACATCCTTATTCGCAAAAACTTCTATATAATGCTATTGTTCGGAGTCACTTTGACTATGGCAGCTTTATCTTCGAGCCCTGCAATAAAGAACCAATAAATAAATTAAATCTATTGCAAGCAAAGTGTCTTAGAATTATAATGGGAGCAATGAAATCTTCTCCCAAGAACGCCCTACAAGTAGAGTGTGCAGATCCCCCTCTGGAGTTACGTAGGCAGTATATCTCTGACAGATTTCTCGCCAAAGCAATTCAAGACCCCTGTAACCCCCTGATGACCAAATTAGCAAACTTATCCCTACAAATAAATCTCTAATTCCAGTTTCTGGACCAACAAAGATCCCCCCCGATTAGTAAATAGCTATCGTAAGATTCAGTCTTTGCCCTATCCAATGTACCAAGCACCTCTACATCCTTTCTTTAATTGTCCATTTGAAGCACTCATTTACCACCCATTAGTGACCTTAGATACAGGTATTTCTAAAGGGGATAGAAATGCTAACTCAATGTTTTTACAACTCATAGATAAAACATACCCGGGGTGGATTACAATGTATACAGATGCCTCCCAGATCTCTCGAGAGGGAAATGTTGGGACGGCAGTTTGGATCCCCAAATACAAAGTCACACTGACTTTTAAATGCCCCCCTATGACCTCATTTTTTACTTTACTCATTTCTTACTATCTACAAAGCTGTTGCTTACGCAGAGTCACATAGCCTTGCAAAATCGGTAATTTTCTCAGACTCCAAAAGCTGTCTACAAGCGATTAGCTGTAATCTGTTCCGTTCGTAAAAATATCCTATCATTGTACTAATCAAGGAATTGCTCTTCAAGTGCAAAGATCGTAGATTAGCTGTTGCACTGTGTTGGATACCAGGCCATAGTGGCAAAACAGGGAATGAAGAAGCAGATATGTGGGCTAAGGAAGCCACAAGATCTGGCACAAATATGCATAATAAAATATACAGCCATGACCTAATGTTTCTGGCCGGCTCTGACTTGAGAGACTCCTGGAACTTGGAATGGAAATCCTCAAGGCAACTCGTTGGTCGTCACTATGGTTCCGTACAACCAGATATCCGCATAAAACCATGGTTCTTTCGGTATCGTACGTGCAGTAAGCGCGCAACATCAGTCGTCTGCAGGTTGCGCTTAGGACACTCTTGTACTCCCATATTCTTGAACAAAATAAGATGCAGAGATCACTCGGTCTGTGAATGCGGCTTAGACGAGGGCACATGCGATCATATTTTTTTCAATTGTCCAAACACCTCGACGTCACTTTATGATATTTTACCCTGTTATATCCCTCGCCCTATTAATTTTAAATCGCTGTTAACATATGTCGATTCTCCGATTTTATCAAGCTGCAATGTTGTAGTTTCATTGAAGCTTAAGTTTGCATATATATCTTTAACTTATATTTTACAAATAAAAATTAATCGTAAAAACAGCAATAACACCGGTTATCGGCACTTAGACCTAGCTATCGGCCACCAATATACCCCTTAATGGCCACTAAATTTACGATAGAAAAATTACTCTTGTATGATAGGGAAAAAAGATTCATACTAGAATGAAAGTAAACAAATCATATAAACGGTATTTTTTTTAATATATGATAATTTTGATGATATCGTAATGCAAAAGTATGAAGCACACTAATACAAGTTTTGGGAATCAATCACAATTTTATAAAATTACGCATGTTATAAAATAAAATTTAAAAAAAATTAAATGACCCCTGACCATTTCGATTGAGTTTTATTAGCTATCGGCTCTCTTTTATTTCCTGTGGTCGGAAATATGTTTAGTTTTAACTAGGTACTTATCGGCCGTAATTTATTTCCTATTGCCGGAAACAGGTATAACTAACAGGTATATTTTCCCCGTGTTGGTCCGGGCTCCTTTGCAGAATAGACTATCTGCCTTTCTTGCCAGGCAGCTCGTAAAAGGCGAGCATAGGCTTATCATCACTAACACCGTGACATCTGACTAGGTGGTAGAGTTTCGCAGTGCCTCGCCCGGATTGGTACCACCGCCTTACCTATTCCTCCCGCCATAACGTCATGACGTGTTCCGGTTCGGAGGGTAAGGTAGCCGGTAAACTTACTTTTGCTCGAGGCCTAACATCCTGACCTCAGGTTGGCAACGCACCATTACCATCTTTGGTGTCTCTAGGCGGCGTGAATTTCTTACCATCAGGAAATCCGTCTGCTTGTTTGCCTTCCTATAACATAAAAAAAATAACTTTGACTAGTTATCGGCTAGTTCAGTATTTTCGAAGGTCCTATCTTTGAAAATACGATGTATATCGGCGGCCGCAATCTGGTTCTCTGATTACAAATATGTTGTCGCTCATAAATATTTTTGAATCTATTTTAGTGATATTACGGTTTCCACAATAAGAAACAATTAAAAGGTCGGAAATAAAACTAGCTATCGACCACCCGGCCGCTTATTGGATTTTGGTGTAAATTGTTAACCTGTTTACCGGCCACCAAAAAACTCGAAAATTATAATAGCTTGATGATTTTTCGCAATTAAATCTTAAAATATAATATGTTAAATATATACATACCAAATTAATTAGCAATTAACCTGTAGCAACACTTAAAAACTTACCTTTGACAATCAATCTACTTATTTTTTTTTCTAAATTTTGCACACATCCATGCACCAAATTTTGATATGGTGACTGAGGGCTCAATTCGAGACTTACCAGGTCATGCCTGCATATTATTAAGCATGAAATATGTCCCAATCTAAAGGCGCGAAATTAGGATAGAATAGTCCCTTGTATATTTAATTATTGAAAATAATTTGCAAAGAGGCCGAAAAGCGGTAGTGGTCGGATATTGGTACGTTTACCCTATATATTTGTGTCTCTTACCTGCAAAAGAATGAGATGAATATATATTTGTGTCTCTTCTCTTACCTGTCTTTTTGCGTTGCACCCGTTTTGAAATCACAACGATTCTAAAGAAGTTTCACTTCAAAAACGCACAAACTGAATTGTTACAAAGTAAATAAATAAAATAGTAATAGTTTATTTACTCCAGTAAAATCACATTATTATCGTTATAATCATACAACGTTATATCTAGGTCTAGGTACAAAAGGTACAGGGTTCGAATCCGGTGTGAGTAGCAATCTCACGTTAACATTCGCTCGTCGCCAACGGTTCCACATCACAAAGTGATCCTTCCAGAGCAGGTAGACCGTCACGGAGTAACCACAAAGAACTATGGCCATGAAAAAATCCATAGCTGTTTCTGTTATCCTGTGCGATATTCCTGTAACAGCAGAAAAAATAAATAATTAACTGTTTATTTTGCACAATCAAATTTCCAAATTGATCTATATACAAATAAATAAATTTAATAAACACCCAGACCCGGAAATGCAGACATCTAAATGTTCATCACACAAATCACCCACCCGTCGGGAATTAAACCCGAACTTCGCGGTTGATCGATGTAGTTAGGCGAGTACGCTAGTCTCTCGACCAAGGAGAAGGCGCTTATGAAGACAAAATTCAAAAAAAAAAATCTTTAATTTTTCGTATACAAAACTGTTGATAATGTCAATTGTCAAGGAGACGAAGTTCACTGGTATATCAGCCATCAGGGACATATAGTTATTGTTAGTAGTAAGAACATGATATACAGTAAATTAGTAACTTTTTATGTGATGATACAGCGCATACTGTTCAAGCATACTGTTCTCCTGATAGTACAACAGATGTTGTAGGTACGTCGCTGTCTGGGGTGTTCGTTTAATTGTGCACATCTACTGTCTACTATCCAGACTGGGACATGACACTGTCATTATGACGACAGGAATGAGTGAACTGGCAGATCCATACCTGGACGAGTTTCAGCACTGCACTTTACCACCAGCGGTCTTTTTGATTTATTTACCTTTGCGCGTCTTTTCCGAGCCGTCTGGCAGAAAAGCAGATGGTCTATTCCGCACTACGGACGGACCAACACGGGACAGAAAATTTTATCAAAAATCAGTAAAATTGCAAAAACCGTCTCCAATATTTGGAGGTAGTACGTTCACAATTATTTTTCCAAGGACATCAGATGATTTGGCTTATCGAAAAATCAGTTGGCTATTGAGCGACTAATCGAGTACCTAACAAAAAAAATCGAATTCAGATCTTCTTCCTCTTTAAAGTCAGATAAGATGGTGCTCTTATTGTCAAACAAAGCGATCTCGACCAGATAACATTTATTATAAATCAAATCTATGACTCAACGAATTAATTTACTTGTTATTTTTTAGTTATTTTATTTTATTAATTAATTTATTATTAATTAATTAATTAATTAATTAATTTAATGAACTTTTTTACCTTCGCTTTAAAAAAATCACTATTAAATAATCATACTTTATTGTAGCAGACGGATTTCAAAGCCCTTCTTACGAGCTTACAGGGGGTTACCATACACTCTAAAACAGTATTATTTCAATAATACTAATTGTCATCGGAGAAAGACAACCTTATAACGTATACCATAAATTTGCTTATAAAGCGGACATTTAGCAAGATGGCAATAATACTGCTGTAAGCGTTCATGGTAGGGCACCAGCGCTATACTCGTATGCGTCTCCGTAAATTATTTGTATGTAAACTTTGAACAGCGCCTCTACTGGTAACTTACAGAACTAAATTTTTAGAGTAGGTTAACTTTTGAATTTAGATTTTGCAAATTTCAAATTAGAATCGATTGTCCTTTTAGGTACATTTTACATTTAAGAACACAATACTAGCGCATTATTAACATTTAGTTAATAGTGATAGACATTAAATTATTTTATTGATTTGATTGATTTTTTTTAAACTTAATGTTAAAAGTCCGCTAGTAGGAGTCTCTAAAATTACATATGCAATTTCCAATTTGTATGGAATCGAGATTCAAGAGTAGCTCTACAGAGATGCTAAAGATTTTTAAACGTAAATTACTGAAAGTAATATAAGTATAGCAACTCATGGTAAAGGCTAAGTTTTTTGCTAACTTAAGGCAAGGTTGTTGAAGCTCGTTTTGACTATTAATAAACGTAATTTTTTTCAGATAATTCTAAAGTGAAAATGTAACACGAAACTCTGTTTCACTTATTATATTTTAATTAGAAAAAATAAACATTTACTTAATTTTCTAAAATTGAAATATATATAAAACAGTGCAAGTGGGTTCTTATGTAAAAAGTTAATTTAATAACTTACATTTTCATTTAATTTTTATCAATTTTTAACTAGGTGGTATAGTTTCGCAACGATTCGTCTAGATTTGTGCCACCGCCTTACCTATTCCTGCCGCCATAACGTCAGTGCTTGCCGTCGACATGTTCCGATTCGGAGGGTAAGGTATCCGGTCAACTTACTTTTTGCCCGAGGCCTAACATCTCGGCCTCAGGTTGTTGACGAACCAATTACCACCTTTGGTGTCTCTAGGCGGCGTGAATTTCTTACCATTAGGAAATCCCTCTTATTGTTTGCCTTCTAATATCTTAAAACAAAATAAACATACATCTATGTACTTAAGTAGGTATTTTAATTTATCAGTATCATTGACTTTTCTTATTTTGAAATCTTACACTTATACTTTTTATGGGATCAGCAAACAAGTTGTCTAACAGACACCATATTTTTTTTTATTAGTAAGGCTGGTAAGGTGCATTGCTGTTATATGGTCGATGTGAAACACCTATTGTGCACCTACACTATCCTTCAGATCGGAACATGATAGTGGGTCCTTACTCGGGCAAGTTGCTGCACAGCACTCTACTACCAGTGAAATCTAACACACCCATAACACACGCATATTATTTGCTTACATTGGGGCTAGAGTCAATTAGTGTAATTTGTCCAGGAATACTTATTAAAGACGTTCTAGACAGAATGAAAGAAGCTTTGTTTCCATCTTCCGATAACTTTTAAATTTGAATTAAATCTACAGTCCAGACGGATGCAAACCAGTATTTACAAAAACTGTTTACAACCATCTAGAATCCCTATTATTATCATTGTGGAAGTGTGCCGTAAAATTCAGTGATGTATGAAAAAGAAGGGGTCCTCGCCCACTATTTAACCATCAACAATAAGACACGGACGTAAGATGCACCAGATACTTTTCTATTCGGAACACTAGAAAGACGAGGAATAACGTTACAGTGTAAGCAACCGATGAAAATTTAGTCAATGTTCAAAACTTTACCACCCAGTAAAATTCAATTTTAAAATAATCTAGTGTAAAATCCAAGCACGTTTTATTTCATACTAGCGGCCCACCCCAGCTTGGCACAGTTATGAAATATATATATGTAAACCTTCCTCTTAAATCACTTTATCTATTAAAAAAAATCGCATCAAAATCCGTTGCGTAGTTTTAGAGATTTAAGCATAATATAAAGGGACATAGAGACAGAGATAGCGACTTTATTTTATACTATGTAGTGATTAAAGGAGAAAGAAACTGATTCCATTCATTTCTTTACCACGATGTGACTAGATTTTATTTTGTCGCAATATCGCAATGACTTCGAGATGGTGCCATATTAATTTTGTCTTTATCCGATTAATGATTTTTGAGTTATGCGTTATTAGGTATTACTCAAAAAGTACTGTCTAAAAAAGAAGCAGCAAAATCGGTTAGTTATTGACCGAGTAAACGCGTACCAAACATAAAAAAAACTAACTGTCCTCTATATCTCCTTTTTTTTTGGAAACGATTGAAAAAGGAATTGCATTCAAATAAGAATTAGGGTTTTTGGCGCCATTGAGAGAAAATATGGCAGAAGTTTGTTTATAATTATTGAATTTCGTATCTATATTGAGTGAAATAAGTCAATTTTGGTGGTATTTTGTACAATGTTGTTGAGTGAAAGTGTACAAATGAAATAATCATGAAGAAATTAGCGTGTCGTGTATTTCCTCGTCGTTGCCGCCAAATCTCACTACATGACCTTGAGTAATCAGTCCACCGCTTTACCCAAGACCCTGACATGACTTATTGGTGACTTAAGACTTTTGCGAAATCAAACTACGCATGGTAGTTGTAAAAGCCATAAAAGAAAAAGAAGAAGACTTAAGACTTATCTGCATAGTTAAATCCCGGTTTTGGTAAATTTAATGCAAATTTCTACTTGACTAATGATAAAATACTAAGGTGAATGCCAAAGCCCACAACCTTAAGAAAGATAGATAGATAAAATTAGGATAAGATTTGATTTGATTTTTATTTTAAAGCCTAGTATACACTACGACACTAGTCACTACATTGTGAAAGCAGGTGTTTCGAATTCAAATACGACTCCGGTTGAGTTACAAAATCTATTACAATATGAACGAACCCATTTACCATGAGTCACTATAGAGTCTTTGATCACTATAGAGTCGTTTGGTAATTTACGTATCGAAATCTGTTGCGCTTTTAGTTACAAATTTAGTTCTCTTAGTTACCAGTGGAGGCGCTGTTGAAAGTTTTATTTTATGGAAATGCTAGCGACTACAGCGCCGTAAACTCGTAGTAAGGGCTCAGTAGACGCAAATGTCGACATTCATGTCGTAGTGAAAGTACACCTATAGTCTCAAAGGCTTATAAAACGTTCGAGCCTTTTAATTTTTTCAGTAGATACAATTTACAATGCACTAAAAATGTTTTCGCAAAACCCTTTTCAAACAAAGTGGCTGGAATAGTTAATATGGATAAAAGTATCGTGTCAGAGAAATAAAATACAGAATGGAGCACACTCTTGGGACAGAAAGACAATATAAACCCAAACCAGACAGTAGTTTTAAGTTTAATTTAGGACGGGATAAGGGTGTGGAAATACTTTGATTACTTTCAATATTGGAAAACAGTGGCTGTTTCGGAGCGTGGAGTCTGGCAAAAAAGTTGGGATTAACTTCTCTAAAATTCATTTGTGAATTTCAAGTAACAATTTCTCCGTAGTGGTCCCTGGATCTTTGGAAGGATATACTGCTTTTGTATTAAACGGCTCGTTAGAAAAAAAACTTCCATCGTTAGTATCTAACACTGCGATTATAACCCGTTTTCTATATAGAAGAAACAAGTCATTTTGCTTGCGTATAGTTTTTTGGCATAAATGATATTATTCTCTAATTTAATCTCCATTAGTAAGATCACTTATCTCAAGTTCAGAATTTGAAACATTTTTTTGGAACTATCCGTTTCACTGCGACTACTAAAGGATTGAAACGGATTACGGTTCGTTGTTACACGAACCGGATATAAGACTTGATGGTAGAGTTTTGTAACTAACTATTTGTCCCAGGTATCAACGCCTTTACAATTTCAGGCTACATATCGTCAGTGGTCACCGTTCTCATATTCCGGTCTGGAGAGTGAGTAGTCAAATAATTTCGCACGCACGTATTTGCTCGGTTCGATATTCCAATCAACGCACCATTATGCCTTTAGTGTCTATAGGCGACTCCTATTTCTTTTCACTAGGAAATACGCCTACATAATTGCTGTTTAATAGTCAAAAAGCGATGTATCTAGCTAACTAATATAAGTGAATAAAAGTAACAAAGTAATACACGTTTTTTGTCTGCCTGTGCAAAAAAAAATGCGTTGTCAGGGGACAACTTTTTTTAGAAAAATAATAAAATTAAAAAAAAAACAAACCTTCACCTTTTCTAGCAGCATCGAGCTTACCAAGGTTGTTACCCTCAATCACGAAGTACTGGGTCCCAACGATGCACACAGCGAGAAGACCCGCTGTCACCGTCGACAGTAGCCAGAAGATCAGACAGTCTGACTGTAAGAAATACTTCAAATGGTAACATTTTAATTTTTTTTGGGAGAGGAGGTAACAAGGCAAGTATCTAACCTCATGGTGATATGGAACTGAACTTCGTGTCGCAAAACTTCCTCCGAGTTGGTCCAGACTCCTTTGCGGAATAGACCATTTACCTTCCTACCCGGCAGCTCGTTAAAGGCGAGCACAGGCTTATCGTCACTAACACCGTGACATCTGTTTAAGTGGTAGACTTTTGCAAGGTCTCGGCCGGACTAGTACCACCACCTTACCTATTCCTGCCGCCATAACGTCAGTGGTCAGCCGGTAAACCTACCTTTTCTTTGGACCTAACATCAGTCTCAGGTTGGCAAAGCACCGTTATCACCTTTGGCGTGAATTTCTTACTATCAGGAAGTCCGTCTGCTTGTTTGACTTCCAATTTCATAAAAAATGGTAATGTTAATGGTCGGTTAAGATGGTAATGGTTCCTAGATGGTTCCACGCAAATGTTATTGACATCCCAACCACTAATATTAAAATTAATATGGACAACCTCGAAATAATGTGACCTTCCCGAAAAAGAATCTTCAAAATCCGCTCTTCATTAACCGAGAAATCGAAGGTAAATTCGATTGGATCGAGACCGAGACAAACATTAAAAAAATATATATGATCGAATTGATTACCTCCTCTTTTTTGGGGTAGGTTAATGAATACCTAATGTTGTTTTTCGAATGTACCGTTGACGACTGACGCCGATAGGTGGTTCTCTATTATCTATATTAGCGTACAGTAGGCCACACATAAAGCTACGAATTTTTAAAGAAAATTAAATTTTATTGTTAACTAGCAGTCCGCCCCGGCTTAGCGCGGTTATAAAAAATACATACAAATTTTCCTCTTCAATCACTTTATCTATTGAAAAAACCCGCATCAAAATCCGTTTCGTAGTTTTAAAGATTTAAGGATACAAAAGGACATAGGGACAGAGGAAGCGACTTTGTTTTATACTATGTAGTGATGAAGAACAGAGGCTACCAGTAGATATATAGATGTAGAGAAATTCAAAATGGTTTTAAAAGAAGCATTTTAACACAATAACAAAATAGTTTTGCGTTTTATACTTATTTCAAATGCTAAATACAAAATAGGTATTTTTGAAATAAAGTACCTTTTAACCAGATCGAATGGTAATTTTATTTACTTTAGGTATTACTCTTATGAAAAACAGTAGACATACAGCCGAGCTAAATGACACGGTATGCATGAGATTTTTGGTCATACTCGTATCAATAAATTCTGGTAGATATGTTATTAATAATAACAATACTCAATTGAAATAAAGTACCTACTAGGTGGTAGAGTTTCGCAGCGACTCACCCGGATTGGTACCACCGCCTTACCTATTCCTGCCGCCATAACGTCATGATGTGTTCCGGTTCGAAGGGTAAGGTAGCCGGTAAACTTACTTTTGCTCGAGGCCTAACATCCCGGCCTCTGGTTGGCAACGCACCATTACCACCTTTGGTGTCTCTAGGCGGCGGGAATTTCTTGCCATCAGGAAATCCGTCCGCTTGTTTGCCTTCCAATGTCATAAAAAAAAAGTAAAAAATTAGACTAACCACCAAGGCACAGAAGGCTTCACACCAAAATTTAGTCTGAAACCTACTACGAAGTATGAGATAAATAATTTATTATTTAAGTGCAAAAAACCGACATAAATTTCATTGCTACGCACACGTAGCGGTTTGATAATTTAAACAGAAATAGGCTGTTCAAATGTAACATCTTTGCGTAGACATGTTAAAAAAATAAAATCAAAGGCGTCCCGAAGCGACAGTAATTTAATTCACTTTTCCAATTTATACCGTCAAAATTGCTACCCCGGAATTTTCCCTTTCACAAGCGTAAGGCTGTTTACGTCTATAATTTATTAAATTACTGAATAGAGAAATTCAATATGCTCGTGTTGTCCCGTCAAGTGTCAAACGCCATATTTGAGGAACAAGCGCCATCGTGCGGTCAACTTGATGAAATATTATTCGGTTTGTGACCTACGTTAGAATAATTTAGGAATTCCAGACCTCGCAAGGGTTAAACAACCTTCACGGTTTACAATCTACATGAGAACATTCGCTTCTTTGAATTTATGAACATGCCAATAAATAACTGTGTTTGTAATTAAATATTTTAGTGGCAACATGGTAAAGGCTAGTTTCAGTTACTGTGGGTTACTCTTGAAACTCGATTGATACAATATTGGAAATTGGGATCGAGTATGTCATTTTAGATACTCTTGGACACAATATTGGCGAATTATTAACATTTAGTTACTAAAGAACACTAATTTAATTTATCAGATTCGTCGAATTCATTTGTGAAAAAATGTTAATAATTCGCTGGTACTGTGTTCAAAAGTACCTAAAATCACATATAAGATAACTAATTCCAATTAGCATGATATCGAGACTCCATAGTAATCCTACTGGATGCGAATCGTAGGTTACAAATAGCAATTTTTAAAATGTAAGAATTTCTAGTTGTAAGGAAATACACGATTCTCTTACACATGTTTAACTATGCTTTGCCAAAGCAAGGATAGGTAGACAATCCTGTAATCGTAATGTAAGTAACCGGTTAATCCACTTCAGAGTTAATTTCAACGACAATGGTGAGCATGGACGTTGTGTTTCGTTGTCTCGTATGTCTTGCTGTCGTGTGTCGTGTACGAATGCTCGACGTATCGACTTCGTTTATACTTCGACTAAGCAAACCCAACAGTTTTTGAGGGTTAAATCCGCCCTTACTTGTAACAGTCAATGCCTAAATTCAGCAAATCAATTTTCTATAAGCTCAGAGTATTGTCTGGTGCCGATTTTGACGAACATAGTCTAAACTATTTTATGTTCATCTTCTTTCAATAAAATAATGGAACATTTTAGACAATACTCAAGACGTAACTACTTATATGACTTTTAGTACCGAGGCATAGCATAAACGTTTACTCAATACTCAGTTAAGTGCTGTCAAAACTATTTTAACGGCATTGATAGTGTTTTGTCTCTTACTATACCTTGCGTTGAAAGAAGAAAGAGTAACCGCCTCGTTGGTCAAGTGGCTAGCGTACACGCCTAACTACACCGAACAACCGCGAGGCTCAGGTTCGATTACTGACGGGGGCAGGCATTTGTGTGATGAACAGTTAGATGTCTGCATTTCCGGGTCTGGGTGTTTATTAAATTTATTCTGGTATCTATTTAAATATTTCTATGTATAAGAATCGTTGACTAATACCTATACCACAAGCATATAATTTGCTTACTTTGGGGTTAGATACAATTTGTGTAACTTGTTCAGAGATATTAATTTATTTATAAATTTAATTTATAGCAAATTTAGTTAATGTGCAGCACAATTACCATTACTGTACGTATAAAGTGATAACTGATCAAGACGGAATGCCTAAGCGTCAAAGCGTAGAAGATGAAATGACAAAACTACGTGTCGCGACGGCATG
This sequence comes from Calephelis nemesis, assembly GCA_002245505.1. Lineage (NCBI taxonomy): Eukaryota > Metazoa > Arthropoda > Insecta > Lepidoptera > Riodinidae > Calephelis > Calephelis nemesis. The sequence continues at coordinate 203,270 of NJDD01000561.1, forward strand.
TACTTTGTTGAATTATTAAATAGGTAGCTACTTGAATTATTCAATACGTATTCACCTAGTCTGGTATTCACTGAACTCAAATCTCATTTTATGAACTATTGCCTTCTGCTTCGAGCTTAAATATTTAAATATTGGTAAAAAATAAAACAATTAAAAGGCATTAAAAATACACAAAACTGACTTCAGTTTCAATTATATGCACTAAGCGAATAGTTAAATATGACTGAAAAGCGATGAAACAATTGCCATAAAATTTAGCTAAATATCTAATTATCTTAGGGGTACTCTATCTAATGAAAAGTAACAATAGAAAGCTGTGTGTGATCTAATTTAAAAAAAATCAGAACCTACTTCGTCAGTTTTTTTTTGTCAGTTGAAAAAATAGTTTACAACTAGCCAGTTTAGTCCCTAACTGGGTCTGTGATAGCATCATTAGTAGTGAGGCATTCTTTATCAATACATTTTCATATCTAAAGTTGATTAAACGAGGCTATATGGCTCACATTGTAAAAAAAGATGTCTTGTAGAGGCAAACTCACACTTTTCAACACTAACTCTACAAGGTGTAACTTTACAAACCTTACGCCTCAGTTAAAAACAGTGGTTAAGGCTGGAAACAGACTATCGGACGCGGCTTACAGCCACGACTTACGGCCAATGTTAATAATATTTCTCTAAAGATGGATTTCAAACAATCTAGATAGCTGCGTATCCGCCGGCCTACACTATACCTAATTGCCATATTATGTATCCTGTCCACAGATATGTTATTGGCAAGCGATAACATTAAAATGGATCAAAATATCAATCTTGGACAGAAAGTTTTAGATTAGGATTGATTATTAATATTGGCCGTGAAGCGGGAAAAATAATATCCGCCGCAGTTTACGGACGCGGCATATAAGACTTGAAGTGGAACCTCAGAATAAAACTTACGTCATATTTGAAGAACTTAGTTTTTTTAAAATAAACAAGCAATAGCAGATAGCACTAGCACAAACAGCTGGCAAATATCGAAATAATTTTACTAAGCACTTTCATTACTAATCTTACACATAAAATTCTTGTGTCACAATGTTAGATACCGTACTCCTCCGAAACGGTTTTACCGATTTTCAACAAATTTATATGCATATTCAGTAGGTCTGAGAATCGGCTACTATCTATTTTCCATACCCCTGAGTGATGAGAGTGACTCACCCAATTTTTTTATAAATTAGATTAAATAAATAGCAGAACAACGTCTGCCGCGTCAGCTAGTAAATATATACTACAGTTTATGTTAAATGTAACCACCTCATGTTTAAAATAAATAAGTGGCTTAAGATGGGGTAAAGTAAAATCTACCGAGCCACGGCCTAATAATGTTTGGGAAACAATGGTCTCAGGTTCGGTGTTAGCGTTAATTTAATTTTTAACCCTTAATCAAACGGAGTACATTTGTTTTTATATGTACGAAGTGAAATTTCCCAATATTTGAATAAGGCTTAAATACAAAAATAGCGTTTCGAAATAAGATACTTTTACACTTTTTTACCACAGTAAAATTTATGAAAATGTTTTTGCGCTTATGTTTTTGTCGTAGAATCTATATTTATTTATTTATTTAATTCTTTATTGTACACAATTTATGACTTAAAATATGGACAGTGATAAACAGAAATGCACAAAAGGTGGGCTTATCTCTAGGTCTACAGATTTCTTCCAGCCAACCCTAAAATTTAGAATCTGTGATGAAACAGTAGGAGGCATCATGCACAATAAATAAATAACCTAAACATAGAAACAATATTAAAAAAAACCTCAATAATGATATACTTTAAAACAATATAACTAGTATAA
>NJDD01000561.1:211191-228081 GCA_002245505.1 Calephelis nemesis
CTCTAACACCTAGTCAGATGTCACAGTGTTAGTGACGGTAAGCCTATGCTCGCCTTTTACGAGCTGCCTTACACAGGACGGCAGATGGTCTATTCTGCAAAGGAGCCCAGTGCAAGATGAGGAAAATTATAGGATTCATTGAATTTTTTTGAAAGTAAAATATTAATACGTGATGCCAAAACTTTGGGCCCCTTTTTATGAAAATTGCGCGGACGCAGGAGCATAAAAGTTGGCACACTTATAGTTTTTGTGTAGGAAAATTGCGAAACGCTAATATTTTAAAATATTATTGCTTATATAGTACATTAAATCAATATACCATGCAATTTGACCGCCTCGTTGGTCGAGTGGCTAGCGTACACGCCTAACTACCTGTAACTACTTCCGGGTCTGGGTGTTTATTAAATTTATTCTCGTATCTATCTAAGTATGTTCTATGCATTAGAATCGTTGACTATCACCCATAACATAATATGCTTAATTTGGGGTTAGAATTAATTTGTGTGACTTGTCCAGAGATATTTATTTATTATATTTATTTGACACACACAAACAAATATATTGATGATAACGATAAAAGATCACAGATGGTGCACTAAAAAGTTTGGAAACAAAGTAGTTGGTCTTGAGAAATTACGACGGCGTTCTTGTCAACAAGATATTAAAATTTATAATGCTCAAATTTCGACCAATGGGCGACCACTGGTGTTAATAATTATTAACAATATGATAGTATTTGTTGTCTTCAAGAGTACCTAAAATGACATAAGATTCTAATTTCCAATTTTTATCAAATCAAGATTCAAGTGTAACTCTACATGATTCGTTGGTAAATAACAAAGAGAATATAATCACTACGTTTTAAGAGACGGGACTTAGTACTTTAAAAAAGCAATCAGTTTACATCGCACTATGTTACCAACGAAACGTCACGTAAATGTCAGTTTTGACGAAAGTACGAATCTCACAGATAAAATACAGCTGCTGGGCAATACATTCAGTTTTATCGATATCGATAAAATTTAGGCCATAGGTACCGGTGGTATTTATAAATTAAGCTAATACAAATTTATTTCATCCCTATTAGATCAGATCAGTATTCACATTTAATTCCAACGTATACTGGATATTTATTAATTAAATTAAAACAAATCAATAAATTAGAAATAGTAAACAACTGCCACGTTGGACAAATATGAACACAAAAGGACAAAGGGAAAATAAAAGACTTTACCGTGCATATTTTTATATTAACAAAGAAACAAAGATAAACTGATTATTATAATATGTTTATTGGTTCAATTGTGTACATTTGATAAATATATTAATCATTAGTGTAATAAATTGTAAAGATTTTTATTTAATTTCCTAATATATATACAAATTTATCTCATGTTTGTCTGGGATATTTAAATATTATAGGTTGTCATTATGCTAAGCATATTAAGCTTATAAAAGGTGAGCATAAGCTTAAAATCTTAAAGTTTACAAAATCTCTAGCCCTCTTATTAAAAAAATATGAACTAACGTACTCCAAGCCTGAACTTTGAATTATCATTATAATTTTTAATTATCATCTTTATTACACTGTTATACAGACTATATAACTGTTATACAGACTATATAACTATATATAAACTTAATTTACCCTGTTATTAATTTGCTTGAGTGAGGATTTAACACCTTATCCATTACTGTCGCAACAACGTCAGTGCCAAACACTATTGTGTTTTAGTCTAAAAGGTGGAGTAGGCGATAGCTGGCCATAGGCTTGCCACTTAGTGTCTTCGGCTAGTCATTGGTACCTTGGTTGTGCCTGTGATATAGGCGTGAAGATATATTAATAATATTACCCATTTGACTTGATCCAGCAACAGATTTATTGTTTCTGCAATTTTTCAAAATCTTTAACGGTTGTTCTATGTGTGGCATTGATATGACAGGGAAATTTTGACAATAACTCGTTAGGAATCGGGTTAGTACACAAATTCAATGATGGTACTGCAGACATCTTCAGCCGACTTTGATTCTCATTAAAGTGTTTCCGATTGAAGTGTGCACCACATACATATTTTAATGTATGCAGTTTTTCTATGGGAACGTATAATAAATAAATAATTCCCACTGCCTTAACCCTCTGTCGGCATCTGAAAATATGTTAGTACATATTTACGATAAATTTCTACGACCAAATAAACACAGTTGAATAATTATTCATAAAAAAGAAATAAATCAGCAATTATTCGTAATTCGTCATTACAATCCTTTTTGTTCAATTTTGTTTAGACATAATTTTTTTAACTCTAAAGAAATCAAAAGCATAATTTTTAATTGATTAAAAAGTCTCAGTCTCGAAGTGAGAGAAAAGTTCGTAAAGATAAATTATAGTGAACTGATGCATGTATTCACATAAAAACTAATACACACACAAGCACGCTCACATACACTTTATCACGTTTAATAGTTAATTGTAATTATCTAAATTAAAAATAATTTAAAATTATTAAATGGAAGAGGAAGCAGTGCCAACAACACTAGTCAACACTTAGTGCAGGTACTGCGTGTCAAAAATGGAAAATATTACTTTATTATGTATGTGTTTCAAATAAATAAAATAAACTTGTAACGAGTATAACATTGTTTATCGATAATGGACGTACATCACTACTACTCAATACAAATAATGTTTTGAACAAAACGAAATAAGAAAATTCAATCCAAATGGCGTGTTTTGCATTACGTTATAGTTATGACATAAAAATTTAATACAATGTATTGCTCACCGGGATACATTCAATGGAAAATTTTCCATAAATCTTCTTTTTCTTTGTTTAGTCGACACGTTCGATATTTACATATTTTGCACGAAATAAACCTTTTTCTTGGCGGCATTTTAACAAAAACTAATTTATTGAAAGTTATTTAAAATATACAATCACGAAAAGCTCAACAATCTGATAGTTTATGAATATTTCTAAATTTCTAACTAAAACACACTGTTATGACATTCAAACTTTCCCACCAAATGACCACAGACCAAAGAGTAAAGTAACTGTCCATAAATTAACCACAGACTAGTAAGAGAACTACATGTTCAAAGGACATAAATGTCTTTGAGGAAAAGAGAAACCGCAAAGAAGGAGTGAAATAACAATATCCCCCATTATTTACGACGCAAAGTTATTTTTTGTTTTTAATTTCGCTAGACTGGTAAATAACGTACAAGTATAACCGCACAGACCATTAATAGGTCTCGGATTCGATGTCCGACATTGACAGCCATTTGCGTGATAAACAAAGACACATCTAATTCTGGGCTTGGTAATTAGTTGAAATTTCGTTTTTTTTTATGATATTGGAAGGCAAACAATCAGACGGATTTCCTGATGGAAAGAAATTCACGCCGCCTGGAGACACCAAAGGTGGTAATGGTGCGTTGCGAACCTGAGGCCGGGATGTTAGGCCTTGAGCAAAAGTTAGTTTACCGGCTACCTTACCCTCCAAACCGGAACACGTCATGACGTTATGGCGGCAGGAATAGGTAAGGCGGTGGTACCAATCCGGGCGAGTCGCTGCGAAACTCTATTACCTAGTCTGATGTCACGGTGCTAGTGACGGTAAGCCTGTGCTCGCCTTTTACGAACCGCCTGCCACAGGAAGGCAGGTGGTCTATTCTGCAAAGGAGTCCGGACAAACACGGGGGATAAGGTATTATATCTAATAAAGTATTGCATATACTAGTATTGTTGACTAATAAAATTAAAACAAACATAAATTTGCTTACTTTGAGGTTACAACTTGTTTGGTCCCAGATATATTAATTTATTAATAATACCTGTAAATGACTTCTGTTCCTCGGGTTGCCAAACCATAAACGTAGGGCTTGAACTACTGTGTACCGAGGTGTACGGATAGCCGGATAACTGAAACAATATTAATATTAAATAAAAATAACTTCACGCCCGTATGGGGATACAGGGATAAGGTACATACAATCAAGGTACCCGCAACTAGCCGATTACACTCAATTGAACCTATCGCCGATTCAATCGCTGGCAACGTTGCTGTTATAAGGAAGTTGAAAAAAACACTCTTTCCTGTTTTCTTGCTCGACTCGGTCATTGAATCCGGGACCTCGCGAAATTTAGTTCAACATCGGCCCGCTAGATCAAGCTTTTATTTAACTTGTTCGTTTGTTAGTGATTACACAGATTGGGCTAGAATCCATCATAAACCTTTAGTTCCGAGGATATTGCTGGTAGTTTTCTTGCTCACTCACTAAACTAATTTTAAGTTATGGCTATCTTCCTTCGACTATATGTATATGAAATAGTAAGAGACAAAACACGTTTAGTGCTTTCAAATTAGTTTGTACAAAACACTTCTACAGACTTTTAAACTATTCCTTATAAAACGATAGTTAAAATGTCACGGATTGATTGATACAAACTAAACTGATGTATCTAAAATGTTCAATCTCTTTCTTTTTCGTTTCCTAAAAGAAAGACAGCATACACTCCAAATAAATTTAGTTAGCGCAGCAGATTTACCACTAATGTAAAAAATCAGTATTTTTCTTAATCCAAAATGGCCGCTATTAAAATGACGGATAAAATATTTTGCTTAAACCAACCCATTCGAAAACCTACACACCTAGCCTACACGTTAAATGAAAGGGTTTTACAAATTATAAGGCAAATACATCATTATTAAACAGAAAATAATTAAAACGTGTTTTTAAAAATGTTTTTTTTTTGCGCTAGTTAATTTATGATATTGGGTATAAGCCAAAAAATTGAGTAAGCACTAAAGTTGCGGCGGCAGGAAAAGGATACCAAAACTGTCCTCACCTAAAACCACAAAGCTCGCAGTGGTTCCTTCCAACTTGGTTGAGCCATCTTTCTAAACAGGTGAGGTGGACGTTCGCCAAGGAACCTTTGCAGTTACATGGAGATATCAACCTATAAAGGTAATGCATTTATTTTTTATTTTTATGATATTGGAAGGCAAACAAGCAGACGGACTTCCTGATGTAAACTCACGCCGCATAGAGACACCAAAAATGGTAAGAGTGCGTTGCCAACCTGAGGCCGAGATGTTAGGCCTTGAGTACAACTAAGATTACAGACAACCTTTTCCTCCGAACCAGGATACGTCAACGACAAGAGCTGACGTTATGGCGGCAGGAATAGGTTAAAGGCGGTGGTACCAATCCGTTCGCGTATCTGCAAAACTCTACCACCTAACTAGTCTCCTGACATGTTGCTAGTCAACTATACTCTTGTAGTAAACCTATATGCTCGCCTTGTAAGAGCTGCCTGGAATAGAAAGGCAGATGGTCTATTCTGAATAGGAATCCGGACCAAACTAGGTGATTTGAAAACCTGAATAGAAATTGAATAGGAATAACAATTTCAGAATATGTTTTCTACCCTAAGTAACTTAATTTAAAGTCAGCATTTTATTTATACCACTTCTCTTTTCCAATATATAAATTTGCAGAAATTTCTAACCTTTCGCGTCCTCTCGTCATACAAATTCTACAAACATTCGAACCAATACTTGATAAAGAATCTCTTTGTGCTAACGCATAATCTGACTTTTCTGATAAACTTCCCGATGTCTTCTTCTTGTTGTCCAAGGTTTTAGGTGGTTTGGTACCAGGTACGTGTACTGGTGCTTTTGTGAGTACAACATCATTAAAAACCTCGAGTTCTAAATTAGTAGCGATAGGAATAGTTCTGATTAAATCATTTGTGATAGCTCCGATAGCAGCACGAATGTTTCCTTTTGAAACTTTGTTAACTTCGTTTGGTATTCTATTAATATTAAAGCAAGTTGCCATAAACTTCCTCAGTTCTGCTATTGCAGGTGCTTCATTCGTGCCTTCTTTTGGAGACAAAACTGGTTCTTTACTATTTTTTGGTTCAAGATTTTTAGTTTCTTTATTTCCAAAACTCATCGACGTTAGTTTAAACGATTCAATATCTGTACTCCTTATATGTTGAATGCTGTGTTCCGATTTTGATAAGCCTGTCTTTAAAAGTACTGAGTATTTGGGACTGTGAAGGATTGCTCCAGGTAAGTTTATGGTTTTTGAAGGGCCTGCATCGTCTTGTGAATATTTTTTAATTGAACTTTTACTTGCTTTAACATTTTCTTCAAGTGATTCTTCATTTGCTTTCGATTTTTCTTTTTCGTCCATCAAAAAATGTTAACATTTGTATTTTTAAAAAGGATTGATTAAAATAAAACTTTTATGAATAATTGGTATGTTGACAGATAAGAATTTATGGTTTTTGACAAGTGTTTTTCTTAACTAAAATTTGAAACCTTTTTGATGATAAAGATAAACATTGCTATTATTATAATTTCTACAAGACAATTTATAAATTTTTTACTGAACCTAGGGTAAAATTTTTGATTTTACTAGCTTGTGATTTCGCGCTCGTTAAATTCGGAATATCCCCTAAAAAATCCCCTTTTCCATGCCGTGAAGATTTTATGGCATCTTTTGGATGTCTAAATTCATGTACAACAATTTTACTTATAAACTCTTTACCTTTTTTATTTTATTTTTAAAATTCTTTCATTTCATGCAACGTGCAGGATTAAGAAGCAGGCTCCCACGAAAGCCACATAGGCAACTCTGAGATTTTTCGAGAAGCGACGCAAGTAGTACGCGGGGCAAAGCCAGGCAAAGAGCAAAGAGTATAATAATATAGTAAAGTAACTGTCCATAAAGGAATGATACCAGGTGAATGAATGATGAACGGTTAAGCCAGCGTATGCAATGCGTTCTTGACGGCTTTGTAACTTTTTTCACTTTGTCATTTTGAATTTTCTCTACTATAAATACCTAATTAAGTACCTAATTAGAAACCCACGGGAATAAGTTATCTGATTAAAAGTGAAAACCACATACAATATACCAACCAAGATAAGATGGACAGACAGCGAGAAAGTGACTTTGCTAATATTAGACAATGTTTTTGGAAATAGAAGAAACGACTTGTTTCATTTCTTAAGGGTCTATGGATGCTAAAAAGGATAAAATACGTCAGCAATATAACGTTTTTTTCATACAAAATAATCATGGATCTTGGTGACAAAAATACACAAAATTAACATTAATATGTTTTATGAGACTATTGCTTCCATAACATGATTCATTTCACTTTACTCGATAAAAAAAATCAAAAAGTTAACCCTTTTTTACTTCTACTACTACTTCATTATGAAAATATCGACACCAGATTTAACATAAACATAGATAACTGTTATACCTAAAAGATGATAGTTTCAATTTTTTTTTTCAAATAACTTTTATAGTGTCAAAATAGTGATTTGTGGCTTAAGACATTTACTTTAGAGCGTAATTATTTCATAGTAATCATGGAACATGAATCATGTAGGGCCTTAAATTATTTGTAAAAATAATTTGTTTTTGTATACCCATAAATAATCTTGTATAAATAGATACACCAGAATATAATCAGATATCATAATCAGAATTGTAATCAAATAATACATCAATTTCTTCCACTTTATAACTAGATGTCGTATCTACATGTATAACAATCAATGCCACTTTTCGTAGTAATTTTTACTCTAGGACGGGCTCACCTATCCAGACCAAATGTTTAGGCTTTGTTTGGACTATTTAGTAGATAGTTTATGAGAAGTTTGCACAAAATCGATATAGCGGTTCTTCATATTTTTATTAATGGCGGATCATTTTGTTACTGGGTATTTTTCAGTCAAATTGAAACTTTTTACAGATGAGGAGTGTGCTGTTTTGGTGAAATTATTTTCAGTTGTTTTTTCTTATTTAGTTGTGTTATGCCATTCATGCGGTCGTATTTGTTGTGAAGCACGTACCGGGACGCTGATTTTATAATACTTTATGTTTTTAACGGTTTGTTGGTTACTGACAGGTATATTTAATTAATTTTGAAAAAGGAGTAGGATAACTTCTTTCTTTTTATACATACTTTTTACATACTTTCTATTTAAGTATTTCTATATATATGAGAATCGTTGACTAACACCCATAACACAAGCATATAATTTGCTTACTTTGGGGTTAGATTTAATTTGTGTGACTTATCCAGGGATATTTATTATTTATTTATTTATTATAATAAATATAGGAGTCACATATGTAAATGTGACTAAATGTGTAAATATGACTTTTTTTTCTTTTTTTATAATAAATATAGGAGTCGCATATGTAAATGTTCAACTTCTATATTTTGTATGTATGTTAATCGATTCTGATCTCTGTCATTTCAGATTCAATATTCATTTTTTAAAGCGTACCTCAGAAGTTACCAACCATTACCACCAACCAAGTCTTGATCTGATGATGGAATCCCAGAAAAAAACAATAGAAATATATGTTTATATTATTGTATATAGAAAAAGAAAGACAAGCAACACTGATCTCTAAATAACTTTAAGGACATTTTTCGATTTGATAGCTATTTAATGTCACATTAATTAAGTTTATTGTTAAGTATAATTTACTGTACTCCATGGTATATTATCATATACAACATTGTGATCTTGCATACATTTAAAAATGTCCGAGTTGCCTGTCAGGGACAGCGGCAAAAACTCAAAACATTTTCATAATTACCTGACCACATTGCGGTCTGTGGTACCCCAAAAAATCACAATTGTCTATTTTCATTTAAAATTTTAGCGGGGTCGAGAGAAAAGAGGTTTTACGTTTTTTTTTTCAACAATAAAAAAATGTTATTTTCCGTTACTTAAGTGTCATTACAAATTTTATTTCTTTGTTTTATTTTATAAAATTATATTTCAGCTTTTGTGTAAATCCAGAAAATAATATTCGGCAGTAAGGATTTTAATTGTTTTGTGATAGGACACGTTGCTTTGTGTAAAAATTAAAAACTCAGTAATAAAGTTTTGGAAGTACTAAAGTACATCATATAAACATATCCATATTATTTAAAACTATTATTACGCGCGACTTCGTTGAATCCTCGTTCGTCTCTGTGGTCTAGCGGTTCAGTTGTTGCACTTGACTGCTTGAGGTCCCAGGTTCGAATCTCGGGTCGGGCAACAAAAAGAAAATTGGAGTTTTCTAATTTTCTAATAAAAAAAAACGTTGCTCGGGATTGGAAATGTGCCCGGTTGGCGATAGGCTTGTCACCTATCACATTGTGGGACTTAGTGTCTTCGACTGGTTGTGCCTCTGCCTACCTCTTCGGGGATATGGGCGTGAAGATACTACTACTACTACTACTTCGTTGAATAACATTTTTGTATTTTCGGGTTGTTACGTTTTTCAAAACACTTGGAGAAAATGCAAATTTAAATAATTGCATTTTTGCTGTAAGGAGGTGTATGTTATAAGTAGGCTCATTATGTTTTCAGGACTCTTTATGAGTGAATTGAAGGAAGATTCAAAGGAATACTGGATACTTGCGTCTTTTTTTCTTCATACGAAGTTATGAGCAACTTACCATAACGAGCGATGAAAATTGAAAGAATTTTCAATTCCTTGTTCAACGTAAGTAAATAACCTGCTATGTGACAATAAAAATATTATGTTTAAAAAGGTATATACTTATTGCGTTTCTTAAATTTTATTTTCGATTTTAGGTTAACTGGTAGTGACAAAGAGTAAATACACCGTATATCACCAACATACCGTAACTGCCGCAAGCCTACCGGCTACACTACCCTCTGTCGCGGAAGACAGAGTCAAACACTTATTATGATGGCAGGAATAAATAAGGGGCGGAATCTTTACCTAGGCAAGTTGCCGCACAGTCCCCTACCATCAATGATCTTGTTGGTGATACCTCTTTTAATAACCTATTTAAAATTAGATGTTTTTTTTTGTGATTCTTCACAAAGAATTTGAACCAACACGGGGACACTTTAATTTAAAGTAGTGTTTACGTGTTATATGTCACATTTTGTACCATTATTTTCATAGTTATTATAAAAGTAAATGAAAGGCTGGTACGACTAGCACTAGTCGTGAGTGACCCTTTGGCGTGAAGATAATTATACATGTTAAAATTTACATGAATAATTGATCTAACCCCAAAGTTACAAAATTATTTTGCTAATTTTGTTAGTATTAGCAAATATACTGGTATAAGTCACAGAAATAAATAATACACATACGAAAAATACGAATATGTTATTGTTTAATATGGTCGAAATCAAACATCGTTATTCATCAACTTGGTTATTACGCGCATATGTAATATATAATATAATAATATGTAAACCTCTCCATATGTTAACCAGCGGAGCCAGTTGCAAAATGAATGATTTGTTTGCTCCAAATGAATTCCGTGTTTTTTGTCCGCGATGGAATCCTAAACTACTAAACCGATTTAAATCATTTCAGTTTTCATTACATCAGTTATTTCATAACAATATTTAACATAATATATATTATAAAAACTGATAATAACTGGCCAAGTCAAATCTAACCTACTATTAGATCTCTTATTTTGAAATAACGGCATTTGTTATAGTTATCGAATAAAGCAAAGAAATAGAGTTTCATACTTGATCATAATATTATTTTGTTCCTATAATAAGTATTTGGATTTTGCATAGAACTTGGCAGTTGGCACCCATTAAGATTTCCATTTTTTTCGCGGCGGAGTTCACAGCCAAGCATAATTTTAGTATTGAACTTGGCTCTCCTTTTTTTACATTTATGTTTTTGGTAAGATATCATTACTTGTTGTTAAGAAAACTAGGCAGGTATTTATTTAAATTTTTTTTGTTGCGTTTTTCTTTGTATGGGGACCCCCCATATTTTTGTTTTTTTTATTTTTCGATTTTTTGCTACGTTTACACATAATTACTGAGCTGGATTCCTAATTTCATACTTCTAGATCATCTGGAAGTAGGTTAGGTTTAGCTACTATAGGTATGTCAGTCAGTCAGTCAGTAGGTACTAAAATTTAAGACTTTTAGACCTTCATATCTTTGTAACCGTTTGAGCTAGCTTTATGAAATGAGATTCTTGATGTCCTTATGGATATGATTACACACACGTAGTTTTATGTATTTACGTTAAATAGATTTTGAGCTAAAAAAGGGTCAAAAGTGGCACCAAGTGGTTCGTGTAAAATTACACTCGGCGCTGGCTAGCCAGTTCTTTGCTTGAACTTGGCTTGACGCGCTGCTGCGTGTCTAGATATTTTACTACTCTACGGTCAGTTTTACTCGGTTTTATAGTAAATTATGCCTGGAAATTTCATAAAACAAAAAAAATCCATAAAGGTTGCATAAACAATGGGAAGTACGCCGTAAACATTTTTAAAGCTTCTTCAAACCAAGAGTTGTTATTTTACGATCTGTAATTACTTTTTATGAAGCGTTAAGTACTTTTGTTTTAATTGGATTCAAAAACAAAGAAGCGGACTGATCTTCGGATGGTAAAAAGTATACATAAACAAAATGGTTGTAAAGATGCGTTATGATTCTAAGACTGGGGTGTCAGAAGACTTTGTAGAGCCTCTTGGGTGAATAAGTTGACCTTACCCTGGCTACAATATGTCCGTTAAGATATCACCATTTAATCTATTACTGCCGATATGGCGTCAGTACTCGTCACTTTAGTGTTTGGGATTTTGGGAGTAGGGTAGGAGACATAGACTCCAGAAATATAGACTAATATAAAACTGTATTCCTGTCAGAAATCAAACTCGTGTCTCAACGATTGCTTGTGCTATGTGTGTACGATAACCCCTCGACCCACGAGGCTGTCAGTATCTGACACTGGTATTTCTGAACAAAGGATAATTCATTTATGACTTAAAATAAATTAATTTTAAATTTTGATGCTCACACATTCTTCCACTGCGATAAATTCCAAGAATAATACCCAGCGAGGGAAAATATAAATTTATTTCGACAATAATTAAGTTTATACTTAAGGTTCCTTTTAAGCAAGCGAAATATTTTAATTAGGTTGTCCGAACTCAGCATCTGACCCATATGCAAACGTAGGGACGCCGTTATACTAACGCAACTCATTTAATATTTTATTAATCAATTTATTTTATTTTATAAATAATGAACAAACAAGCTTACTTTTGGTCAAGGCCTATCATCCTGGCCTGATGTTGGCAACGCACCATTACTCTAGGTGTCTCTAGGCGGCGTGAATTTCTTACCACCATGAACATTTCTGCTTGTTTGTCTTCGTTCATTATAAAAAAAAACTGAAATTAAAAGAAATCTGGAGGCACGAGAGTGCAACTGCCAAGACATGGCACACGAAGTGCGAGGTCACAACGTAACTTTTCTCGAACAATTCAACTTGAGCTTAGATAAGACCAGATAAACCAGTTTTTGTATAAGATAGTAAATTTATTAAAAAAGTAAAGTTTCATCTTTATAGCTTTTATTCTTAGATTTTGTTGATATCAAAAGTTCATGCAACCTTTTTGTAAACGCATTGCAAAACAGAAATCTTAAGCGCCTTTTCTTAGAGCGTTACACTCAGATTTCAATTTAAATAAATCGTACTTACTTATTGCGACAGCCAAATAAGATTAATAATAAATATTTGTTAGAGATAATATTAAACAATTTAATTTGGAAATTATAGTGTTATTAGATATAGGTATATGGATTTTGGAACTGAATATCATGTTGCTAAACGTTAGTAGTGACAAAAAGGGTTTGTACCGTTTTCAATCCTGGTACCATTTTATATCTACCAAAATCTACAAAGTGAGTTATTACAACAGGGACATTTAGTAAACAGGTACCTACTCATATTATCCTGCTCCTTAGGCGCCTGATCTGACGTGTGCTAGAATTAAAATATTTTAAATTATGCTTTATTGCATAATCCTGTTCATTTTACACCTCGATGCCTTTTATAACACGGGGGCGAGTGGCGTTTGGTGTGTCATGCACTAATTCATAATTAAAAGGTGTTGGCCACACTAAGCACTTTCCAACTGTAAAATATTTACGTAACAAAGGCAGCTGTGTTTTTTAAGAAAAAAAGCTGTAAAATATTTTACTTAATGTTACGTTTTTCTCATGCCATTAGCTAAAAAGCGGATTTTCTGATGGTGTTAAATATAACATCGCCGATAAGTGTTAAAGATGCATTATCATACATATTATACCTCCTCGTTGGTCGAGTGGCTAGCGTTCACGCATAACTACATCAACCTAACCGCGAGGCTCGGATTCGATTTCGATGAAGGCAGGTATTTGTGTGACTTAGATTTAGATGTCTGCATTTCCGGGTCTGGGTGTCTATTAAATTTAATCTGGTATCTATTTAAGCATTCTATGTATTAGAAGCGTTGATTAACATCCATAACACAAGCATATAATTTGCCTACTTTAAGGTTAGATTAAATTTGTGTAAAAAAAAACATATATTTTTTCAGTGTTGGTCCGCTTTGTGTAAAAGACCACCTGACAGCTCGTAAGAAACGAGCGGAGTAATTACCAAGAAGACCAAAAGTGGTAGAGTGCTGTTTATTAAAATTATCTTTAATACAAAGAAACTAAATTGAAATCACTGTATCCGTTCGGGAGTTATGATGCTACATAAAGACACACAGACAAACAGACGCGTCAAACTTATAACACCCCTCTTTACAAATTAATTCGACTTTGGTCCACGTGATTTATTTCTGATTTATTCTAAGCGGCTTAGCCGTGAAGGAGCAAGAGACAGATAGGCAGACTTTCGAATTTGTAATATTAGTTTAGATTTGTGAATTAGCATGCATTTCGATTTATGTTATCGGTGACTAACACCCACACCACTCTCAACACTGACTTTTGTGGTTATATCATTTTGTGTTATTTGTTCAGAGATGATAGCTTTACAATTTGATAGGAGTATAGGGTATATTTTAATTATTGTTTTTGTAGGATAGGAATCAAAACGAGCAAACAGATTTCCTGATGGTAAAAAAATCGCCTCTATGGTCGTTCTGGAATTGACGTCTCGAGGTCCCGGACTCGATCCCCGGTCGGGTTACTAAAAGAAAATGTTTTTTTAATTATCTCAAAAAAAAACAAAACTGCCCGAGGCGTCGGCCCCTTGGCGACAAGCTCGTCATCTGTTACTTGTTGAAAATAGTATCTTTGGCTAGTCGTGAGTGCCCTGGTTGTACCTTTGCGTACGTTTTCGGGGTAATACTTTAAAAATACTACTGAGAAAATAGCCTACGGCTGGGATCTCGACCTCTTGCGTAAGTAAGTTAAACATCAACGGATCTTGACACTGGATACTACAACAAGCACTGATATTATAAAGGCAAGAAATGTAAAGTGGTACAAACTGCAAGCTATTAAAACTTGTCAAGAAAGCACAAATAATCCAAAATCTAATGAAATGGACATATTTTATTGAGGACCTTGTTTGCGGAATCATTAAACAAAAGTTGATTATTAAACAAAGTTTGTTTTAAGAAGTTACAAAAATATTAAAGCATACCGACATATTCTACCATATTTTAATAAAAAAAAATTATTAAATTGTACTTATATTTATATTTTAACGTTTAAGCAAATCATATAAATGATTTGATTGCTTTATAAGCAGTTTCATTATTTACTTATTACCAAACATTTTAATGTTATAAATTTAAACCTACATACCGTAAAATGTGACCGTTTCAAGCCTAGCCCGTCAGGACAGGAAACGGCAAAACAAGCTTCCCAGTAATCAGGACCTTGACAACCTAGCCAGACAGGAGAAGAAAAGGCGAAACAAACGCCTCGGAACCAAGATATCTATAATTATATTAAGTAAATAATTATTACAAATAATAGCACTAAACTATTTTATTATTTTACTAACATTTACTAAAACTGAAGACTACTCCTCCAATAGATTAATCGCCACAGTGGTTTAGAATTCCGTTTTAAAGTACACGAGTTTAAGGGTTTGACTTCTGGAGGGGAAAACTCAAGTTCACCTAGACATGGGTGGCCTTGTTACGCCTCTTCTAATCTTTGGTGATATGGGTGATACTTTTTTTAGATTACACTACTAGCTGATGAAAGAATTTTATATCCGCCATTAAACTAGAATTAGTAACAGTAGCTAGTGCATTCTTACCGAAAAGTCTATAACATAATCTGTACCTTATTGTTAAGCGTCTTTAGGTTAGCGACACACTCTGAGAAGCCGTCTGCGATTTACGTAGCGGCTTGGACGGCTGCCAAACTAACAAGCTGCGCCTTAATGTTTTGTATTGCATATGAACAAGCCAATTCTCTTTGTATAATTGTTGAACAAATAAGGTAAATTCAAATTATATTATTGTGTTACAAAAGTTAGTTATACTTTTTATTATATATCGATTGGGATAATACAAACAGTAGTGTAAAGTAAACTATAACTATCATATTAATTTACTTCAAACAACAACTATTTAACAGTATTTTTGTTATCAAAATCAAGTCAATTGTTTCGGATTAATCGGAACAAATAAAAAGATAAATGTTTTAGAAATACCTTTTTGCATTTTAGTAAAAACAAATTGATATTAGGAAAACTGTAGTATTACTTATGCGTTCAAGCCCTTGCAATTCGAATTTCAAACCTCCAAAAACCGCGTATATCCAGTTTGTGGATTATCGCTAAGCGTCTTTAGGTTTGCGACACATTCTCTGAAGCCATCTACGATTTACGTAGCGGCTTGGATCGTAGCCAAACTAACAAGCTGCGCCTTAACGTTTTGTATAGCATATGAACAAGCCTCTCTGTATAATAATTAGTCTGCAAATACCACAATTTACAAGTACAACTCGAACTTTCTACTATTTATTTTATTACTCTTTAGGCAACCGGTTTCGATTTTTAACACGTCTATATTCGAAACCGGTTGGCTTGAAAATTATAAAATATGTAGAAAGTATAAGCATTAAATTTTATAACTAACTGCACCTAAATGATAATCTTATATATATAAAAAATGAGTTCCCATTTTCAGTGGTTATCACGCCTAAAAGGATCGACTAATTTAATTAATAGAAGAAAGGCATTACTTGGCGGAAATCCATATTTAAATCGAAATAAGGAAGTAAAGTTTGTAGAATCTATACTTGTTATCGTCTCCACTTGGTGGAATTCCATCGTACACACACATTTTAAGGTAAATGCTTGAGTGAAAGATATATTAAGGTGTTAACATACAATAAATGTGTTTTTCGTATTTTTTTGCTTAATTTTTAAAACGGTAACAGGTATACGTATACAGATATACAAAATAAATAATTAAGTAACTATAAAGTAAATGTTAATAGATATTAGTAGGGAACCCTTCGTGCGCGAGTCCGACTTACACATGGCCATTTTTTTATGTCAAGTGACCAAGTTATAAGATAACTTCATATTCAAGGTTGTTTAGTCTGTAAGTTCTAAGCTAAAAATCGTATAATTATGAAAAAATGTAATAATCAATCTGTAAAACACATACTACATAACAAAAAAAATAAACTGAATTGGACTTAGCGATAATTAATTTGACTTTTACCCAGAGGCGGATTAATTGTCGAAAGCACCCTAGGCAAAAAAAATAATGGCGTCCTTGTAGCGGGTGTCTATACATACCAGGTATTAGTTTGTGACTTTGGATATTCAGAGAAATACTAGCGGCCCGCCCCGGCTTCGCACGGCTATAAAATATAGTAGAAGTGTAACAATGTTCTATAGCAAATATATAAATAATATAACGTACACCGCCATCTAAGAGAACTTCATAAAACTAACCGGAAAGAAATACATACTATATATATATAATACATTTTATTCGTTTACATTCACGACATAAGTGAATAACTGAGATGATAACTATCCTATCTTTTAAGTTAGACCAAAATATGGGTATATGTGAA
>NJDD01000561.1:232865-246524 GCA_002245505.1 Calephelis nemesis
ACCGCAGCACTATTAATTACATTTAACATATAGCGACTACCAACTAAAAGAGCTTGCGACTTGCTTGGGTTTACTGAGAGGCCAAATGATTCAGCCCAGTCATGAATATGGTCTAAATCCTTATTCAGATCACCAATTGCATCCAAAAAACCACTCGCACTAAAGTGACGATAAATTTGTAAGTCGTCCGCATAAAGATGAAAATTCGACTGTATGATAGAAGTGACGGTATTAATAAAAGTCGAAAATAAAAGTGGAGAGAGGACCCCTCCTTGAGAAACTCCAGCTTGTAAATCAATCCAGGTAGATTTGATATCACCCGAGACAACGCACTGCGAGCGACCATGAAGATAAGATTCAAAACCAGTCAAGGACTGAAGCTGAAGTATTTAATGTTGCAAGTATCCTTATCAGCAGGTCAAAGTCTGCCGAATTAAAAGCACTACTGAAATCTAAAAGAACGAGAACAGTTAGTAACTTTTCATCAATAGCTTGACGAATATCATCAGTCACTCGAATCAACGCAGGACATAGTACTGTCCTGGGCGAAAGCCTGACTGGTTAGGATGAAGAAGGCAATTATTCTTTAAGAAGTTAGCCATTTGTGAGTGCACTATGTGCTCAAGTACTTTGGAGAGGAAAGGGAGAATAGAGATAGGGCGAAAATGCGAAGGAGAAGAGGCATTAGGGATCTTTGCAAGAGGAATAACGTGCGCCATCTTCCAGGAGTTTGGAAACGTGCCGGACTTGAGAGAAAAATTAAAAATATGACAAAGTATGGGAAGGAGTTCAGCTAGAACAGAGACAATCATACGCGAGCACACACCATCACTACCAATAGCAGCCGACGAAATAGCCAGAATATGCTTTTTCACATTTAATTCGTCAACTTCTTCAAAAGTAAAAGGAGGGCGCAAAGGAAATGGTTTGGAGGCCAATTTGGCAATGGTAGTATCTTTCGTCAAATTATCCAGTATTATCGGTGGAGTAGAAAAATGGACGTTCAGAGAATTCAGATCGACACCACATTTACTAGATACAGACGAACGTCCTACGCCAAGAGATCTTAAAAGACTCCAAACTTTACCCGAATCAGAGCCAGCAGAAACGAGAGCATTACTAATATAATTACGCTTAGCAAGACGGCAAAGTTGAGTACACCGATTACGTAGCAATTTGTAGTCAGCAAAATTTTCATCAGTAGGAAACTTCCTATAGTGTCTCAGAGCTATATCTCTTTTCCTCATCAAAGACTTGATGTCATCTGTAATCCAAGTAGCTGTATTATATCTACATCTGACCTTTCTATTGGGAGCAAATTTGTTATGAATATCCAATAAAATACTATTAAAGTTACAAACTTATCGTCGATATTCGTGCAATCCGTCACCAAAGACCAGTCCACGGCATTAATATCACCTTTAAGCATCTCAATGTCAATATCCTTGCTATCTACGTGCTTATGACAGTTGTATTTCAGCCTAGAGAGCAAGGAAATTGACACAAGATGCTTGATATCCCAGCCTCGGGCTATTTTCTCAGATATATTAATTATCATCCGGAAATTCGTGGTAAGAAAACTTATCTGATTCTAAATGTAAAGCCAAATTTTTGCATAAATGGAACGGATAAATAGTATTGTCAAGAAAAAAAAAACAGACTCCATCCACCCTTTAAAAAATTATTAAGATCCGACTAGTAGCTTTTTAGTTGTATATAATATGGCCTATTTTTTCATATAGCTACTCTAAATATCTTTTCGTATTCAAGCCTCTTCTCGCCCATATCCCCGAAGAGGTAGGCAGAGGCAAAACCAAGGCACCCACGACTACGAGACACATATCCAATCCCAAGCAACAGTATTTTTTTTTTTCAAAATATTGGGAAAACCATTTTTTTTGCTGTCCGACCAGGAAGTCGAATCTGGGGCTTCATACAGTGAAACTCAACACCTGGACCGTAAGACCACAAAGGCAATAACAAACATTTAGACAATAATTCAATTTGCTGAGAAGTCCAAACATGCATAAAAAGTATTTATTATATGGATGGATGTAAGTGATAATGTAGTCTGATTCGTTGGTATACGACAATTAGTAACATATTATGTCAATATTTTCAACCGATTTCTCTAATTGATTTTGATTTTATTGCTTGTTCTGATTTATCCACAGAAACAAACAAATACGTTGCAAAACTTAAAAATGTATCACAAATTACTTGTATTAATTGTAGGTATTTACAGAATTAATCTATTAAAAATGACCTCTAAAAATATTTTTCATGTGTCAACGTTACATGAGGGATTACTAAGGGATTTTGTTTCATCAATAAATATGACACAAATATTATATTAAAAAAAAGACAGGTTGCTCTCTGGGAGTGCCGGCAGAAATGATAAATTGAATTTTAACATTGTGTATTTTTGATATTTTTGAATGGTTAGGGAATAATTTTACAAGAACTGCTTTAATTAACAGTATGAAAGTACTATCATTAATGCACAAATATTATTTTCATATCAATAACCTGCGTTTGGCTTTGCAAAAACTCGCTAAAGTAAGACCACGTGACGGCTAAGTGCGTCGTCATATTATCTGTACACTGAACATTGCTCGTCTACGCATAAAGCTTATTTTCATGACGGAGCAAATAGAGCAATGTCTGTTGATATTATACGTATCTGCTATCAAGTTGTCTTCTGTAATGGTAGGTATATTGAGGCGTATTATCCATTGCGAATCCCATGCTCTTCGGAAATATCTAAGAAATACAAAAAAAAGTACGCAACGACGCTAAAGAAGTTTTAACTTTAAAAAACATCGCGAAAATAAAACACTATCGTATTATTTTAAAATGTAAGCATTATCAGCACTATCAGATTCAGATTATTTTATTCACGTACGTACCACTTACAAGTGGTACTTGTGCGCGTCGACATTGATATGAAATTATCAGCGGATTGGAATAGCGTCCTGACATTCAGAAGATCCGTAAAAAAAATCAAAAAGTTTTTTTAAATAATGTCTTAGAAAATACTACATAGTATGTATCTACATAGGTACGTAGGTGGTCGCTACCTACCAGTACCTACATATCTATAAACGTTACTTACATCTCAAAAGTATTGGAGACTAAGAGACTTAAGTAACGCCTGGAATATCTTTTTATATGTGTAATATCTACAAGTGGTATGAGATTTTAAAATTTTGTGGGCCAAAATCTTTTTGTATTGCAATACACCATAAAAATCTAATAGTAACCGTACATCAAAATATTTATTACAAAATGAATAAATCCTCGATTGCTGTCATATTTTAATTATTTTTAAAATTATAATTAAATATATTTCATAATTGGAAGAAACGTGTCTTCACACCAGTTTTCACGAAAACTTAGGCAGAGGCACAACTAGAGCACGCACGACTAGCCAAAGACACAAAGTCCAACAATGTGATAGGTGACAACCAAATCGTCAACCGTCGCCGGACTGCTAGACCATATTGACTACGTAAAATATTTGTTTAATTCTAAAAAGAAATTAAGAAATGTTTTTGAACGACTTAAATAAAACTTTGCGTTTGAAATTTTAAAGTTGTGTTAGGTTTGTGAAGTAACAAAAAAAAATCAAGAGACATACAAATACCTAAAACAGCCAAGATTCCTTACAAAAATAAACTTGTATGATATTCATGAGAATATTTTTCTTTGTTCAATTATAATAAAATCATATAACATTAAATTCATTTACCACCAAATGCAGAAATTTAGACCGAAAAAGCTAATAAAAGAAACATGTCTAAAAAGTCCATTTAATGAAAAATATATCCGCCATTTTCGTAAATCATAGTCCCCCAGTGCATATCACTGGTCCGTGGACCTCTGGTGCTAAAGGGTCCTAATAAATATTTATGTTCGGTAATTCATGATATTAATACCACCTCTTTATTAATTTTTTGTAGGGAAACGGATAATAAGTGCCCATAATGGAAAATAGTAGTCGTTTTTTTATGGAAAGCCCGCAACATGGTCTGCCGTTATATTTTTTAAATTTTATTTTTATTGGCAAGGTAAACTATACGTTAATAATGATAAGTACTTTATGTGACGGTTTTCAATGGAAATGTTTTGCTAAAAGTACGTATATTCACGCATAAATCGCCAAATAGGTAGGCAGACGTACAATCAGGACACTCCCAGTCCCATAATATAAAAGGTGGCAAGACTGTTGCTAACTGAGTACGTGGCCGATCCCGGCAACGTTGTTTTTATTAGGAATCTAGCCTATCCGGCGAATTACGTATTGCTTGACATACTAACAGTTTGTTTGTATGTATGTATGTTTTCCAACTTTACCTACAATTTCTGCGCGCCGATATCCCCGTAGAGGTAGGTAGAGACACAACCAAGGCACCCACGACTAGCCAAAGCCACACTGTGATAGGTGGAAAGCCTATCGCCAGCCGGGCACATATCCAATCTCTATTGAAATTTGAAAATATACATTTTCAAATTTTCATTTGTTGCCTGACACGGGAATCGAACCCAGGACCTCAAGTCCGACTCTGGACCGCTTACTTTTAATCGTAAAGTAGGTTACCCGCTACTCCATCATCCAGGTTGGTTCACAGCAGTAGCAAGCAAAGACATTAAAGCGGTTGAGATGAGATGCTTTTAGTAAATTTGTAGCAGAGATTAGAAAATATAATTATTGTCTCTGTTATTGTTATGTAGATGTTTTTTTTAATTTACAAAGCCGCGCAGAGTAGGGATATACATATATTAATATAAGTAGGTAGATGTTTATAGAAACGCAATCTTCGTTTTTCAGCGACATTCTAACCGTCTTCGATAAAAGGTGGAGATTATTCGAGCAGCTTGGTAAAAAGTAAGTTAGTTTATAATGAAAAGGAGTGATTGTATTATCTTTTATATATACTATTTAAGGAGCCAGGAGAGCATTTTTCTAAGATTTTTGATAATCATCTATTTTGTAATTAATAAATACATATTTAATACATGCATTTAATTTTTTGTATTTATTTGCAATTTTATACTTATTCACAAAACACAAGAAATATAAAAAGTAAAGCTCGAACGTCAAAACATATTACGGATATAAAAGATTTAATAAAAATTCTCCAACACAGAATAAATTTGCGTACCAAAGATCTTCTCGGCTAAAATTTTATTCTGCGTATGTAAAATTGAAATCCCGGATGATCTTGAGTTGAGATATTTACATTGCTGTGATTTCTTCTTTGAGAATTAAGATTTTATTCAGACCAGACAAGGGCCTGGTTTGTGTAAGTTGGAGTGCCAGACATTGTTTATTTTTAACAACCTTCCGAAAAGGAGGTTTTGCATTCGACTGTTTATTTTTGTGTGAAACTTCTTATTAAATGAACCATTTTTGCGTTTTTTGGAAGGTGTTTTCCTTTTGGTCGTGTTAAAATTTGATCAAAATCCGATTTGAAGTTTTACGCCAGCTCTAAGAGCAATTATCTTTTAATCACTTATTAAGTTGACATTTTCCGCAATCCGACTTAATATTAGATTAATTTTTATTGACATTTCTGAGAGCAGCCTGAGTTGTTTTATTAATGTTAGGCATTTCTTATTACGGTCTGAGTTATTTTATTAATACCTATCAGTTATATTGTTAGTTTTGCACATTTCGAAAATTTTGCTGTGGACATTTTTTTTTGATGCAAAGGAATTCGAAGATAGTTTTTGTAGGGGAAGTCATTAACCAATCACGCCTTAGGTTAAATCTGATTTCAAATAAATTAAATAAACAGGTAATTTAAGACTAATTTTTGTACCGGGATTTTAACACATATGTTGGATATACTGTAGTACTATTTAAATTATGCACTTCGGCTATATTCGTCAAGTTTCGGAAATCCAAATGTATTTTAAAGATATCTATATATAGAGTTGTTATAACACATAATTAATCATTTCACTTAAGTTTAGATTTAGTCAGCCAAATTAAAAATAAAAGTATAAAGTGTAAAAGAGTAAAAAGTGTAAAGCCAAAGCATATAATTTAAATAGTAGTAGGTACTGTACTAGTAAGTGCTCAGCGTTTTAACAAAGTTGTACAGGAGCTGACGCATTAAAGGAGAGTAAATCAACTCTGAACCGGTTCAAATATTCAGATATCATAATATTTATTTACAAGTTTTAGCTCATGTGAAAAAACCGCAGCTCTTGGTTCATTTTAAAATGTCTCGAACTATAATTAAGCAAAATAAAACTTCCAAAACCGAGTCCAACTACTTCAATTCCGATTCCGATTTTATCATTCTATTTTCTAAGGGTAGCAAAGTCATGAGCTAAATCTAATAATAATCTAATTTTTTTCAAAAAAGGACCATCAAAATCGGTTGGCTACTGGCCGATAGCGTAATAAACTAATAAAAATAAAAAAAAGAACAACATACAGTGAAATTGTGAGCTTCTTTTTTTGGAGTCGGTTAAAAAGCTGTACCTAATACTTCATTGGCTGATACATAATTCGATTTGAGCGACAAAGACAACTCACTAACCTTATTTTTTAACGTTGAGCGAAACTGGGATTCGGTTTTAAGCTCCAGCTTAACTTCGTGAGTCATGAGCTGAACTGCGGCTTACGCATTTTGGTTGAGTTAGTCGAGTATAGATTCTAATAATACCAATGTAATAATAAGTTTGGTCTAAGAAGACCAAATAAGACTCATATAATAATGCGTTAATACAATAAACTATAATATCAAAAATAATTGATAAATATGATGCTAAGCGCATAACTTCCGAAAGACTTAATTGATTTGGCTTATTCTTTTTTTGGTGTGTTAGTTATTGTCAGAAGAAGTTTCTTGTGAAGGGAAAATTTCAGGGAAAATGGGAAAACAATACTTTACTTTTCCCATACAAACTGAACGGTTGGAACGAAGTTCGCCGGGACAGCTAGTAATAATAATGAATATTGACTGAGCAATAATTGTCCGTCAAATATCACCGTTTTTGGATATCGATTTTTATGTTCATATTTTGGATAAATATTATATTAAATCTTTTGTTACGTGTATAAATGTAAAAAATAACAATAATATGAATAAATGATAACGTTAATAAGTTTTGGTGCCATTGTAAAATAAGTTGCTTGCAGTTTTTTGTAGGTACTGAATTTCGTTTAAGTAAATTTATATTACGAGTAAAATTAGTCAATTTTAGTGGTGTTTTGTTTTATTCAGTGACAGTGCACAAATGATTTATTTATAAAGTAACTAGCCGACTCGGCAGACGTTGTTCTACTATATTTTTAATGTGATTTTAGTAAAAAAAATTGGTATGAGTCATCCTCATAACTTAGGGTTATAAAAATATATGTTGGCCGATTCTAAGACCTACTGAATATGCTCACAAAATTTCTTGAGAATCGGTCTAGCCGTTTCGGAGGAGTTCAATCACGCACACCGTGACACGAAAATTTTATATTAGACTAGCTGACCCAACAGACGTTGTTCTGCTATACGTTTATTGTGATTTTAGCAAAAAGTTGGGGTGGGTCACCCTTATCACTTAGGGGTGTGAAAAATAGATGCTGGCCGATCCTCAAACCTGTTCAATATGTTCACAAAATTTCAAAAGAATCGGTCGAGCGGTTTCAGAGGAGTTCAATTACGCACACCGTGACACGAGAATTTTATATATTAGATTAGTGTATCATGTCTTTCCTCGTTGTCGCCAAATCTCGCTTAATGGACTTGAGTAAGGAAACCATTACTTTACTTAACACCCTGACATGATAATGATATGGATCCTAGAATAAATTATGACTATGTATACTGTAAGAAACTGAAGAAGTGAAGGGACAAACTAATTTCAGTCCAATATACGCGTTAAGAGCGGGTACAAAACTAATAATTAGTAATTATGAATTGCGTTGAGACCATACATACGCGATTCATACATTTATTTATACATATCTTTAAACCAAATTCCTTACGAGGTAGTCGGAGAATATTCAGTGACAAGTGTTACGATTTCTAGATTTAGCCTTGGCATAGCTGCCCCCATATTCATTACTCTTCTAATCTGTCGATATTTCTTCATTCATTCATTCATTCATTCATTCACCAGTCTTAATATCGTCACAAAAAAGGATTTAAACGTAAAATTAGTTCTCTTACTAGCCTCTGGGACAAAATCAATCAATATTTCGAATAAATTTATCAGGTACATACATATCTTCACGTCATGACCCTAACGGGGTAGGCAGAGAGTATTGAGTGCCAGACCCCACGATCCTGATAAACCTGTTAGGCTTCCTTCACATTCATAACCCTTTTCATACAAACACGCTGGTTTCGGAGAGGATTTATTAGGTTAAATTAAATACATTATAAAGCGGGTAAAGTCTCGGGCAAAAGTTACTTTGCTATAAAATGAGAAGCGAATACAAACTAGGATTACGACTTATTCCACTCAGTTGAAATGTTGAATTAATTATAAAGCTGAATATATCGTTGGCGCGTTTTAAACAGGCCTATTATGCCGATGTTCCCTTACAGCGAAGGGCCATAAATAACTTTATGTGTTGGCAGTGAGTGAGTGAAAATAGGTATTTGTGTAGTTATAACAAAATGGCGCAAATTAAACGTTTACTGTGATTTTTATTAGATTATTGAATAATACAATGATAAATTATTGAATTTCAGTTTGGCATACATACATATACTTCTTCACGCCAAGTCCCGTACTGGGTAGGCAGAGAGTTAGTTAAGAGTTACTTTTTGCTTTGCATCGCGGCTTCAGATTGGCAACGCACCATTAGCACACCGTTGGTGTCACTAGGTAGCGTTATTTTTTTCTATCAGAAAATCCGTCTAACTTGTTTTCTTTCCAATACAAAAAAATGTGTTTGTGAACTGTGTTTTGTTAAAAGTTGAGTGAACTAAGTCGGTCTGCTAGACCACAGAGGAGACATTTGTAAAATTACATATATACATACATATCTTCACGCCAAGTCCCTTATGGGCATAGAGTAGAGGAAGAGAGTATCGAGTGCCAGACCTCACGATCCTGACAAACCTGACCAGCTTCCTTCACATTCGTTGCCCTTTTCATACAAACACGCCGGTTTCGGAGACTCTTGACATCACCCTCGGATAATATTCGAGTGATCTGATCGTGCAATGTCAGCCTCGGTCTCCCCGGGTACCTACATCTATCCACATTTGCATTGTATATCTGCTTTGTCAATCTTTCATCTATCATTCTTTCCATATGACCGAACCAGCGGAGCATCCCCTTTCGTATTTTAACACTAACACTTTTTTTAATCCCACTCTTTCTCGGATCTCACTGTTACGAATGCGGTCAACGAGCGTTACCACACAAATTTCCAGTAGCGCTCTCATTTTCAATTGTCAAATTTCCATTTGGCGTAAGATAATAGAGAGATGACGATGGAAGGAAACGAAGTTGGAACCTATTTATCTTGTATATAAAATTGTCATGTCACCATGTCACCGTACTCCTTCGAAACGGCTTGACCGATTCTCATGAAATTTTGTGAGCATTTTGAGTAGGTCTGAGAATCGGCCAACATCTATTTTTCAAAGACCTATGTTTTCCCCCCATATTTTCTTACTAAAATCATATTAAAAATATAGTAGAACAATGTCTGCCGGGTCAGCTAGTTATTTTATAATAGCCGACATGAAAAGTGACGTGTTTTAAGTTTGAATTTTCTGTATGTATATCTGTCTGCACCACAACTCCAGAACGGGTGTGCCTGTTTCGATGAGGTTTATAATGTTTTGAAACTGATACTAGCGAAATGGTTCTTAGCTACGTTACAGATAGATTTGACGGGGTTTTATGAAAATTTGATTAAACAATGTTACCGATATGTATAGTAACTACATCTATCTGGGGGCCTATTGGACTTTGTCGATTTGATGGTGAAGGTAGAGACGTTCTAGACGGTTGGAAATACGCATTCGAACAAAGGTTGCTTTCAAGGAAACATGTCCGAATTATTACCAAATTGGGTTAAACTTTCGTTCCAGTCGGATGCAAATCAATGTTTACTACCAGAATTTACAACCCTCTAGAACGCAATGAAAAGATTATATGACATTTACATTTCTAGCAGTGACAGTACACATACAGGCACAAATTCGCGACACCGTCGGCGGCGGGGTGGCGAAGAACATTGTTGCGCCCTGGGCGGAACAAAGACAGGATGTCCTCCGACGCAAACCACGATCCTACCTAAGCCAAGGTACGGTCAAACAGGAGACACCTTAGGGAGGGGGGTCCCAGGCCCCTCCCATGTTTCAATCTCTGGCTGAGCACTCTACTCGCCCACTAGCCCGGTGACGTTGTAAAAGTCTCTAGACGTACACAACAGTTGACATTTCGAAAAAAAAATCTGGTCATGCTTGGAGGGATTACAAGCTAAGTAACCCTAAAATTGAACATTTCCGTCAAATGTAATGTAGCTAAGAACCTTAACGTTTACGTATGCTATAAAACAAAAATTCTCATCGAAATCCGTCCAACCTTTCAGAAGTTATGATGCTGCATTATGATGATGCTGCACACAGACATGACATGTATAATAGTCCATCCGTTCAGAAGGTATCATTCTCCAGACAGATACACACAGACATGACGTGTATAACATTTAACAACCCTATTTTTCTGTCGGATGTTAAAATATAAAGATACCCTCGAAATGCTTATTTGCTAGGAACTGGGTAACGAGTGATACATAGCTATTATTACGAAATCAGAGAGACAAACACACAATTAATTAGTATTACTGCTAATTAGGCACAGTTGAAATGCTGAATTAATTATCATGTTGGATATATCGTTGACGTGTTTTCCACAGACCCGTTACGTCGGTCCTCTCTTACAATGGAGGGTTATAAATCACTGCGTTCTGGTTATAAGTATATTCACGCATGCATCCTCGAAGCAGAAGGGAGTGGTATAACCAGGTCAACCATGATTAGTCGAAGGTACTTGGTGTGACGATGACAGCTGGAAAACGTTATTAACCGGGTCTAAAAAAAGAGATTCTCAATATAATTTTATGTTATTTTAACAAACCGACTTAGTCAAGACAGACTAAAATTTATGCATTTTTAAGTTCTAGCCGTTCGCCCCGGCTTTGCACTGTTATGAAATATACATGTAAATCTTCCTCTTCAATCACTTGAATTATTAAAAAAAACAACGGGTTGCACTCCGGGAATGCCAGCAGAAGTGAAAACTTGAATATTAACGTTGTGCATTTTTGATATTTGGAATAGTTAGGAAATAATTTTGCACGAATTGCTTTAATTATCAGTATGAAAATACTATAATATATGTGGTAGAATACAATATTCATTTATTGCGCTATCGTACACAAACATGACAACAAGCGCCCTACGCCGTCTTACGATTTTTCGATCTGACGATCTGACTCGAGTTTAGAAGTTTTTATCCATTCCAAAAAAAGTGGGCAACGCCAGTAAAGAAGTTTTCACTTCAAAAACCGCATAAAAATCCGTTGCGTAGTTTTGAAGATCGAAGCATAGTAGGGACAGAGGAAGCGACTTTGTTTTATACTAGGTAGTGAAGTAGAACTCAATACTATTATTAGGATGTTGATAAAAATTTGGGACCATCTCGGAGTCATTAGGGTATCGGAGTCATCCCATCTTATTTCGGGTTATTGAATCGCGAAGTGGTAATGAGATAATTGGAGCCCGGTTTTGGCAGTTTTAATGCCCTTAAATTATTTTAATTATAAATTGAAAAAAAAATACAACTATTTGTTCGACCTGGAAGTCAAACCCGCGATTGACGCTATTCAACACTATCACCGGACCACTATAAGGCCTCAAACTGGATCTCAGCGATTTGCGGGGCGACGGCGAGAGCGGGGCGGCTAGGCGAGCTATGCCCGAACTCGAAGTCAGCGGCCAGATCGCTCCACTGACATTCAGTTCACTTCAATAAGAATCTATGTGTTAGATGGCGCCGCTCTCGCCGCCGCCCCGCAATCGCTGAGGTCCAATTTGAGGCCTAATAATAAAAGAACACGTATCGACTTTTTTTGGCAGAGCATGTATTAAGAATATGTACATTAATAGTAAAGCCTGAATTAATGAAACATGTTCCAAATCATTGCCTATTTTTAGAGCATTAGTTGAAAATAAAAATTAAAAAATATTTTATTTTAATTTCGTAAAAACAACATTGCCTAGGTTTATTTGTTTTAGCGATAGGTTTGCTACTTATCACATGATGGGACTTAGTGTCTTCGACTAGTCGTGGGTGCCCAGATTGTGTTTCTGCCTACCTGTTAGAGATATAGGCTTAAAGATACTTTTTTCAGTTAATCAAATACATTACGTACTATAAAGCGCACAATCGAAATGCTGAATTAATTATATAGCTGAATATATCGTTTGTGCGTATTCCACAAGCCCATTAGTTCGGTGTTCCCTTACAATGAAGGGCTATAAATCACTTCATCTTTGTTTTTTGTCGCCTCTGTGCTCTAATGGTCCAGTGGTTGACTTGATTTCCTGAAGTTTCCGGTTCGATTCCCGGGACAAGCAACATGATTTTTTTTCATTTTTCTAATAAAAACGTTGACGATGATTGGATATGTGTCCGGTTGGCGACCTGTCACAGTGTAGGACTTAGTGTCTTCGGCTAGTCGTGGGTGCCCTGGTTGTGCCTCTGCCTAGCTCTTCGGTTGTACGGGAGTGAAGATACTTTTTTTTAACAATTTTTGGCTTTCAGGTTCCTTTTGAATAAACAAATAAATATCCCTGGACAAGTTTCACAAATTGAATCTAACTCAAAACTAAGCAAATTATATGCTTGTGTTATGGGTGTTAGTCAACGATACTATTACATAGAAATACTTAAATAGATACCAGTGTAAATTAAATAAACACCCAGACCCGGAAAATGCAGACATCTAAATGTTCATCACACAAGTGCCTCCTCCCCGTTGGGAGTGGAACCCAAGCCTCGCGGTTTGTGGATGTAGTTAGACGAGTACGCTAGCCACTCGACTAACGAGGCCGTTAAAATTACTAAAGAGGCTTATTTATATAGATTTATTATTTTTGTTTATATACTTTATAAGATGTCATTCTTATGAGTATTTTTATATATTATTATTATGTTTAGGTTGTTTATTTACTGTGCACGATGCCTTTCACTGTCATATCTAGGGCTCTCTAATATCTAGGGTTGGCCTGTTTATGCCTCTGCCTAAGTCGGTGTGAAGATACTTTTTTTATAAATGTCTTTATGTTTTAGTAATGCAAGAATAAATGCTAAATAGGAGTATGTTAAAAATCTCAGAGAGACGACTAATTTAAATAAAAGTATTAATAACAACTGTTTTTATAAGAAATGATGTTTTTTACAAGATGAAGCAAGTAAACCAAAAGGCTACCTGACGGAAAGTTGCTCATGAACATTAGCACCATAGGTTAGTTACTGATGCTTTGCCATCTCTTTTGCAATATACTTTGTCATATTTTTTACGGAGAAAACCGATTTAAGAAGTAATAGTTTAATATATTCTACTCATATATAAAATTTTCGTGTCACAACGTTCGTTCCCGTACTCCTCCGAAACGG
>NJDD01000561.1:248269-288368 GCA_002245505.1 Calephelis nemesis
ATATGTGTGTAAATGAGATGTTACAAAAATATTTAAGTATATCAACATATTCTACCATATTTTGGTGTGCAAATATTTTAACATTTATAAAAAATATTATTTAATACGGTACATATGCTTTAACTTCTAAGCCAATTATTTATATTTATATCTAGATTAATTATTTATTGCCAAAACAATTAATAACTATAATTTAATTTAACCCTGTCTACCGTAAACTACCACCGTTTCCAAACCTAGCCAGACAGGAGAAGAAACGCCGAAACAAACTCCTCGGCAACCATACCTTTCATTATATTTGGTTAATAATTTTTAGTTATTTTACTATAAATTATTTTCTACAAGAAAATCTTTGACGCTATAATATGTTTTATCTAACAACAAGTCAAATACCTTCCTTCGAAATCTTTTTAACGGAAGAGATTTGAGATTATCAGGAATTTGGTTGTATATACGAATGGACATGCAGTAAACATTATTTTTATAAATATTAAGTTTTTGGTTCGGCACATGCAATTTCTCACTATTTCTAAAACACGAAATTCTTAACGTTTCAGCATTTGTTTTAAACAAATGATAACGTTTTTTTACAAATACACATACAGCCAATACATATACAAACAAGGTAAAGGTAAAATTTTAAGTGATTTAAAAAGTGGTTTGCATGAATGCTATTGGTTAACACTACATATGGCGCGAATACACTTCTTTTGTACTCGAAAGATTCTAATTAAATCTACAGAATTTCCCCAAATAGGAATACCATATTGCAAAACCGAAGAAACATACCCATGATAAGCTAAGAGAGATGCACCCAAGCCTGCTACTTCTCTTATTCTTCTCAATACATATACAAACCTATCAGTTTTATTGCATAGAGAGTCAATATGTGATTTCCAATTGCAATATTTATCAATTTTAACTCCTAAGAAGTTGGTAAAATCTACATTCTCTATAAAAGTATTATTTAAAAATAATTGTAATTTTTTAGTTTCTCTATAGTGCGCCTGAAATTCGACTAATTTCGTTTTTGTAAGATTTATTTAAGATTATGCTCATGTAACCATTCTGCCACTTTATTTAAAGTTACAGTTGTTTCTTTAACTAAATCACTTCTATTATTACACGTGATCAGAAGTGTAGTATCATCGGCAAATAAGACAGAATCATGGTTGATAGCATCAGGCAGATCATTTATGTAAATTAAAAAAGTAATGGGCCTAAAACGCTACCTTGTGGTACACCGCAGTCATCAAAAAGATAATTTGAAGTGTACACCTTTTTGCTGTTACCATTTAGTCTAGATATTTCAACACCCTGTTTTCTATTTTCTAAATAGCTTCTAAACCAATCTAACGATTTACCTCTAATGCCATATCTCTCAAGTTTTGTTAACAAGATTTCGTGTGATACAAAATCAAATGCTTTACTCATGTCTAAAAATACAGAAAGTGGATACTTTTTGCTATTAAGACATTCAGTTATTTTCTTAATTAAGTCAAAATATGCAAAACGAAGTAGAAGTTTCGAATGAATTTACCGATTCAGTTGACATTGCACGGTTTTTTTTCCTTAGAGTAATGTTGTTGAAGTCGATGTTTTCAAATTCAGTATTTCCATAGGTTGAATTCATTTTAATTATGTAGGATATACTTACTTAAAACAAATTAATATTTCGAAATAGCTCCAAGATTTCAAAAGATTTAAATTTTTCAAAGGTAAGTAACGGCCGGTTGGATAATTTTAAACTTTTGAATTATTATTCACTTTTTAACACTTTGCACTAAGTTTTGTATTTATTACTATAATTATGGTCGATTAAACTTTAAATGTTCACTATTAAATTATATAAATACGCTATTTTTTATTAAATTAAAATATATACAGCTGATTGAATTCGATATTGACAGCTTGAGTGTTGCGAGTGGAAAAAAATGCCTTTTCTGATGTACGCAACTCTCGCTTCCATAAAGTAACGTCGGAATAAGTACTGATTTACGCAAAGCGAATCGAGCCTCTTGGCTTTAAGTATTGTACTTACACATAAAAAGAAAAATTTCAATTATGATTCTTTGTCGGAATTGGGAAAATCTATATCTATCTCTCTTATGTTAAATATTGAATGGGAAAAAGTTTATTGATTCTTGAAATGAATTAGTTTAGTATACATTCTTCTTACGGCTCTTTGTTTTATTTTTGATGTAACTAAATATGAAAGTCTCGTTTCAATATATTTTTTAATAATACACTTAGTTAAATCAATAATGTGATTTGTTTCTGAGGTATCAAATTGATGAGAAGCAAAATCTGTAAATAGTGTCTCTCCAACAAATGTATTTAAGGTTTTTGCTATAAGGAATTCAGATCTAAAGTTTTTGACTTTTGTCTGTTGCACGTTTATTAAATATTTCTTAAGAATTACTTCACTTCGCTTGCATATTTTGACTACCGTCAATGACGGATAAATCAAACCACCTAAATCCCGATAGTAAATTAAGCTTTTTTTGTTCTCAGTCAGACAGACCAAAGCTTGAATACATGTTGAGCATTTTAACTTTTTTAACAATGTACTGACAACAAATCCCGCTAAATACTCGATCACGTGCTCTGAAAACTGTGACAATGACATTACCAGGATATCAAGATCTTGTTCATTGTCAGTTAAAATATCTTCGCTGCTTTGAATATCGTGACTCTCATAACCTGGAGTAGTTATATTTATACGATGTATAGGTGATGAGCAGTTTAAAATGGCAATTTTTTCAAGAGCTATACAGTTTCCAGTTCCAGTATCCATAAGCTCGGTGTGAACTATTGTTTTTTTATAAATGGTTTCAAATTGTCTAGGTGTAGGATTATTGTTGCAACCGCCATGGGATCTAATATTACAAAAAAAAAGCTCTATATGGTCTTGACTCAGTTTATGTAGCGGAAGATATGATATTGGCGATTGTTCATTTAGTATTAATTCATTATATAATATTTTGGTGCTTTCAATTACGACGCACATACCTAAAAACCCGGTAAACCGTGGAGAATCGATTAATTTAACGGGAGCAGATTTATTTTTTACATTTTTTGTAGTGACTGATAGTAAAAAATCTTTTACTTCGTTTAATTTTTGTGATATTCGTGCA
Organism: Calephelis nemesis; assembly: GCA_002245505.1. Lineage (NCBI taxonomy): Eukaryota > Metazoa > Arthropoda > Insecta > Lepidoptera > Riodinidae > Calephelis > Calephelis nemesis. Next base: position 251,407 of record NJDD01000561.1, read on the forward strand.
TGATTCTCAACATTTAGAGCTCTTTTTAAGCCACGGGCGTGAACTCTCGAGTCCAATATATCAAAAGCATCATTGAGTAGTAACAACATGTTCACGGTTCCATCAACATTACTAAATTCTTTTAATTTTAAGTCTTTGCAGAACTGTAAAGCTTTTGCTACAGAACGACTAAAAAGTTGGGTTGCTAACTTGACCTTCATTATATTTTCTCTGAAATTTATATGGCTTGCCCTCAACTTATTTGCCATATGAAAATTTTCTGATTCTTGGAGTTTATGTAGATCTTCTATATGCTGCCATTTGATGCAATTTTGATCTTCATCAATAAATTCTTTGTAAAATTGAAAACTATTTCTAATTAATTTGATCATGTGGCATGGATCAAGCCATATAACGACATTAGAACCAGTTTCTGGATTTTTAAATGTTGTTTTTAGGTTAAGAGGATCCAAGTTGCAACCCAACTTTTTAGCCATTGTGAAATTCGCGGGACAACCATCAAATGTCAAAGCAGTAATATTTACTTTGACTTCATGACATAACGAGATAGCTTGCAGAACTAGATTTGCTTTTTGTTCTCCATTTATGCCATTAATCAAAAAATAGCCAATAGGTACTTTAAACCGGCTATTGATAGGCACTACTAAAAAGACGAGTGCATCTGTGCACTCGTCATTACAATCAGTTTCCTCAATACCAGTTCCATAATCTACATAACCAAAAAATCTATGACTTGCCGGGTGATATTCAACTTAATTTTTGAGTTTCATTTCGTCGATAATAAGGGTGGCGTGAATAAAAGATTTAGTTTGTTCGGTTTTACATCTTAACGCATTAAATGACTCTTTTGTAAAGCCTGGTCGACCATCAATACACTGATACCATTTAGCTAAAGTTCGTAAGGATGGCAAGCATGTATTAAAAGTTTTCCTAACATATTGATAGGCTTTTCTAGAATAAAAATTTAAAGTCAGTGCGAAACTTTTAAGTGCGGATGAGTACCGTTTCCTTGTTATTTTACCTGTTTCAATTTTAATATTTTGTCTTTCGATTAATTCTCTCTGACCTACACCAAGCCTAGTTAAAATGCCAACGCTATTAACATCTAAGTGATCTTTAGATTCTAAATCTTTTAATATAGTTTTTAAGGTAGCAATTTTTTTGTTTAAATATCTATTACTAGATTTTAGTCTCTTTATTTCTTTGTTTTTGTTTGCAATTTGTTGGTTTAAATTTATAATACGACGACAAAGCTTTTTCTTTCGTGGTGTACATGTTGATGATTGCAGCATATAGACCGGAGAAAGATTTCGTTTTCTAGAATAAAAATTACTGGATGAACATGAATTTGGATCGAAATCGTTGATAACCTGAAAATAAAAAGGACTTTTTATTCATCCTATCAAAAATGTGAAGATGATAATATGAGAACTATGTTTGATTGTTCAAATAACTACATTTAATTAGTAGGTACTCACTGCAGTTTGTAAAGAAGGCTGAATAGGACCTTTATTTGTTGATGTTTCGTTTTCAGATACATTTTCTGGGCTGGTATTCTGGAATAATCAAGTAATATTACTATAAATACAATTAAATATACATACCTACATATTGTACAAAATGAAGACTTCAAGATTTATATTAGTAACGGTAAATGCATACCACTATTGGCAAAAAAAGAGTTGGAATTGATGCTAGTATCAATTTTCTTCGCCTCTTCATTTCTATAAAGCAGTCGGGTGTAAAGTGTTTAGAGCATATTGTGCTATTTGCAGTTGGATACCATTCTTCACCTCTCATAGTTTTACAGATCCATATCTTTTTGGTGTCTACATCAGCAGGAAACCTAAGCAGAGAAAAGTGATTACTAACAAATTTGCACAAAATGTATTTATGCATGTTACATATATATGTACCCGGGGACTGCGACGATATATACTACTACTGATATATACAGACACACGTATATGTATATGGACTACGTATGCAAAAAAAACACACACACACACACACACATTTACGTAAATACAAACACACTCATAAATACACATACGTACATATATACAAATACACTAATATATAAATACATAGGTACATGTATAACTAACCAAACTATATAATTTAATACACAAGTAATTTAATCCATTAAATATAAATATCAACATATCGATATTCGATAGATTTTCTTCAATCCCTACATAGACATGACAATTTAGTGTAAGAGTGAAATAATGCGTAACCACAGTGAGCTAGACAAGGACCGACAATAACTAGAGCCATTATAATTAGAACTCTCATTTTGTACATACTTAAAATATTCTTTTAGTTATTAATAATCTGAAATCAATTATTAACTTACCGATGAAACGTGATGTTATCTTTTTTAAAATTATTTACGCGACTGTTACTTCCACACCACTTTACTGCACAATTTGGCATATTTTGGTTTTTATTTTATTATTTTACGGACGTAGTTAACAGGTCTGTCATCTGGTGGCTACTAAATGAGCGCGCGTTTGTTTTCAAACTTATAGGTGCATTTGCACAAATGCACTGCAGACATTACGATTATACATTGCAAGTCTATTGGGGTATGTGGTCTGTGGATCTAGACTTGGTAGAAATAGGACCACCTTAGATTTTATTTTGGAATGACAAATGTGTTGCCAACCTAACGGCTTTGTGGTCCGAGTATAGTGCTCAGCCTGAGACATTGGACTCAATTGGACTGTTGCCGACAAAGGCAGCAACAAGGGCCGTCTTCTGAGAGACCGTACCTCAACTTGGGCCAACTTGATGGAGGAATAGTGGCAGCTCGTCGCTGCGATGCGCCGGTCGCAAAAGTTGTCTTCGTCGGCGAGACCGGCGTAGTGTAGTGTAAAACCACGCCGGAAGTGGCTCTTTTAGAAAAGTAATTTTCAAAATTGGTTCAGAATTGACAAAGAAATCGAATAACATACATGAAAAAGGGAGCTAAATATTTTACTTTCTCTTTCAGTTATAAACATAACTTGTTTTGTATTTACTATTAATGGCTATCATAATATTTTAATAGTAGACATAAAATTGTAATTTTAGAAGAACGGAATCCTCTAGCACAGGCGTGTCATGCCTAAAAGATGTGTCTCCTACCAATACTTCTACCAATTATCGTATGTTATGAAATAAATTATTGTTATTAAATTAAAAATAATAATATTATGTGAGGCACAAAACAAACGTCTAAAGAAATGTCGTGTAATCTGACAACACTAAATATATTTTGTCTCATTCTATAAGTTGCGTTGAAAGAAGCCAGCGATAATTTAAAATAAGTTTAGTTGGTGCGCAGCAGAATTAACACCATCCAGATATATCACAGGCTTGTTTTCCACATGCCTATTATGTCGCTGTTCAATTACAATGGAGGACTGTAAATCACTTTACGTTTTGGCAGTGAGTGAGTGTTAAATATACATATAAATTTGTACAGCTTCCATTTAATTTTGCCTGATTTTAACAGCCAATAATCGCCTCTGTGGTCTAGTAGTTCGTCGGACTTGATTTCTTGAAGTCCCCGGTTCGGTCCTCGGGTCGCACAACAAAAAAAAATAACGTTGCTCGAAATTGGAAACTTGACACATTGTGGGACTTGCCTTCGGCTAGTCCCGAATGCCCTGTTTGTGACTCTCTCTCTCTCGTGACGTCTTCGGGGATATGGACATGAATAAATTAAAATATGACCCAGAAGGTTTTTTGTACCTATGCCTAATACAGATAATACAGTACAGACAGTACACAGTACAGTACAGAAAAGATGTAAATCAAATTGGCCACCTTTAGGGAAAATAAAATAGTTTTTAGAAAATAGAGGCTACCAGTAGATGGCGTAATGTATGGCCTTCTGTTTATAAAAAAAATTTAAGGAAATTCTGTACGTCGCCTATACCTGAATTACATAGTATGCAGGATTGCAATTCTGTTTTACTATTGCAAATCTTAGTAACATAAAAAAAACTTTTAAACAAAAAAATTAGATGTCATGAAAACCGAAAACAATAATGCACCTTTTGTTGACCATTATAACTAAGTTTCTAAGCTATTGCAATCTCAATGTATTGAAAAAATAAATAGCAGGGGGTGTTACTGGATCGATACCAAACCCAAATATGTGATTAAAAAATTGTCTGTCTGTTCACGTCTGTCTGTATTTTCAGCATCACGTGAAAACTAACGGTTCGATTTCGACGAAACTTGGTATAATTATACCTTATTATCCTGGGCATAAAATGGGATACTGTTTAAAAAGCCTGACATGTTCGCTTAAAGGTTACTAAACCTGCCTGACACAAATTTTTTGACCTCTAACCATTCGTTCAAAGGTAAGCATCCTAGATGTAAAACATCTTGTAAAGGTATTTGACACCAGTTCAAAGGGCAATCAGAGTCAGCAAATCCCTACATAATTTACATCACGTATGACTCGGGTATAGTCTAAGATCCGAAGTTAATTCGACCTTCACCGAGCTAATAATAGGATGAAATCGGTATTATAGCAAATTTAGTGTATCAGAAAATATATTAAAAATTGGTTGCAAAAAAAATAATCGTGGACATTTTTTTCTTTTCTGAGCTTATTTAAGAGGCCCACATTTAACGGCCAAGTCTCATTTCCATATGTCATCACCGGTAACACACACTAGTCGAAGACTATATAGGCTCTGCGGTAATTGGGACAAGAAGATAATTTTATTTACGAATTGGTGCAATTTAAAAATTTTATCCCGACCTAAAGTAGGAATAAAACCAAGTTGCAGAATTTGGGTTGCCTGTTATTTATCTGGATTGCCAGGTATAAACAGATAATTGTCGATGCTAGTAGACTTTCACGGGAACGGATAGTAGAAAAAAATATTTCAATGTGCAGTTTTATCACAATTTTTACAACTTTTTTTACAATTTATGTTGCCTGAAATATAAATTAAAGCTGTTTTTTTTAAATAAATAAATAAATATCCCTGGACAAGTTACACAAATTGAATCTAACCCCAAACTAAGCAAATTATGTGCTTGTGTTATAGGTGTTAGTCAACGATTCTAATACATATTAATACTTAAATAGATACCAGAATAAAATAAATAAACACACAGACCCGGAAATGTAGACATTTAAATGTTCATCACACAAATGCCTGCCCCCGCCCGGAATCTAACCCGAGCCTTGCGGTTGGTCTGTGTAGTTAGGTGTGTGCGCTAGCCACTCGACTAACGAGGCCAAAAATATTCGGTCCAGAATTTGTTTAGGCAACCTACTTGTAATATGGTCGCTAATATGTTTTATTCTATTATTAGCTCGGTGTAAGTCGATGTAGGTTCGGATCATTTACTAGTATATTATTATATTACAATAAAAGCTGCTAGATACTGTGTACACGATATTCCCCAAATATGAGCATTTTTCGTACGAAAGTCACGCGACACGAGGCCAGGTCCTACATGACAGGAATAAATATGGTAATAGCGTCATTTGAGACACACCAACATTAATATTTATGCTGGTTGATTTATGTATGATGTTTTTGAGGATACATTTACATTGCAATCACTTTTTCTGAAGTTTAATTGCGGTGATCATTAGTAAAGGCTTGCTTTAAAGATGAATGTCGACAGATTTCAATAATCTATAATCACATCTAAGGTTTAACGGTAAGTAAAAAGTAAGTTAGTATCGTCACGCCCATATCCCCGAAGAGGTAGGCAGAGATACAACCAGGACACCCATGACTAGCGAAAATACTAAGTCCCACAATGTGATAGGTGACAAGCCTATCGCCAACCATATAGTCATATGGCCTAGTGGTCTAGCATCGAAGTTGGACGTTGAACTTCTTTAGGTTCCGGGTTCGATCGGGCAACAAAAAATTAAAAAATTGTGTTTTCAATTGTCTATAGTTAATAACGTTGCCCGAGATTAGATATGTGCCTGGTTGGCTTGCTACCTACCACATTGTGAGACTTGGTGTGTTCCACTAGTGGTGAATGCCCTGGTTTTGTCTCTTCGTCCTGTCCTCTCTCTGCCTCTGCCTGTACCTCTTCGGGATGGAGGTGAAGATACCTTTTTTTCTCAATAACCTTTCCAAGGTTTGAGATAGCGCTCGATGAAAGCTATTTTTAATAGCCTATTTACAATTCTTCAAGGGGGTGATTCACTAACTCGACACAAGGGACTGGACACTTACGTGTCCAGTTGGTTCACTATTTTGCTTTTTTGGCTAACTGTACGTTTTTTGAAACAATCTGAGTGTATCCAGTTAGTGAAAACATAAACGTGATTTTATTTAAATTTAACCATGTGGACACTCGTAAAAATCTTGGCATGTCCAGATAAGTGGCAATAACTTTAAGTTTTACCAACAGGACACACGTGTGTCCAGTCTCTTATGTCGAGTTGGTGAATCACACCTGAAGGAGTGTTTATTTTTGTTTTTCCGTGACATCTGACTAGGTGGTGAAGCTTAGCAGCGACTCGCCCGGATTGGTACCAACGCCTTACCTATTCCTGCTGCCATAACGCTATGACGTGTTCCGGTTCGGAGGGTAAGGTAGCCGGTAAACTTACTTTTGCTCGAGGCCTAACAATCTGGCCTCAGCTTAGCAACTCACCGTTACCACTTTGGTGTCTCTTGGCGGCATGAATTTCTGAACATCAAGAAGTCCGTCTGCTTGTTTGCCTTCCAATATCATAAAAAAACTATATGTACATTGGATGACAAAATTTTAAAACGTAATAATAACGTAATAAACGTAAAAACTCATCATCTTCTAGTGATTCATATGAACCTCAATGGTCTTAAAAAAAATTTGCTGTGAAGATTTTTGTTTGTCAGTTTTGTGTATAATAAAATAAAAAAATGTGATAGGCCCACTAAAGTTTCATTGCTGAATTTATGAAATGCAATTATGTATCTTGTTTTACTTTATATATACTCTTTCATTTGACATCCAAGTTGAGTGGATTTTATACGTGATTCTGGGCTTTCTTTACAAAATGTGGATTTTTATATATGTGAAGAAAAATTCTGCAAATTGGTGAAATTGTATTTTTTACATTTATACATAATACTACATAAGCTAAATAATATATTGAAATGTAATTTGTATGAACATAGCATAAATAAGAAATACTTATATTTGTACATTAAATAGTAAAACCAACAAAAATGAGACATAGCATTTTTTTTGTATATACATTGGAAGGCAAACAGGCAGACGGATTTCCTGATGAAATTCACGCTCCATAAAGAAACCAAAGATGGTACTGGTACGTTGCTAACCTGAGGCCGGGATGTTAGGCCTCGAGCAAAAGTAAGTTTAGCGGCTTCCTTATCGTCCGGACCGGAACACGTCAACGGCAAGCGCCGACGCTATGGCGACAGAAACAGGTAAGGCGTTGGTACTAATCCAGGTGAGTCGCTGCGAAACTCTACCACCTAGTCAGATGTTACGGTGTTAGTGAGTCACAGGAAAGTATTTGGTTTATTTTGTAAAGGAGCCCAGACCAACACGGCAAGGCTTTGTGATGAGGCTGGATTTATCAAAGAAAGGTGAATCAACGTTTTCAAAAAGACATAGAATAAGGCTAGGGTTGTCACATGCGAAGGATGCAAGAATTTCGATTTTTTCCCGAGCTGGGATCTTACTCGTGGTCTAGTGCCGGTGGTAAGCGGTTGGGTAATGGGAACCTGCGTGAGGTTTGTCACAATCTGAATTATTCAGAAGACTTCTTGCCAAAACAGTTACATGACTTCAACAAATCAATCACTCTATCATTCAATTGTAACAAATCAATCGCTCTATGAGGGGTAATCTATAAATTAATGTTGCTTCTTTTACAAATTCATGTTGACAGCCTCGTTGGTCGAGTGGCTAGCGTACACGCATAACTACATCGAACAACCGCGAGGCTCGGGTTCGATTCTCGACGGGGGCAGGCATTTGTGTGATGAACACTTAAATGTTTGCATTTCCGGGTCTGGCTGTTTATTAAATTTATTCTGGTATCTATTTAAGTATTTCTATGTATTAGAATCGTTGACTAACACCCATCACACAAGCAAATAATTTGCTTAGTTTGGGGTTAGATTCAATTTGTGTTACTAATTGTCCATGAATATATATATTTATACTATATTTATATATTTATTCTTCTGCAATCATAAACAGGTTGTACCTACAGCGCTGAGAAGTACGTCACTGTAAACCAGTGTTCTTTATTACTATGTTTCGTTCTGTAGGGTAGACTAGTACACGCAGTCAAAGCTATAGAGGCACATCAGTAATATCTGTTGTGTTTAAATTTTGGTTGGTAGGTTATAAAACTTCTAAAAATATGAAATCGCTGAAGGTTAAATCCTAGATTCATATTGAAATAAAACGAGCAATATCAAGATAATATAAGGTTAGATATTTTTTTATTGCAAGTATATTGCTGATAGCTATAAAGTACGGTCAACCGTACGTGACCAAGAATTGATTTCGGTTCTATACGAAAAGTAATATAAATATTATGTTATACGAAAACTAATGTACGAAATGAATACAACGATAATACGAAACGTTTGATCGTTTGAACACAATGATATTAATAAATAAGGATTTGTATGTCAGAAAAAACGTAAGTTACGTTCGCGTTGGTTTGAGTAACGAATATTAATCGCAAATAAACGTAGACTTAAGTACGCCTTTAACGACCGTACTCAGAGACGTAAATTAACATTTAATATTTAATTTACGCCCGTACACAGAAACCTCAATTGTCTTAAATTCAGCCATTAAGTAGACATTGCTCTTCTTGCTTCTAGAGCAATATCTACTTTCTTATTTGTTTAAAGTAAGTAGGTGTCTCCTTTATGGTTCAGTGTTCTCACGTTTGACTTTACGAGGTCCAGGGGGGTTACCGTGAGCTCTTAAAAAGTATTATTGAAATAATATTGTCATCGGGTAAATGCAACCTTATAACGTATATCATAAAGTTGCTTTTATAGGTGGACATTTAGCAACACAGAAATGATACTGCTACAAGAGCTTATGGTAACCCCCCTGGTCTTGTGTTTGATTCAGGTGGACCGTGGGGGTAGACTTCAAGTGAAGAGATGTGTGAACTCTTCATTCCAAATGTGGCAGTTCTGACAATCTATAATATAAAAATGAATCGCTAAATGTGTTGGTAAGCGCATAACTTCCGAACGACGGGACCGATTTGGCTAATTCTTTTTTTTATTGTGTTAGTTATTATCAGGATAAGGTTTTTTTGAAGAAAAAACCGGGAAAGTTGCAAGGCAAAATTGGAAAAATATTACTTTATTATTTCCCATACAGAACGGGTGGAACAAAGTTCGCCGGGACAGCTAGTTTATAATAATAATATGTACTGCTCCTATGAACCTATTAAAAATAATGGGATTATACGTCTATTATTGCCCCACATTATATTACAGACTATATATTATATATCAACTATGATTGTGACATTCGATCCTCAGTAGGTACAGGGAACGAACCGCAAAGCGTTTTTTTGCAATTTTATAAAAAAAAAACAATGTTGGATATGTCAACGATTGGCAACATCACATATCACATCGTGGGACTTCGGGGAGGTGTGAAGATACTTAGAGACTAAAGAACTTCAAGTTTTAGTTGACATTACACTCTGTATACTAAAATACGGAGTGCTATATCCACTTAAACCTTGTTCTATGTTTATTAATAAGTTGTAGCCGCACTCAGAGACGGCAATAAACATTTGATCTATCATCAAGTCACAATTTTGTTTCGAAAATGTCTACTTAAGGGCTGATTAAAAGATAACTGACGTCTCTGAATGCGGCTGGTGTCTATAGCGTGTGTGTTTTACCATTAGGCGATATGTCTGCTTGTTTGCCTTCCAGCCCCATAAAAAGCAGAAAACTACAAAACTGATTTTTCCTTCCACTGCATCCAAAATCTTTTAAAAGTTTATATGTATTGTTCCTTTTTTTATTATTATCATTATATTAATACGTGAAGCAAAAACTTTGAAACCCTTTGTACGAAAATTGCGCGAACGCCGAAGTGTAAAACTTACCTTAGAAATTTTATTTATAGTTTATATGTAGGAAAAGTGTAGAACGCTAATATTTTTCAATAATTATTCTTATAAAGAATAATTATTGAAAGAATAATAAAAAAATAAAACATTACACATCTACCATGCATTTGACACACAAACAAATATATTAATGATGACGATAAAAAATCACAGATGGCACACAAACTCTATTCATAAAGTTTGTAAATAACGTGGTTGGTCTTGAAGACGGCGTTCCTTTAAAAAAGAATTTCAACCAATGGGCAACCACTAGAATGTATAAATTCAGAACATCATCAATGTACTTTTTTTATCAATGTACTTTAAGTCAGTTCAGTATGCTATGAACTCAAAAAGAACAAGTTATATACTTACTTTATAATATATTTGGTTGATGTCGGCATGTGACAATCCCATTACACGCTGGCGATAAATAAGTGAACCATTTTACGAGTACAATCAGTTTTATAACTAGGCAACAGATTGATATGCTTAGTACTCGCTATTGTCGTGTTACATCTAGAGGTGTATACAGCCTACATAAACTCACCCGTAACATATATGGTATTTATAGGCGCTGGTTGAATCAAGAGATCCATCTACTTGTTATAACATAAAAAATAACATGTAGTTGTAAACTTTGCAATTTAACTCTCATTAAAGAAATTCTTCTAATAAACTTTATTTTTAACCCCCGAAGCAAAACGTATCTCTGCAACTGTAACGTATTATAAGTTTGACGTGTCTCAGTGTGTGTCTGTCTATGGCATCGTAGCTTTTCAGCAGATATGGAAGGATTTTGATGTGTTTTTTTTACAGCTAGCATAATCGAGATGGTTCTTAGCTACAGTTTATGGTAATCTGTCTAGGTGTTCAAAGTCCTCAGCTCATTTGCAGCATTTTTGTAAGCATCGGAACGGATATAAGCGTACTATGGATATTTATTTCACTTTTAAGCATACGTGAAACCCCATCTAAATGGGATTAGTAGTTTTTGAGAAAATTGCAAATATACAAGCATACACACATATCGAATACAGGTCCTGTTTTTAACTTTAAAAAGTCAAACAGTCATGTCAAAAGTACCATGTATGGAACATAGGTAATTTACGATTCTACCTGACCGGCTAGATGTCAAGCCACAAAATCTTAGCCAAAGCCAATGAATCACAAGCGTATAGAGCTTCGTACCTATCCATCACACACTCGGCTGCAGATCAATCTTATTGGTCGTAGCAATTAGGAAAATAGACCAATCTGTAATGAAAATGAAAACGAAATTTATTTATTTACGGAATATGTGTGTTAAAAAGCTGTTGGAAATATAAATAAGCATACAATATATTCTACCACATTATGGTGTGCAAATATTTAATTAAATTTGTAGATATTCAATATTTATATTTAAATCACAGAATTTATTAGTATCAATAAAAGTTTCATTAACATGTTTAATAAGTTTTATAATTTATTACAAATAATTTTAAAGGTAGATTAATTTTAATCGCCCCGTTGGTCGAGTGGATAGTGTACACGTTTAACTACACTGACCGACCGCAAGGCTCAGGTTCGATTCCCAACGCGGGCAGGCATTTGTGCGATGAACATTTAGATGTCTGCATTTCCGGGTCTGGGTGTTTATTAAATTTATTCTGGTATCTATTTAAGTATTTATGTGTTATAGAATCGTTGACTAATACCCATAACACAAACATATAATTTACTTAGAATAAAGAAGCATATAATTTACTAATTTACGGGTTAGATTCAATTTGTTTAAATTGTCCAGGGATGGATTGTCTGGTAGAGATCGCTTCGTTTGGCGATAAGACCGCTTTTTGTGTACTAAATACTATGATCGTATGTTGTTATTAATACTTAATTGTATTCACTTTGTTGTAAGTTTAATTAAAGAGCTAATTTAATCATCCAACAACATTTGATCGTTATTGACCGAGTAATCACATAATAAACATACTAACAAAACACAGACGAATCGATATCCTCGGATTTTTTAATCGGTTAAAACAAGATTTTATTGGATTTTTTTATCCTCTTTTAAAGCTCTTTCATTTAATACTCAACAATTGGTTGGTTGTTGCATATGTTGGTAATCTGCCATTTTTTTTAATGTTGCTAGCATTATAACTTTACAGCCATTTTGTTACATTATCTTTACAAATAAAGTAACTAAATTGGATAAGGTCAGTTTGTTTACAGTTAGCTAAGATTTATCCCTTCTTAACAACGTCAAAATCTAGTAGGCCAAATCAACTAAACGCTTGTAAAAATCGTCGAATATAAATGACAAACGTCAAACGCAGCCATTTCAGAAATCACGTATACATTTGACATAGGTAATTTATGATTGCGCCGGACCGGCAAGATACCAAGCCATAGAATCGATTAGCTGGAGCCAATTAATCACAGGCGCATCCAGCATTGCACCAATCCGTCACAATACGCGCTGCAGATCAATCTTATTGCACCAATTAGGAATGGAGATTAAATGGTAATTATTATTTGACTGACCAATAAAATAAACTTGTTTTGCCGCTTGGTTATTGAAGTCAAAAATATTTTTTAAATATCCTGTTGTGTGTTGGTGATTGAGTTTTGAAGTGAAAACTTCTTTAGCGGCATGGCGCACTTTTTTGGAATGGGTAAAAACTTCTAAACTCGCGTCAGGACACGTGACTTGAAACTTCGTGAGACGGGCTCTGCGCCATCTTGCGCGAATAAGACAGCGCAGGGCGCTTGCTCGAATGGTCGTCTTGTCATGTCTGTGTACGATAGCGCAATAAATGTATATTGTATCTACCACATCAATTATAGTACTTTCATACTAATAATTAAAGCAATTCGTGCAAAATTATTACCTAACCAATTCAAAATATCAAAAATGTACAACGTTAGTATTAACGTTTTCACTTCTGCCAGCACTCCCGGAGTGCCACCTGTCATGTTTTCAATGGGAACTTCTTTGGATATTAAGTTAAAAGTAGCCTATGTTTGCTGCCTTCCAATAATCTCAACACAAAAAAAATAATATATTCTAATACTGCTTTGTTAGGACTTAGAAAGGGAACGAACAAACACAAAGCATGACAATTTAAGTGTAGTGAAAACGCAAAAAAGCTACTTTATTTTCAATATACTTAATATCGTCATAGTAAGTAAAATGTTGAGAATTTTCCTGATATTACTTCATCAGATTAAGATTTGGTGGCAATAGGAATACATCGAAAGTACGTCGTTTTAAACCAATAGCATTTTTAAAATCGGTTCCTTTGAGTATAGCGCCAACTTAGAAACCTATTAACATATTAAAAGTAACTAGTGGTCGCTCATTGGTCGAAATTCGACCGTAACAAATTTTAATATCTTGTTGATAAGAACGCGATCTCCATTTATTAAGACCAACTACTTTGTTTCCATACTTTTTACTGCACCATCTGTGATCTTTTATTGTTATTTATCATTAATATAATATTAATTGTTTGTGTGAGTCAATTGCATGGTAGTGTGGGTAATGTTTTATTTATTGATTTAATGTCCTTTATAAGCATTATTATTGAAAAATGTTAGCGGTCTGCACTGCTGCTGCTGTCATCATCCTCCCACTGACTGAAGTATCTTCACGCCCATATCCCCGAAGAGGTAGGCAGAGGCACAACCAGGTCACCCACGACTAATAGAAGATACTAAGTCAGACAATGTCATAGGTGGCAAGCCAACCGGGCACATATCCAATCCCTAGCAACGTCTTTTTACTAGAAAATTAGAAAAACCCAATTTCCTTTTTATTGCTCGATCCGGGATTCAAACCCGGGACCTCATGCAGTCAAGTCGTAAAAAGGGGCCCAAAGTTTTGGCATCACGTATTAATATGTAGATATAGGTGTCGAATATAATACCTTCTTTTGTCAAGTTCCTTAAAAACCATCTTTGGTGCCAGTCGAGAAACAAAAAATAAATGCATTAATACGTATAAGTCAAAAATCACTTCTCAATATGGGAGTCCTCTGAATCTTGATCTACCTTTCAAAAAAATCCGTTAGTTATGGGCCGGGCTCCTTTGCAGAATAGACTACCTGCCTTTTTGCCAGGCAGCTCGTAGAAGGCGAGTACAGGTTTACCATCACTAACACCGTGACACCTTACTAGGTGATAGAGTTTCGCAGCGACACGCCCGGATTGGTACTACCGCCTACCCTATTCCTGCCGCCATAACGTTAAAGCTTGCCGTTGACGTGTTCCGGTTCGGACGGTAAGGTAGCAGGTAAACTTACTTTTGCATCCCGGCGTCAGATTTGCAACGCACCATTACCATCTTGGGTATCTTTAGGCGGCGTGAATTTCTTACCATCAGGAAATCCATCTGCTTGTTTGCATTCCAGTATCTTAAAAAATCAAATAACATACAGTCGTCGTCTACTATTACAAGTCGTGGGTGCCTGGTTCTGCCCCTGACTACCTTTTCGGGGATATGGGCGTAAAGATACTTTTATAACGTACAGAAAAAAACCTCCTCCTTTTTGGAGTCAGTTAAATATATACATGTAAGTTTATGCAAGTGTGATATTGGCCGTATTGATTTTCGACGTGGCTCAGTCACAAATTCTCCGTTTATGGCGAAAGTTCTTTCCAGGTCGTAGCCGAAGTTTTCAGTATCAGCCGACATAATGTATCGATTCGTTTTTCAATGTTTTTGGAGATCTGTAGTGAAATTGTAAAATGCACATTAAAGATCGTATTACATTTTTAAGATATTATTTTGGAATGTTTTGCACAAAGTTTGTCTTATTTTTTGTTTTAATTTAATTATTTTTTATGATATTGGAAGGCAAACAAGCAGACGGATTTCCCGATGCTAAGAAATGCACGCCAACTAGAGACACCAAAGATGATAATGGTACGTTGCCAGCCTGAGGCCGGGATGTCAGGCAAAAGTAAGTTTACCGGCTACCTTACCCTCTAAACCGGAACACGTCATGACGTTATGGCGACAGGAATAGGTAAGGCGTTGTTACCAATCCGAGTGAGTCGCTGCGAAACTCTCCCACCTTGTAGGATGTCACGGTGTACGGTGACCCATGACGGTAAGCCTATGTTCGCCTTTTACGAGCTACCTGGCAGGAAGGCAGTTGGTCTATTCTGCAAAGGACCACGGACCAACACGGAAGAAAACTTTAAAATTCAACAAATATTTGGGTTGGGTTGACCAAATAAAAATTTAAGCGAAATAATTAATCAACAACTCTATATTCCGATGCTTGACGAATATATCCAAAGCGTATAATTTAAATAGTACTACTATATTAGACTCCCTAAATCAACACCAAAAACAACCTTTGCCCAGCGATTCAATGACTTCCTTTTTCCACATATTTATAACAAGCTAATCAGATTATTTAATTTTAAAAACAATACTGTCAGACAAACAAAAATGTTATTATTAAAAGGACTCTACAGAATGTCATTCGTTGATACTGAAAATTTAATTAAAATCAAAAAATAAAATGTAATCCGTACGCAATATCTTTATAACTAATTAAGAAACAAAAAAAAGTAACTGTATGAAGATCGAGTAGCCGTAAGCTTATTTATGTTAAACGTAACTTCTCCCCCATAGGACAGGCTCAGCCTAGTGTGGGGGCCAGGAAAATTGTAATAGTTTGTAACTTGGTTTCTGCTAAATAAATATTTTTATTTTTATTTTTTATATGTAGGTATGTACATTTTTCTAATGATTTCACAAATATTTCTCTACGAATATAAAAAAGGAAAGAACAAAAGTAAAATTATTTATTATATCTGATAAAAGAAATCTACTCAAAAATCGTGACTGACATAACAATTTGTTTTCAATGTTATTGAATTACTTCAGAATGATTGCTTTTTTCTATATAAATCTCTATAGATTATACATAGTGATTATTATACTTAAAAATCTGTGGTCTAGCGATCCAGGTGTTAGACTTGGCTTTATGAGGTCCCGAGTTCTATTTGCGGGTCGGGCAACAAAAAGAAAATGTGGGGTTTCTAATTTTCTAATAA
The DNA here is from genome assembly GCA_002245505.1 of Calephelis nemesis. Classification (NCBI taxonomy): domain Eukaryota; kingdom Metazoa; phylum Arthropoda; class Insecta; order Lepidoptera; family Riodinidae; genus Calephelis; species Calephelis nemesis. Next base: position 267,572 of record NJDD01000561.1, read on the forward strand.
AAAAATTTTTCTTGGGATTGGATATGTGCCCATTTGGAGAGAGGCTTGCCACCTGTCACATTGTGGGATAGTTTTCGGTTAGTCATGGGTGCCCTGATACCTCTGCCTACGTCTAAGGGAATATGGGCGAGAAGGTACTTAGAGAAATCAGTAAATGATAAATGATGAATGAGTACCTAAGTAGCGTCTTTGATGACACGAGTATTTTTTTATTGCAGAGTTGATTCGAGATTTGAGAAAACCAAAAGTAATTTGTCACATTTTTTGTTTCATTACAATTTATTACTTAAACTGATCACTGTCTAAAAATTTGAACATCTACTTTTTTTGGTAGACATTCCAATACCTTAGTACTTACCGTATACTTGGGGTTTTTAGGAAGTCTATTCTTATTAACAAACATGGACCAAATTACTCCGAGGTTCAACTTAGTTTTATAGTCTAAGTTACAATGTGACACAAACTATAATAACCATAGATTTAATAAAGATAACGTTGCTTGAGGTTGGATATGTGCCCGGTTGGCTATAGGCTTGCCACCTATCCTGTTGTGGACTTTTTGTCTTCGGCTAGTCGTGGGTGCCCTGGTTGTGCCTCTGTCTACCTCTCCAGGGATATGGGCGTGAAGATACTTTATCTTACTCCCTGATTTGGCACACAGCAGCAGCGGGCACTGGCAACCGAGGCAACAATACTCAATATGTAGTGGCATTAATCGTGAAGCACTACACGGTTACGTTCTTTTCTTTTACAAACTACGTAAAAGTAGACTTTCTTATATATTTTTTTAAAAGGGGGTAAACCAGCAAGTGAGTCACCTGATAGAAATAGATCACCGCCGCCCAAGAACATCCTAACATCCGCAGCACCAGGAGTATCACAGATGCGTTGTCTTTAAGGAATGAGTACGCTATTTTCTTGAAAGTTCCTAAGTCATAAGTCTAAAACCAGCATGGATTTACTTTTTTAATGTGACAAGATACTGAACACATACACTCTGATGCTACGAGACAACCATCTTTTAGACACCATAATTATAAAAGCGTCGCTATCCTGTGGCCAAAATTTTAGGCTCATTGAGTCTACCGGCTACTCTACCTTTCGGACTGGAACACGTCATGGCCACAGAAATAGCTAAGGCGGTTAATACCTATAAAGGCAAATTGAACCGGAATATTCTATCACAAGTGGCCTTTTTGGTAATGACTCATTCAAACTATACTCACGTTTTACGAGCTATCAGAAGAGACGTAGAAGGTCTATTGTAACTGACCTGACCTGGGGGCTGTTTATGTATCTCAGTTGCCATCAAATAGTTGTCAAATGACGTGTTTTATATTTGCTATCTCCAGTGACCAACAGAAATACAACAGAGATAACACAAATGACGTCATTTGATGTACACTTCCATTGTGAGTTGGCAACTGAGATACATAATCAGCACCCTGGACTTACAAGTTTATAACTAATATTATAATTAGAGACGTGGTCTCTTACTGTGGGCCTGATAAACAAGCTCAAGGTTGCACAGCGAGCTATGGAGCGGGCTATGCTCTGGGTTTCCCTGCGAGATCGATTCAGAAATGAGGAGATCCGCAGGCGAACGAAAGTCACCGACATAGCCAGCCGGGTTAGCAAGCTGAAGTGGCAGTGGGCGGGGCACATAGCGCGAAGAACTGATGGCCGTTGGGGCAGAAAAGTTCTCGAGTGGAGACCACGTACCGGCAAGCGAAGCATAGGACGGCCACCCACAAGATGGACAGACGACCTTATGAGGGTCGCGGGGTCTCGTTGGATGCAGGCCGCTTCCATCCGGTCGAAGTGGAAGTCAATGGGGGAGGCCTATGTTCAGCAGTGGACGTCCTATGGCTGAAATGATGATGATGATGATGAACTAATATTATATTTAAAATTGGGTTTTTCCAATTTTTTTATAAAGAAACGTTGCTGGGGATTGGATATATGCCCGGTTGGCGATAAGCTAACCACCTATCACATTGTGGGACTTACTATCTTCGGCTAGTCGTGGGTGCCCTGGTTGTGCCTCTACCTACTTCTTAGGTGGTATGGGCGTGAAGATACTTTTATTATTTTTAAAATTTGTTAATATGATAATTAATTTATTTATGATATTTAATAATAATTAATTTGTTAAGTGCCCTATTTGCGATATATTTGTCATCTAACACGTGAGTCTAAAAATGTCTTGGGCTAATCGTGGGTACCCTGGTTGTACTTTTAGCTAGCTCTTATTACTTATTTTTGAATTTGGTGCTACAGAACCCGTTGTAAATAGAAAGTGTCACCCTTTCTAATTTTTTACTCGGCAACTCCATCGAGTCGGTCTTCCGTGCCAGTCGGTGTTCGTCGTTGTTTGTGCCGTTTTTTTGTAGAACATCGGGAATTGATTGAGCGGTTTGTCTTGCTTCACTTTACCAGTAATTACGGAGTCATAGTCGGTTCCTTTGAAGTTCCGGTATCGCTTTTGCTCGATTTTCTTTGGAATTGGGTGAGTTTTCAACTTTTCCACTTTATTCAAAGCAATAGTTTTTAAGATGTTATTTAAAGCTACAAGAACTTGGTCAATTTGTTTTAAAAAGAGCTAATTAAAGAAGTGATTATAAATAATAAAATTTTTTAGGAAAAGTATTTTCGTGATAGTACTTATTCTGTGATAAAATAACGGATATGTTGATGATAATAAATATTTTTCATATAAATCTTCTCCTGACATAAGCTAACGGAACCAAAAAATAGCAAAATTGGTCCATACATACATGTCATGCAAGGGAACTAGGGATTTGTTTTTATATCTAAAATATTAATTTGTTAAAATGTTATTTTTTTATTAATGTGGGTATTTTTTAGTTGTTAGGTATATTATGTACAAGTGACTACCTACCTTTCCGGTATATAGGGTGTGTAAGACTACACTCAAACATTTACAATCGACATTCATACGTTGTTATGTTTGTTGGTATGTTAAGTACTAAATATGGATGCCATTTTTGACATCCATAACAAAAGCATATAATTTGCTAACTTTGGGGTTAGATTCAATTCGTGTGAGTCGTCCAAGTGATATTTATTCATTTTGACATTATAAGGCTGTCCAAAACAAGTAGAGTACCGATATCGATACATGATCTATTAGTCACGATTGATAGTTAAGTTTAGGCAAATAGATAAGAATTATTATTAAAAATCGCAACTATCACCTTACTTACTTTGTGCTACTCAATTGGCTTATAGCTAAATAAGTAAATGTAATTAAACGAAAGAAAGAATATTTGGTTGATGATGTAGTGCTGGAACAAGTGAATGAAATTGTATATCTTGGTTGTGCTTTTAGCAGGGATGGAAGGTACACCGCGGATGTAGAGAGGAGAGTGAATGCAGGGAATAGTGTGAATGGAGCGTTCGGTAAGCTATTCCAAAGCGAGGTTTTGAGTCAAAAAGCTAGACTCGCTTTGCATAATTCTGTGCTTATCCCAGCGTTATTGTATGGAAGCGAGAGTTGGGTATATCAAAAAGATCATGAAAGTAGGATAAATGCGGTCGAAATGATGGCACTACGGAAATTCTGTGGTGTAACGCTCGCTGACCGCATTCGTAACAGTGAGATCCGAGAAAGAATGGGTTTGAAAGAAAGTGTTGGTGTTAAAATGCGAAAGGGCATGCTCCGCTGGTTTGGTCATGTGGAAAGAATGCCAGATGAAAGATTGACAAAGCAGATATACAATGCGAATGTAAATGGATGTAGGTACCCAGGGAGACCAAGGTTGACATTTCACGATCAGATCAATAGGATATTATCCGAGGGTGGTGTCAAGAGTCTCCGAAACCGGCGTGATTGTATGAAAAGACAGGTTTGTTAGGATCGTGAGGTCTGGCACTCGATACTCTCTGCCCACACCGTAAGGGACTTGGCGTGAAGATATGTATGTATGTATGGATGTAAGAATATTTGTTTACTTTTCGGGAGCACCTTTTTTTACATTGTGGCGTGCAAATATATTCTGTATGTAAGTTAACTCTTTATATTTATTATATTATTACAAGATTCATTGTATTTACAAAAAAAAATTGATCTGATTACATTCAAACCACTTTCTTTACTTTTAAGTGAGCACTTGAAAGAATTCTTATTAAGCTAGACTGTGATTGATATCAGTGTATGATCAGTGGCAATGGTATACATTCTTATCTTGTCGAAATATTCTTTAATGGGAAACTTAAAATAAAATATCGACAATTGTAAAAGTACATACATCACTATAAAAATCGAACACTAAATATGGATTCTTGGCTGGACATGAGAAATGTCATGACGTCACTTTAAATTGACGCCAAAATGAGCATAGACAAAAATGTCGTTATCTCTTTCGGCGTACATAATATCAACATTTGGTAAGAGAGACAAAGACATGTTGTTAAGTTATATGTCTATTCCAACGGTATATATACAACTAAAATTGCTATATAACATTGTTGCACTTCTTTATATATTCCTATTACTATGAATAAAACCTTTTCTTTTTGACAACCAAATGAGTGTGACAAAGTTATCTGTTGTCAGATGGTTGTCAGTTTAATAATGTTTTATATTTTGTGTCGGTACCTACCAAAATTTTCAGAGAATTTTAAATGAAAACGTTTTTAATTATTTAAATAATCAGTTGTACATCTTCAGATGTACATCTTTAAATGATTCATGTTATGGTAGTTCATGTGCAATGAAATTATACAAGTTAAATAATTTTTGCTACATGTACATATATAATACATTTATATCAATAATCTACATACAGGTATGGAGGTTTATTGTTGAAAGAAATTATTTTAGTGAAACTAGCAAGCTAGGATAAAATATAATTGTTAAAATAAAACCCCGTTTAAAACAAGCCGTCTAACAAAAAAAAGTTAAAATATCATTGAAAATATGTTTTACTAAACGCTGACTGTCTAAAAAGTCGCCTTTGTAGTCTTGCGCTTCCAGTCGGACTAAAGTTCATCAGACTTGGATACTTATTATCAAAAATATGTCTGTCTGTCTGTTTATTCGCCTGTCTTTCTTTAATGTCGCTGTAGAGCAATCTGTCTGTGTATCTATCTCTAGCATCATAACATTTTAACGGGTGGACCGATTTTCATGCGGATTATTTTGTTGAGTGCTGACAATATTGAGATATTTCTTAGCTAAATTACATGTAGGTTTTAGTGGATATTATTAAAAGTATATATTTATTATTACAATATATACTTAATAATTTTATTATAGTATCAAGATTTTTATTCCAACATCTAAATGGATTCTCGCAGTGCGAATTTGTAACTAATAGACCACGGAAAATACTCATAATTATATCCCCCATATCGGTTCAGGTCCTCTGCTTAGAATAGTCCACCTGCCATCCTGTTTGGCAGCTCATAAGAGTCAAGCAAAGGGGAAACGGATCATTACAAACAAGACTACTCATGGTAGGGTGCTGTGCAGCAACTTGCCCGAGTAGTGATCCACCGTCTTACGTCTCACCTGTCGCCATAATGATGCCACAATGTCTTATTCCGGTCCAGACGGTAGGACACCCGGTAGACTTGCACAATTGGTCTGACACTCTGATCACAATACAGCGACGCACCCACAACATCTATGGCGACTATATGCTGCGGTTATCTCTTACCGTTAAGGGTCCGTGTATGCTAAAATACGTCAGTAGTATAATGTTTTTTTCATACAAAGCAATCATGGATCTTAGTGACAAAAATACACAAGATTAACATTAATATGCTTTATAAGACTAGTGTTTTCAAAACACGATTCATTTCACTTTGCTTGATAGAAAAAAATCAAAAAGTTAACCCTTTTTTGAAAGCAAAACCCAACTGTCAACTTTAATTATGAAAATATCGACACCAGATTTAACATAAACATAGATAAGTAAAAGAAAAGTGTTTCAGTTTTTATTCTTTTTATTCAAATTACTTTTATAGTGTCAAAAATAGTGAGTTATTGCTTAAGTCGTTTACTTTAGAGCGCAATATTTCATAGTAATCATGGAACGGGGGAGTGCGGCGATTGGCTCTTCTGGCTGACTAAGTATGGGGCCTTAAGGGATCCGCGTGTTTGTTCGCTGTCTTATATCACAAAACATATACAAGACCTTATAAAATCCACAGCTATGGCGAAAGGAGCAGAGTATGAAGTGGAAAGGATGAAAGCGCTGGAAGAACGTATTAAAGCGCCATCCATATGGGGCGCGGTACCCTGCGGCGTCAGGTTCGAAGACTTGCAGGACAGGAGGTATGAAGAAGCGGTGCACTTTCTTAAGAAACATTATTTGACAGAGGAGGTTTGATATTTTTGTACACAAAGCGAAGTAAACCTGTAAAAAAACCCATTTCAATCTTATAACCAAGTCGCGATTTATGCCCGGTTCCTATAATCAACGAAACGTAATCCGTAAGTTTCACCATTCGTAGTTTGCTCAAAAGTAACGGAGCGTTACTCAAAAAATGTTTAGAATTAACTGTCGAAAACGAGCAACCGTTGTTAGCAATCTTACTAATCGTACCAAATAGTACCACCATCCGTAATCAAAACGACTCGTTTCTTGAATATAGGAAACCGGGCATCAATCATTTTTGTGCGAAAGGTAGGTCATGATTCCGACGTGATGTAAGACTTCGAACAAAAGTTAGTTCACCGGCTACCTTATCCTCTGAAACGAAACACGTTAACGGCAAGCACTGACGGCAAGAATAGGTAAGGCGGTGGTACCAATCTGGGCGAGTTGCTTAGTAAGATATCAAGGTGTCAATGACGGTAAGCCTATGCCCGCCTTTTACGAGCTGCCTAGCAGGAAGTCAGATGTTTCTGCAAAGGAGTCTGAACCTGCGGGCTGCGGGCGAAAGAGCGGCTGTATTCAGAGACTTCAATCTTGTTTTGAATCGTTTATTAAGGCAACACACATTCAAATATGTGACTTAATGATAGATTAAATGTTATAGCCGTCTATGAGTGCAGCCGTTATTCATTTTGTATTGAACACCACATTAATGGCTAATTAGCTGTTCCGTATTTCGTGCATAATGCGACAGACTTTATGCTTTCATATTGTTATTTATAACCATACAGACATTTCTTTTAAGAAATAAGCCTGTCTTGCGCCTAAGATAGCCCATTTTTAAGATGGCCCATTTTAAATATATTGTGTTTTATTCTTTAAAGATTGAAAGAGTTCTAATTACTACCATGGTTTGTAGGTGGACTCTTTAAATCTTTAAAAATACAAAATATTGAAAATGGGCTATCTTGAGAACTGGACTATCTTAGGCGTAAGTACCTAACACAGAAAATTTCATTCAATACATCGCCGTTTAGGAGTTTTGTGACAAACACACTTATCTATCAAAAGAGAATACGTCTTAATCGTAAAGAAATCTCGTTTGCGTACTTCAAATTTGACTCAGATTTTTTTTTTCTTGTTATAAAAAGTTCCACTAAAAGGACGTAATTGTTAAGAAATATCAGTTTTGTATTTTAAACAACGAAAATTTAATGTAAGGCAACATTTCAAATTGAATAAACTAATAAAACCAATAAAAAGTCTATCCGAGAATACCTAATCATGAAGAAATCTCAGCTGTGTATTTTAAATTTGACATCGGGCAATCTTTTAAATTGTTACAAAAAGTTCCACTGAAAGGACTTAATCGTGAAGAAATCTCGTCCGCCTTTTCAATCGTTTAATTTAATTAATTTGTTATCGAATTGAAAAAAATGCTTTCAAAATTTGTGGCATCTTTGTGATTCCTTTGTTCGGATATTGAGTTGAAATCTTTCGTAATAAGAGGTATTTCCAATAATAGGCTTTTGTGGCGGTAAATTTAATAAAAGGAAAAGTAAGAGGTTGTATAATTTGAAAAAGTTTTTAATTTGGTCCAGTATGTTCTGTTTTAAATTGCATCTAAATTATATTCGCCTTTAAATTATATTTAAGTAAGTAAGTATCTTCACGCCCATATCCCCGCATAGGTAGGCAGAGGTACAATCAGGGCACCCACGTCTAGCCGAAGACACTAAGTCCCTCAATGTGATAGGTGGCAAGCCTATCGCCAACTGGGTATATATCCAATCCCGAGCAACATTGCTTCTATTAGAAAATTGGAAAAACCCAATTTTCTTTTTATTGCCCGACCCGGGATTCGAACCTGAGACCTCATGCAGTCAAGTCTAACAACTGAACCGCTAGACCACAAAGGCGAATTATATTTTGCAGTTGTAATCGGACCTTTAATAGATACGTAGGCTAAAAAGCGCAATGATTTCTTAACGGTAAAGCTGGAAACAAACTATCGGATGCGACTGACGAACGCGGCAAGGTATCTCGATGATAAAAGTATACTGAGCCTTGAAAACTAGGTGGTTTACTAGGTGGTAGAGTTTCGCAGCGACTCACCCGGATTAGTCACCGCACACCGCCTTACTGCCGCCAAAACGTCATGACGTGTTCCGGTTCGGAGGGTAAGGTAGTCAGTAAACTTACTTTTGCTCGAAGCCTAACATCCCGACCTCAGGTTGGCAACGTACCATTACCACCTTTTGTGTCTCTAGGCAATGTGAATTTCTTACCATCAGGAAATCCGTCTGTTTGTTTGCCTTTCGATATCATTAAAAAAACTTATCAATAGATATTAAATTGAATAAAAGGCAAAGTAAGAAACTGAACAATTTGAAAATGTTTTTTATTTATTTGGGCATGTTTTATTTAAACGGCTTCTAAATTACAATCTGGTTTAATATCTCGTTAAATTTTGCCACTGTAATCGTCCCTTGGAAAGGTATGTAGATAAAAATTGCAATGATTTCTTAACGAAAAGAATTGTGAAAGAAGAAAAAGGTGACGTATTATCGTAACCTACAGACAAAAAAGGTTTTAATGATGTGTTGCCAAACTGACGCTGGAGTTTTAAGCGACTAGCATAGGTCAATTTACCGTCTCTCCTACTCTGAAAATCTTACTGCAGTAATGACAAGAAGTGACGGTACGATGGTGCGATGCGTTTCAAGACTCAACAGGATTTTACTCCGCAATTGACGAAGGCGTCTTACATTCTGAAGTGGCTCAGGTTAAAATTAGTAGTAATCTATCGTCATAACGTCGTTTTTATTATAGACTCGTCAAAGGTAACCATTGGATTATTCGAAATTAACGATTTTAAATTTCTATTTCTACATCTAACGTGATATTATTTTTTTCCACTTCAATCAACTTTTTATGTTTCAATTTTGATTGACATGCTTGAGTTTTGGATTTAATCAGGTCTATTCACTCAGCCAATATGAGCCTTTGGTGCATGTCTTTAGATTCATATTTGCATGTCATTTGTAACTTCATGAGTCTTCTGTACATAAGCAATATCACTTATGATAGTACTATTACTTATTTTGTGCTGATAGTCTTTGAAGCATTAGTTAAATCAAACTTACAATCTTAATCACTAGAATATGGTAATGGTGGGCAATGGTGACATCACATCCCTACGCATGATATGGAGGTACGTTGCGTAGTCAAGGTTTGGAATGTCGATTTCGGTATTATACCCATTTTTTACCGACTTCCAAAAAAAGTCAATTCGGGTTTTATATTTTTTTATGTATGTTATCCGATTTCTTCGTGGTTTCTGAATTGAATTACGTAATTCTTTTTTTATTTGATGCGGAATAGTTTCGAATTGGTCTCATAAAAATTTGGTTCAGTTAGGCCCATTAGTTTTTATTTTATGAGCATTTTATCTACTTTTACCTATTCCGATGTTTAATTTTATTAAATTAAATCATATCAGCAATAAACTTAAAAATAACGAAGACTTTATATTAATTATATCTTATCTATTATTTATATTTGCTATTTACTAATAGGTCTGAAGTCGGTGCAAGCCAATTTCAAACTTACTTCACTACATAGTATACAATAAATTCGCCTCCTCTGTCCCTTTGTATACTTAAATCTTTAAAATTACGCAACGGACTTTAATGCGGTTTTTGTCATAGATAAAGTGATTGAAGAGAAAGGTTTTTTTATACCCATACGAAGCAGGGTCGGGCCACTAGTATAATATAATTATTAGTTTAAGGCTTGGCTAGTAAATAGCACATATAAATAATAGGTAGTTAATTAATATAAAGTCTTCATAATTTTTTTAATTTTAAACTTGGTTTTTTACCGTAGCTATTTTATCACCTTCTATTTATAGTAAGATATACTAAATAAATGTTTACGATAGGTTTAAGGTGAATGAACAAAGTTACACAAGATGCTTGTGGCAACCACAACTCAACCTCTAAACCACAAAGCAACCCACCATTAACTTTGCATAAAGGGTGTGTGCATTTCTTACTATGATTTCGAATTTAAAAAAAAGTTTCCCTATTATCATAATATGCTCTCATTTGCATCATAGAGATTCACTGCTTTGATTGTCCTAGTGCCCTCGTAACATGCGTATTCCTTGAGGAAATATGCGGTAATTTATTATAGCCTTGAAAACTTTTAAGTACTAAAGTCTCACATAAGCTTAAAGGTAGTTTTCGAAGCCTGCGTTAAAAACGTCTGCTCCATAGCGGTTAGGGCTAATACCAGCTATTATATGATATTGATATAATGCTAAGAACATTTAATAATTTATTAATTTAAGAGATATCTGCGTTAGATAAAAATCAGCATGTTAAAAGAATAATTGCAGCCCGTTTTCCCTGTGTTGGTCCGGGCTCCTTTGTAGAATAGACTATCTGCCTTTCTGTGCCAGGCAGCTCGTGAAAAGTGAGCATAGGCTTGGCGTCACTAACACCGTGACATCTAACTAGGTGGTAGAGTTTCGCAGCGACTCACCCGGATTGGTACCACCGCTTTACCTATTCCTGCCGCCATAACGTCATGACGTGTTCCGGTTCGGAGGGTGGGGTAGCCGGTAGTCTTACTTTTGCTCGAGGCCTAACATTCCGGCCTCTGGCTGGCAACGCACCATTACCACCTTTGGTGTCTCTAGGCGGCGGGAATTTCTTAACATCAGGAAATCCGTCTGCTCGTTTGCCTTCCAATGTTATAAAAAAAAGCACTTTTATGCAGGTTTTTATGTCATATATGTTTATAAAAACTACCATGATTAATTTCACCACTATACTCTATTGATTCTGTCATTCATAAATCTCACTAATAACTGACAAAAATATCAATAAAGCTCTTACTGTTAGAACTATTATATTTTTTAACAATTTAAAAAGAAAAGTTGCTTTTGATGCAATAATGCTGCTAACATTAAAGCTGGCTTCATAAATAGATCGTATACTGTAACATCTAAATCGTAATAGTATTAATATTAAATTATAATAGTAATTAAAATTAAAGTAATGACACTTTTGTCGATCTTAAAAATCTTATTATGTACTTGGTGAAGTCATTTACATAGCACTATTAATACTTATATTGAAAGCTTTACTTTGATAAAAACGCTGCCGTCGCTTGTCCCGAAAACCGCTTGACGTTACAAACGCCTGCCACGAAAGTCTACCTTAAGTTATGAAGTCTAAACCACATTAGCCTAAAGTAATGTCACCTCCATACATCTTAACGTACACGTTTATTATTTTACCAACACTCAAGCCCAGGGTCCTAAGTTCATTTTGGTGTTCATTACCCTCTAGTGTACATTATTATGAAAGTAAAATAAGGGCGTGGAAACTTGTACTCCCAAGGCAGACATTGTAAATTCGAAGGAGGTTTTACGACTTATGCGAAATTATCTAAGGTGCAATCACCTTTCATAAGCTGAATTTTGGGAAGTTTTGATACTCATTAAAATGTACTAAACTCTTCCGATGGGAGTAACTACACTTTTTGTATTCTTTTTTATGGGTAATAATTCAGTTACTAAAAACTTGATGAAACGTGAATTTGAAATATTAGGTATTGCAATGTTTTAAGGGTCGGTTGATGAATGGATTAGCTACTTACTTCTTTAATGTCGAAGTACGTTATAGAAGCATTTTTATGATTAAAATTAAAATGGGCTTAGTAAGTTCGACGTGTTCAAGTTTATGGAAAGTAATGATGCCATTCATGGATGTTTGAGTACCGAGGTCCTGCTGAAAACTAGGAAACGCACTATATTTTTTTTCGTTAGACACACATATCTTCACGCCAAGTTCCTTACGGGGTGGGCAGAGAGTATCGAGTGCCAAACCTCACGATCCTGACAGACCTGCCTGGCTTTCATCACATTCATTACCCTTTTCATATAAGCCCGCCGGTTTCGGAAACCTCTCTTTCGGATAACATTTTTTTATGTTAATAGTAAGATGTGGTCTTATAGATAGCGTATATGTTATAGGTGCGTCGCCTTCCAGTGATCAGGATGTTGGATTTATTTTGCAAGTCTACCGGCAACCCCATCGTCCGGATTGGAAGATGACAATGTCATTATGGCAGCAGAAATATCTAAGGCGATGAATCTCGGCTAGTTTATGCACAGCGCGTTTTTTTGATTATCAACTCTATTAATTTGAATAAGGGACCAAAACCGCACCTAATAATTAGTAGAGTTTATGAGTAGTATTCAATAACACTATAAAATGAATGAACTACTTGATAAATAATTAAGTTCAGTAAAATTGCAAAAACCTGACTCCCAACTATTTCATTTCTAATACACCGCGATATGATAATTACTTTTTAATAAAAGGTAGTGATTCCAAGACTCGCCCCTTCCATTATTAGTGATATTGTCAAGATAGACAAAACTATATGCGTTATTAACTCAAAAACTATTTTATAGATCACAATAATAAAAATTAAATTATGACCTATCTTTCTAAAAAAAATTAATTTTTATTGGCGCGTAACAAACAAACAAAACAATAAAAAGGTGCTGTCATTTGTTTTATTTTTCTAATAAATAATAGTAAATGTACTAATTTGTAATAATAATTACACTAAATGTTTATTAGATCACATATCGGTCAGTGAAAATAGCTGAAGATAAAGAGGGTACAGATGAATTCATACACAACGCCAGGATATGGATGAAGGACAAGATGTCAATAGCGGCAGTCAAAGAGGGCACAGACAAGCTGGTGGGGGTCCTGATAATGAGAATACAAGAGAAAAGTAGGTATCAACTATATTCGTGCTTTCGAAAAAAAGTGTCATACATACATACAAGTTCAAGATTCATATTGTCAATTTCTTTTTTCCTCCTTAACTTCTAAAAACTGCACTTATTTTGAATTTAATTCTTTCGCAAGATTCTCCGGCTTGTGGAATTTTCTAGATTTTTTAAACATTTTTTTAGGGAAAGAAAAATTCACATACAGGTTTGTCAGGATCGTGAGGTCTGGCTCTCGATACTCTCTGCCTACCTCGTAAGGGACTTGGCGTGAAGATATGTATGAAAAATTCACCTCAACCGGGACTTGAACTAGAACTGTTGTCTCTCGCTGACGAAGACTATTTTTGAGCCCAATAAGCCCAAGCACGGAATTAGTGTTCAAATTAAAATATCTTATTTCCTGCCGGTAAGGATTCACCGTCTTACCTACTTCTGCCTCTATAATGACTCTGTCACGTTCCGACCTTGAGAGGAGGGTAGCTTTTAGACTTAAACAATAGGCCTTCCCACCCAGTCGCAGGACAGCGCACCTTAAGAAAGTCTAGTAACTGTTCTACTTTTGCAATATTGTTTATCCACCTTTATTACTACCGCATTACAATGTCCTGCCAACATATCATTAGTGTTCGCTTTAGTCCTGTTCCAGTGAGGAGGGTACTTAGGGCGGCAACTTATACGTTAATATTTAACATTATTATTGTCATTATGTTGACATCTTTGTTTTCTAGAGGCGACATAATGTTATGTTACTGCCAGAAAATCCATGTGCTTGCTTACCTTCGACATCCATAAAAACTACTGCTTGACTCCCTTGTGAGGGTATCCATTTTTTTAAACGAACACCAAAAAGGAGGAGGTTCTCTATTCTATTTTTTTTTAAATATGTTTTTTGAATGTTTTTTACGCGATTAATCGGCCAATGGCCATCCGACTTTAATGGTTCTTTTTCAGAAAGATTATGATTCCGAGGTGGTCCCATATTGCTTTTATGATTATTTGTTTGGGTGTATTTCGAAATAAATATAAATCGGAATAAATATAATAATTCGAAAAAAATATTATAACATTGCGTCGTGGTAGCTAATGAATAGCTTGAGTCGGTTTTCATAATTTTACTGTTTTTATTAAAAACGCGATATTATATTTTTATAGAGTTATCAAATCAATATCATTATTAAAAAATAAATTAATTAATTAAATTAAAAATTTCAATATTAAATATTATTATTAAATTTATTTTGGGATCTATTTAAGTATTTCTACGTATTATTACAGTTGACTGACACCCATAACACAAGCATGTAGTTTGCTTACTTTGGGGTTAGATTCAATTTGCGTGAGTTGTTCTGGGATATTTATTTATTAATCGCCTCTGTGGTCTAGCGGTCCGGGTGTTGGACTTGACTGCATGAGGTCCCGGGTTCGAATCCCGGGTCGGCTAACAAAAAGAGAATTGGATTTTTCCAGTTTTCTAATAAAAAAAAATGTTAGTCGGGATTGGAAATGTGCCCGGTTGGCGATAGGCTTGCCACCTATCACATTGTGGGACTTAGTGTCTTCGGCTAGTCGTGGGTTCCCTGGTTGTGCCTCTGCCTACCTCTTCGGGGATATGGGCGTGAAGATACTATTTTTTTATTTATTATTTATTATATCATCAATATCAAAAGAACAGTTTCTTTAAAGTGAGGAATACATATCATCTGTAGACAAATTGAAATGGTGCGTTGCCAACGTAAGGATTATCAAGGTTTGTGACTGAATAAACTTAACATCTACCCTAACCTCCAGGAATACGACAATATTGAGCTGACGTTGCAATTTGAGTAATACGAGTTGCAAAATTCTACCACTTAGTCTATTCACAGTATTAGTGTAAAATGAAACGACAGTAGTTTTCTACTGGATACTTAAATGTAGTTAGTCTAGAAGTCCGTGATAAATTCTAAGCGTATAGTCATTAGCTTCCCTTAGATATTTTGTGTATCAGTTGTTTTAACTTTATTTAAATATTTTACACCAAAGCAGGATGTTCAAATTCCGCTCGTTAGATGTGAGTATTAATTTGTAAGGAAATTTCAAATTTTTACACCAATATGTAACATTTTCAGCGAAAAATCCCACGCAAAATGAAAATCCACTTACTAACGAGCTCCGCGAAATAACAATCGGGAATACCAAAATAGAATACCTTCGCAAAAAATGTCCCGCCGCCTATACCGGCTGTTTGAAATCTATTTTCGTATCCGTGACGAAAATGATGACATAGACATGACATATATATCTCTTTTTTAAACACGTTGTTAATTAATATAGAATAGCTAATTAAAAGGACTGTAGTATAACTATAGAATAATCATTACATGTAATTAATGTTCAAATTATTAGACACAAATGTACATACAAAATACCATTTTTTTGGGAATTATTCGCCTTAATAAAAAATGCGGTAGTGCGTACACTGTCTTAAGTTTCGTTAAAACTTTACTACTTTTAAACATCGTTAAGGAGAGGTCTATTTATTTATTATTTATATTTATTGAATTATTAGATAAATCAGGGAACAAAAAAATACAATAAAAGCAATCTGACTGTATCACTCAACTATTCGTACATAATAAAAATATGAAATTAAGTATGTTTTAATTTCATATTTTCATCAATCGTATTTTTATAGTAAGTTACCAAATTACACATGACATAACAAAAATTAAAAAAAAAAGAAACTAATGAAACTAATGCCTACTTAAAATGTTAAGAAAATGCAATAAAGTGTGGTAAAATTAGTACATCAAAGGGGAATATCTCAGTATTTATTGAGTCTTGGTGTACCTCAAATCTGGTTTCCAATATTCCTAATTTATTGTCAGTTACAACTTTTAGCCTGTCCACAAAAGCGTTTTGCGGGTGTAGCCGCTAGCGCGTAGCAACTTACGTTGCGTCCAAGTATCGTGTTCTACGCGCGTAGCTTCGTAGAGAGGAAGTTGAATTCCTGTTTGGACTATTTGGATTAAATAGTCTGTTGACTGGAATAAAGAGGTTGTATTGTAACTTGTATACCGACAATCAAAACGTCATAAACGACAAGAAAATAGACGATTGAGCGTAAATCAAATTCTACGAATTAAATAATCCCTAAGCTATATTTAAGAGTTATAAAGATTGATTATAAGTACTCAATGTATCGTCTAAGACTCTTTGTTAAATAAAAAATTGATTTGTTAGTTATCTTCACGCAATGTCCTTTGTGTAATGGGCAGAGTACTGAGTTTCAAGTGTCACGATCCTTGCAGATCTGTCTGGCTTCTTCCATATTCATTACGCTTTTCATACAAATACACCGGTTTCGGAGACTCTTGTCACTACCATAGGATTTGTTTGATAGTGGAATATCAACCTAGGACTCCCCGGGCATCTACATTTATCAACATTCGCATTTTATATCTGTTTTGTCAATCTTTCATCTGCCACTATTTGCACATGACGGAATCAAGATCCATGCGCTAATAAAATAACTATTTTATTCTATTCTTTTTTACTTTATTAATAAAAAGTTTCGTATCAAAAAGTGTAACATCTTCCGGGTCCGGGGTCCGGGTTCGTTAAACAGAATAGACCATCCGTTTTTCTGACAGGCAGCTCGTATGAGGCGAGCTCAGGTTAAAATATCACTGTCATATTGCTATGAGTCATCTCTAACAAGACCACTTGTGGTAACGTGCTGTGCAGCAACTTGCCAGGGTAAGGATCCACTGCCTTACCTATTCTTGCCGTAACAGAACAGCGGTGCACCTGTTAGATGCAGATGTTAATCTATGATTGTCTCTTACTATCAGGATATCCGTGTGCTTATACGCTGACCTCTAAGATTAAATAACTAGATTTTGAACTAATACGTCCACACTCCTCAAACTACTTACCAAAACGTAGTTTTTCCTATATGCAACAATGGTGCCTGGGGATCACGATTCGTGCGTAGTTAAACTACCTCTTTGCAAGCGTTTTACGCACGTATCAGCAAACGTGGCGTACTGCTGGACGAGTTCTATGTTGATCAAATATTTCGTATGCACACATATCTCTTCGCATGTACGTGAACGCGCATAAAACGCCCTTTTTTATAAGCGTTTACAGCGTTCGGCAAAGTTCCGTACTAAACTTGTAAAAATAGTTATAGTTTTTCGAAACATTATGTCTATCTGAATTTTTAATATAGGTCCTTGATTCGTATCGATTTGGGTAAATTCGCTCTTCCTGTATCGATGGTCATAACATTAGGAAGGGGTGCGTTCAATGCTTTGAGCTAAAATTTTTACTATATGCGTAAAAAGAAACCAGATTCAGCTTTAGCGTGTTATATTTGGCCCAGTTCTAGAGCGTACGTCTTAAAATAACAAATTATTGAAACATATATGACCGCCTCGTTGGTCGAGTGGCTGGCGTACTCGCCTAACTACATCGAACAACCGCGAGGCTCGGGTTCGATTCCTGACGGGGGCAGGCATTTGTGTCATGAACATTTAGATGTCTGCATTTCCGGGTCTGGGTGTTTATTAAATTTATTCTGGTATCTATTCAAGTATTTCTATGTATTAGTATCGTTGACTGACACCCATAACACAAGCATATAATTTGCTTACTTAGGGGTTAGATTCAATTTGTGTGAGTTGTTCTGGGATATTTATTAATTATTATTATTATATACTAATATCGTGAATTGATAAGTTTGTCTCTTTGTTACGCTTTTACAGCTAGTAATAATGTAGCAGTAATGATTTCGATACATTTTATATGCATATAATTCAATAAAGAAGTAATACATTAAAATGCATATCAAATATCTGGTGAAATTAAAATAATATTATAAGATAATCTATAAAATTCTCGAGTCACGGTGTGCGTAATTGAACTCCTCTGAAACCGCTCGACCGATTCTCTTGAAATTTTGTGAGCATATTGAACAGTTTTGAGGATCGGCCAACATCTATTTTTCATACCCCTAAGTGATAAGGGTGACCCACTCCAATTTTTTTGCTAAAATCACAATAAACGTATAGCAGAACAACGTCTGTTGGGTCAGCTAGTAAGATAATAATATTATCAGATAATAATATTACAAGATTAAATTAAAACATATAAATAGTTTTTTAATATGTTGGTCCGGGACCCATATAGTATATACTTCTCTACCCAGCAGCTCTTAAGAGAAGATTTATCAGTGACGGTAAATCAGTCAATTCGAACCAGACAAGTGGTGGTAGAGATCTATGCAGTTTTCCCGAGTTACCTATTACTTCACCATACATTCCAGCCAGAGAATACGCACGTTTAGCCGAAGAAACTAAGTCCCACAGTGTGATAGGTAGAGAGCCTTACACCAACCGGACACATATCAAATCCGGATCAACGTTGATAATATTAGATAATTGAAAAAATCGAAAATGAAAAGAAATGAATCTCTTTTTTCCTTGGTCATCGCATATTGCGTTATTGGATGGAACAATTTCACTGGTTCTGTTTTGTGTTAATTATTGTCAGGACAATATTCTTCTAGAAGAAAAAAATAACTTGAGATAAACATTCAAATATTAAGAATTAAATATTTATAGATGAGACAGTTTATTAAGTCAGCTAGTTTCTTACAATAACACAAGTTTTCTAAAAGTTTATGACTTAGACCATACAATTTGTGTGTAAATTGGATTCGAAGTAGTCGACAGGGATCGGTCTATATTAGGGGGAATTGTTAATAATGTCGCGATAGTGAAGAAGGAAAGGTGCGCTTCAAATTGTGATATTGTTCGCCTTAAAATGGATGCCATCTTAATAGAGACCTATTTTAGTTCACTATTTTCGGCTTTTTGTGGACATTTTTAGCATTGTACAACTAATGTCGAGTATGTTTATAATAAAACCAAGTAAAGTACGCAACAAGCGAGTTTGTATTTACTGTTCACTAGCACCGTGACTGTAGAGCATTAGCTCGCGTATTATAAATTGCTTGATCACCCGATAACTATAATCTATATATGTAAAAATGAATCCCCAATATCGCGTGCTCATCTCATCAAGCTTAAATGGATGGACCTATTAAATTGATTTTAGTTTTGTTTTTTTTATTTTTATTATGAGGAGAAGGTTCTTGTAAAGAAAAAAAAGCCAGGAAAATTGCAGCTAAAATGGGGAAAATTACTATATTTTCTTCCGTACAAACTGTTTGCAGCTGTTAATATCAAGCGATACAAAGTTCGTTGGGTCGGCTAGTAATAAACTAATATATATCCCCGTGTTGGTCCGGGCTCCTTTGCAGAATAGACCATCTGCCTTTCTTGCCAGGCAGCTCGTAAAAGGCGAGAAGAGGCTTATCGTCACTAGCACCGTGACATCTGACTAGGTGGTAGAGTTTCGCAGCGACTCGCCCGGATTGGTACCACCGCCTTACCTATTCCTACCGCAATAACGTCATGACGTGTTCCGGTTCGGAGGGTAAGGTAGCTGGTAAACTTACTTTTGCTTGAGGCCTAACATCCTGACCTCAGGTTGCCAACGCACCATTACCACCTTTGGTGTCTCTAGGCGGCGTGAATTTCTTACCATCAGGAAATCCGTCTGCTTGTTTGCCTTGCTATAACATAAAAAAATATATCTTTTACATAAATTGATCTAAACCCAAAGTAAGTAAATTATATTATGCTTGTGTCATAGGTGTCTGACAACGATATTAATCGCTTCACCTCTTCTTTAGCATCGCAAGGACATAGCGTCAGTGTTTACCGATGATGTGTTCTATTATTGAAGCTAGGGTAGTCGCTAGATTAACTTCCTTTCTTTCTTAAAATGACAAACGTGTTGCTAACCTTTGGGTTTTTACAATTTCATCCCAACTTCGTGGTTGAGCAGGGGACTCAGCCCAAGACATTTGTTTAAATTGATTAGACTATTCCCTAAAACGCCCGCAACAAGTGCTGCCTCCCGGAAGACTGTATCTCAACTTGGTGTTACTGTTCTGGTTCTGATTACTGGACGGATTGGTTGGAGGAGTAGTGGCTCGCCACTTGGCGTTAGGCGCCGGGCGGGTAAGAGATTGTTGTCGACGGTTTCTAAGTTGTGCAGTTTTGTGATAAGTGATTTTGTGGTGGGATTGGGTGGGAGGTTCATGTACGCCGCTGTGATTGAACCAGCGGAATCCGCTAGAACATGACGGGGGTACGTAATCTTGGGTATACGATGGCGATGCATCAATAACATCTTTGTTCTCGCGGAATTTCTGTTTTACCGCTTGCCCTGTGCTTGAAATGTAGGTAGAGGCACAACCAGGATACCCACGAGTAGCTGAAGACACTAAGCCCCACAATGGGATAGGTGGCAAGCCTATCACCAACCGGGCACATATCCAATCCTATCCTGGGCAACGTAATTTTTCTTTAGAAAATTGAAAATGCACATTTTCTGTTTGTTTTGGAGCTCGACCCAGGGATCGAACCCGAGACCTCAAGAAGATAAGTCCGACGCCGGACTGCTAGACCACAGAGGCAACACTGTTTTTATAATATGTCTATCATATCAGCTTTCAAACGAAAAATCCTCATCCAATTCGGTTTATCTTTTCATAAGTTATGGTGTTACAGGC
>NJDD01000561.1:288406-310208 GCA_002245505.1 Calephelis nemesis
ACACAAACACACCCGTATCCTGAAAGATGTAGGCAGAGGTACAACTTTAGAATAAATAATTGACAAAGTAATAATTTTCAGGTGCATTTTCCAGAACATTCAGTCGAGTGAAAATTACTTACAATGAACTCTATACAAAGGTGATCACGTTTTATAGGGAAATTGAGAAAGCGGTGAACATCTTCGAAAAACTGGATGTCAGGCGCTACTTCAAGATATACGTGCTGGCTCTGAAGCCAAGGTATCGGCATCGAGGTAACAGACTAAAACCAACAAATTGTTTTAATTAAGGCTCAATTAAAATGCTAAAAATAAGTAAATCATCTACGCTTTTTTATGATAATGGAAGGCAAACAAGCAAACGAATTTTCTTATGGTAAGAAATTCACGCCGCCTAGAGACACCAAAGGTATACTTAATTTTCCCAACGTTTAATGGTGCGTTACCAACCTGAGGCCGTGATGTAAGGCCTCGAGCAAAAGTAGGTTTACCGGCTACCTTATCCTCCGAACCGGAATACGTCAACGGCAAGCGCGGGATGTTATGGCGTCAGAAATAGGTGAAAGGTGGTACCAATCCCGGCGAGTCGCTGCGAAACTCTACCAGCTAGTAGGATGTCACGGTGTTGGTGACATTAAGCCGACGCTCGCCTTTTACGAGCTACCTGGCAGGAAGGCAGATGATCTATTTCTGCGAAGGAGCCTAGACCAACACGGGGAAAATTAAGTATTTTCCTCGATTTCCTTCGGATTCCATCATTAGACTTGGTGGCAATGGGGCCACCTATCAAGTCCGCTCTTTCAAACAAAAATGATTTTTGATATCACTTTTAAATTACGGAGAAATCGATTGACATATATAAAAAAAAATTAGTCGAACACAAAACCACATTTTTTCAAAGTCGGTTGAAACCATTAATCTACACTAATATTATAAATGCGAAAGTAACTCTGTCTTTCTGTCTATCTGTCTGTCTGTTACCTTTTCACGCCTAAACCACCCAACCGATTTTGCTGAAATTTGGTATGTAGATAGTTTGCATTCATGAGAAGGACATAGGCATATTATTTCTTTGGAAATTCAACCTTTAAAAGGGTTAAAAGGGGTGGCAAAGTTTGTATGAGATAAATATTTTTATTCCACATTTTTGCATGAAACTTTGAATTAATGCTCTTCAGTACTAATGATGAAACACGTATTGCAGGGTTATTCGAAATTCACCCCCATTGGGGGTTAAAAGGGGCTAAGATTGTATGGGAAATTTAATTCTATTAAAATATTTTGCGTGACACTAAAAAAATGCTCTGCAAAACAAATTATGAGATACATATCTAAGCGTAGGAAAAATATTTAACAGTATTTTTTACCATAAGTCCATAACAATGAACCACGTACATCAGTTTATCATTAACGAAAAACACACAAAGAAATTATGATACACATAGTAGCAAAATTGATTCAAAATCCCTACTTCCCTAGTTTTCTACTTAATATTATAAATGCGAAAGTAACTCTGTCTGTCTGTCTGTTACACTTTCACGCCTAAACCAGTGAACCGATTTTGATAAAATTTGGTATAGAGACATAATAGACCCTGAGAAACAACATAGGCTACTTTTTATTCCAAAAAAATGGGGAGAAGGGGTAAATAGGGGATGACTGTTCATATGTAAATTCGTCATCTTTAAAGCTCTAATAGTAAAACTTTGTATTTAGACACTTTATGATAAACGAAAGAACATAGGCTACTTTTTATCACTAAAATAAGGGAGAATGGGTAAAAAGAGGTGATGAATGTTCTTATGGAAAATTGTCATTTTTGAAAATATAACAGTGAAACTTTGTATTCAGACACTTTATAAGGAATGAAAGAACATAGGCTACTTTTTATAGTGAAAATTGGGGTAAAAACAGGTAACGAATGTTCGTATGAAAAATCTTCATCTTTGAAAACATAATTGTGAAACTTTGTATTTAGACACTTAATGAGGACCGAAAGAACGTATGCTACTTTTGATAGCGATAATTAAATCAAAAGTGTACTTATCAACCTTATTATAAAAGAATATAAACATGGAAACGTGCAAAACCACGTCACCGCCAAATGTGTTTAGTATAGATAAATTAATTTTCCAGATTTTTCTTTTAATAAAATGAACCGAAATTCACCTTTTATGACTAAGTTGGTATGAAAGCAGTTCGTCTATACTTTTTTGTAAGAGCTCTAAATTTATTATTTCCAGAACATCATCGTGTAATAACTTTTTAGATGATATTTAAATAAAAATAGATTAAAGTTTGAAGAAGGACGTAGCCCGTTTTTCATCTTAAAATTTCAACATACCCGTTGTATACAACATAGTACAACGTAGTCTGTAACAAAGATAGGGTATGTGTGCCCATTCGCGTCCACGTACCAATTCGCGTCCATTTTGCGGACACCGTTTAAAAATCCCTTAAAAATAGTATACTAACAAACTAGGGAAATTAAAAGTCGTTTCTGCCTATAATACAATATATTAGTAACACGTATACCAAGATAAAAGAACTGTTCACATAATTTTTCCTGTTTAAAAAAAATAATGAATCTTAGCTATACAAAAAAATTGTGTAAATAGCTATAATTTTATTAAAAAAATAGTGAACCGGCGTTCGTTTCATACGTAATTTTTCAATGTTTTAATTTTAATTGAAGATTTTATTAGTTCCTGGACCTTGCAAATGAATAAAAGAATAAAAATAATGATGATTTTGATTGATTATTGTATTTTTTAAGGTGAAAATGAGGTGGACGCGAACTAGTATACTAATTTTACGAATTAGTCAGTTTGCGTCCAGGGTGGACGCGAACTCATCTTACTATTTCTAACTTGATACTTTATTTTAATATAAAGAAATATGTTATAAGGATGGGGTTTTGTTTTGTTTTTACCACTTTTATTATGCTTATTAAAATAGCCAATTTGCGTCCACATAATTATGGTAATAGAAAAAGATATAGATGTTGAAATTTCCAGATTTTTCTTTTAATCAAATGAACCGAAATTCGCCTTTTAAGACTAAGTTGGTATGAAAGCAGTTCGTCTATACTTTTTTGTAAGAGCTCTAAATTTATTGTTTCCAGAACATCATCGTGTAATAACATTTAGATGATATTTAAATAAAAATATATTAAAGTTTGAAGAAGGACGTAGCCCGTTTTTCATCTTAAAATTTCAACGGGTATAGTTGGAGAGTTAAATATTAAATAAATAGACTACGCGGGCGAAGCCGCGGGTAGCAGCTAGTAGCCCTATATAAGTAAATAACTTGTCAAGAGTCAAGATTTCGTCTCTGTGATCTAATGGGTCGCTGTAAGCTTTAACTTTTGTTTTTATACAAGAGGAGGCAAACGAACAAGTGGGTAACCTGATGGAAAGTAGGTAATCACCTCCGCCCACGGACATCTGCAACACCAGGAGTATCACAGATGCGTTGCCGACCTTTAAGGAATGAGTACGCTCTTTTCTTGAAGGTCCCTAAGTCATAATTGTTTAGGAATACCGCCCTCAGTAACTGATTCCACAAAGGTGTTGCACGAGGTAAAAGATGTCTTCGGAATCGCACACTTAGGTCTCGGGTGTAGTTCCCAGGGTGGGGCAACTTTAAAAAAATGTTTTTGAATTACTAACACTGTTACTGTAGCAGGTGTCTTGGTTATAAGATAATTTTCTGGGTAGGGTAGATATCACCAACTCACTTGTCATAACATCAATCCTCACCTTTGTTGTATTTGTATTTGGGAGCATGGAGCTGGCTAACTTAGCAACTTCATTGCGATAATGCAACCTAACAAATTTTAGTGTCTTTAGATTAAGAAAAACTTCATAAACTTTTTTTTAAATCAGGAAAACCGCTTTTTGTCTTTGCTTTTCAATGCCATGAAAAATAGAAAAATGCAAAACATATTTGGTCTCCATAAATTCTGATTCACAATGTCGTTAAAATATGAATGAGGCTTCATATTTTCTTTCAACATCTGATCGCACCATAGAAAGTGTTCTATAAATTATTAATAACATTGATAAAGAAGCTATGATACAGCTTTTTGTCGCTTTATGTTACGATTTTTTACGCCCATATTCCCGAAGAGCTAGGCAGAAGTACAACCAGGGCCCCCTAGTCTAGCCCTAGGCATTAAGCGTGGGACTTAGTTTTTTTTATTGTGATAGGTGGCAAGTCTATCGTTAACCGGGCACATATCAAATCCCGGCCGGATTTGATTACAAAATTGAATACACACATTTTCTATTTTTGTTGCCAGCCCGGAGACAGAACCCGGGGCCTCAAGAAGTCTTGTCCATCGCTGGACCGCTAGACCGTAGAGTCTATACTCAAACTCTAATAATGACATGTTATAAAATAATTCTATATAAATAAGAAACCTAACAGACAAAAATAATAATAATATTTTTTTAATGATATTGGAAGGCAAACAAGTAGACGGATTTCCTGATGTTAAGAAATTCACGCCGCCTAGAGACAGCAAAGGTGGTAATGGTGCGTTGCCAACCTGACGCCAGGATTTTAGGCCTCGAGCAAAAGTAAGTTTATCGGCTACCTTACCCTCCGAAACGGAACACGTCATGACGTTATGGCGGCAGGAATAGGTAAGGCGGGGGTACCAATCCGGGCGAGTCGCTGCTAAACTCTACCACTTAGTCAGATGGTCACGGTGTTTGTGACGGTGAGCCTATGCTCGCCTTTTACGAGCTGCCTGGCAAGGAAGGCAGATGGTCTATTCTACATAGGAGCCCGGACCAACACGGGAAGTTATGTAAGTGTTCATTAATATTTTTTCGACGGCTTTTTAAAGATAGCCTAGAAAGGGCTTTCGCGAACCTCAAGAGGAAGTGAATGCCATAATAAGACTGAATGAAAGGTAAATAATATAAAAGTTATGAAAATTTCAACCATTATTTTCAATATATTGAAATGGAAATAGTCAATAAAACAATTGTGGAAACAAATTTTCAACAATATTTTTATTTTATAAGCTTTAGGAAAATAAATAATCACGAAACATTCAACTATCAAAATATTGAAAACAAAATAATTAAAATAAAAATCCTTTTCATTTAAAAATTTGAGGTGATAAATCATAAACAAAATTATACAATAAAAAACTTTTAACCAAGGTCTGGACAAGAAATAGATAGAGAACAGCTCAGAATCGCTAGATTCTTGACTATTACTCCAGTGACGTGCTGTTAGCATTACTTACAGCTATAGCATGCAGCTACAAAGGACGTTATAGCTAAGAATTGAGACTTAACTGTCCGATTGCCATCAGCTAATGGTACTAATATGCTAATGCACGCCAAGCGTAAACATGTTGTTGACAAATTGATGGCCTTTTCTCACTACATGAATGTAAACGTTGTAAGAAAATATGTTTGTAGAAATAATTCTCTCCATGTTCAGAATAAGTTAATCTCCAGTTGAACATATATGAACAAATTAGCATTCGGAAAGAAATTCTTTTACTAAACTGGTTATTTTCTTTTTAGGTACCTATGTCTTTATGGTTTATTTTACTAATCTAAATGTTGTGTTATCAAGTAATAAATAATCACAAAGCGAATCCGCGAACTTCGTATCGCTTAGCATTAACAGCGACTAACGATTAGAATGAAACAATTTAAGTATCGTTTTTCCTAATTTACCCGCAATTTATCAGGTTTTTCTCTTCACAAGAACTTTCTCTTGACAATGATATTACACGGAAAAAAAAGTAACAAAATTGGTTCATCCGATTAGATGGGATGCGATGGATGGTCACAGCAAATTGGAATTCACTTATATATTTAAATAAATATATGCATATATTTATACATAGACTTAAATGAAATACAGGAATGTTTTAATATTGCATGACAAACCAAACAGCCATATTTGACAAAGAAGAAGAAAAGTTCGTACCAATATAGACGATGCTGTATGTATATGTAAAGGATTTTATGTTGCAAAAAAATTTAAGTCTTAAACGACATATTGCTATCACAATGTAATAAAATAAAAGTGTCCTGTGTATATTAAAGATAACACAGATAAATTTGTGATAAGCCTTGAATTTATTATTTTAGTAATTATAAGTATTCTTACCGAACTGTGCATAGGACGTTCTTAAATTTCGTTGTTTTAATCTTCGTTGTTTAAATCTTTGATAACATGACAAATCCCTTTACAATAATTGAATAAGAACCAAAATATCTTTGGAATAGTGTCTAATCTCAATGTATCTAGTGTTAAAAATAAATGCGTGATTTACTTTTAATCGTCAGTAAAATAGCAGTAATGCAAATAGGTCCTATATAAGGAAACTGGAACGAGAGGATGTTAGTAGAAAATGGCTATTTGTATGAGAATATTCATTGGGAAAATATTATGTTCTGAAGTATTATGAATGAGAAGAGGAATATAAAATATTGTGTTTAAAACAAATGTGTTGATCTCTTTAAAAATCACAATGTTTTATTTCCCGAGTTCAGACTTTATTCGTGGTCTATTCGCGGAGGTGGGTAGTTAGTACGTTAGTTAGGCTTGTCACATTCTGTGTCATTTAGAAGACTTTTCGTAACCACATTAACACTGTTTACGCGGAATTAGCAAAGTAAAAACTTAATTTACATCTGTTAGTTAAGCTGTTTTGAAATTAAGTTGCAAATTCTTCTTCCAAAAACATTTATGCTAATTAAAAAGTCCTTTTACAGGCATAGCCAAGGAGATGTTAAAAGCAGCCATAGCCCTCAGTGAAAGTGCCAGTGTACCGGTCATAGCGTCCATCTTCTGTACTAGTCGTGGTCATCAGATCGCTGAGGAGTTGGGGTTTGAGAAATACAATGAACTCTACTATACCAAATATTTGGTTGACGACGAGGTGAGGTTTTATATAACCAAGCACCCGACAGATGCTCCTATTTTTTTATGTTATAGGAAGGCAAACAAGCAGACGGATTTCCTGTTGGTAAGAAATTCACGCCGCCTAGAGACACCAAAGATGGTATTGGTGCGTTGCTAATTTGAGGTCAGGATGTTAGGACTCGAGCAATAGTAAGTTTACAGGCTACCTTACCCTCCGAACCGGAACACATGACGTTAGGGCGGCAGGAATAGGTAAAGCGGTGGTACCAATCCGGGCGAGTCGCTTTGAAACTCTACCACCTAGTCAGATGTCACGGTGTTAGTGATAACAAGCCTATGCTCGCCTTTTACGAGCTGCCTGGCAAGAAAGGCAGATGGTCTATTCTGCAAAGGAGCCCGGACCAATACGGGAAATATAATAATAAAACTTTAAATATTGAATTATAATAAGCTTATATTTTTTTATGAAAACTTTCTCCGCTCAATAATTACCATAAAAAAATAGCGACATCTTTACATGTGCGCAGGCGTGACGGCAGGCAGAGTCCTCGGGAATTAGAGATTCATTTTTAACCCCTGACGGGAAAGAGAGGTGTTATAAATTTTACGTGTTTGTAAGTGTGTGTATTTGCCAGTTGCATCATAACTTTTATAACATAACAGATGGACTGATTTCGATTCAGATTTTTTTAGGTGAAGCTGAAGAGATATAGTGACGATTTTTAGCTACAATAAATGTAGAGGTTGATAGGGGTTGTCAAAAATCTTTAATTTTAGGAAATTATAAAGTTATTACTCAAATCTTTATATTAAAATTGTAATCTAAGATGTTGAATGTGTTTAAATTAAAAAAAAAACAGAAAGACGTACAGTTGAAATTGTCATGTGATCCCCCTTTTTGGGTTTGGTTAAAGTACCGGACCAGTTTTTTCTTTAAAAAAACTTGTTTGCGTCACGAGAAACTTAAATCCAATTTGCTGTACTTTTACAGATAGTGTTTTGGGACACGGGCGAAGGTAACTACGGAGCAGCGTTGATGGCATACAGAATACCCAGCGTCGAGGAGCCACAGGAATTGCAAGCATCACTCTCGTCCAGGTTTAACATCCAAGCTCAGGAAGGTGTAGAAGAGGAGGAGGATGAAACATAAATAGGTAGTCCTGTAAAATTCTCACTCTCTTTACTTAGAGACAATTGGTGGAAATTAACCGTCTTTAGCTCCTTAACCATATAAGGATGGAACTACTTCGTTAGTTAAGCGGTTAGCGTTCACGCTTTACTGCACCGACCATCCGCGAGGCTCGGGTTCAATTCCTGCAGACTTTGTGATGAACATTTAGATGTCTGTATTTCCGGGTCTAGATGTTTGTTAAATTTATTCTGGTATATATTTAAGTATTTCTGTGTATCGGATCTGTATAAGTATCGCAGACTAACATTCATAATCTGTAATATAAAAATGAATCGCTAAATGTGTTGGTAAGCGCATAACTTCCGAAAGACTGGATGGATTTGGCTAATTATTTTTTTATTGTTTTAGTTATTATCAGGTGAAGGTTCTTATGAAGAGAAAAACCGTGAAAGTTGCAGGGAAAAAGGGAAAATAATACTTTATTATTTCCCAACCTGACAGGGTGGAACGAAGTTCGCCGGGACAGCTAGTAAAAGCATATAATTTGCTTATTTATTATTAGATTAAATTTGTGTTACTAGTCTAGGGAAATTCTGAAAATGAAACTATTATATTCTTACGCATATTTTAAATTTAAAAGTTTGTCTCTATGTCTGTCTGTCGCTTTCATGGCTAAACCGCTGTACTTTTATATGATTTTTATAACGAAACGAAAGTTTTTTCGTACCCATTTCGTCTTTTGGGGGTTTATTTTTGGAACATGTATCCGATGTTTGAAAGCGGATCTTAAAACTAACTTATCACGAATTCACCATTTTATCAAAACCGGCCTTGCGGTTTAGATGCGTCAGTGTAACAGTTTTTAGGTTGTAAATTAGTTTTATTGCCTAAAACAGTTAAGTTCAACATTTAGGGCTGCATCATTTGTGATGTCTTATGCAACGATTCTTACAGCAATGTGATAATTTTACAGGAATATTCGAATTGAAGTTTTTATATATGAGGACCATGAATAATAAAAACCCATTGAAGTACCTTAATTGATTAAAATCTCAATTGTAAGAGTGGAAAACTAGATCTTCTAGTAAAAAAGTACCAAGTTTTGAAATTTTAGTATAAAAATCATTGTTATTTATATAAATGAGATTTTAAATAGACAAATAAACTGTTTAGAAGATGGTGTTGCATTTTTCATTTATGATATTTTAATTTAGCGATATCCCTGTGCTTGGGATAAGTTTTCATAGTTTTGCATATAAACAGGATTTGAACCAGTAGTCTTAGTTTTTCGATAAAACGCAGGCGGTCCTTCTGATAATGAGGTTGTAATGTTACATTGCCAAACGAAGGATGGAAGTAAGAACACTAGAGTAAGTAAATTTACAAACTACCTACTCCCTTTGCCCGGAATATATAGAAGAAGGAATAGGCAAGGCGGTAGTACTAATCCAGGTAAGTGGATTTAAATTGAGAGCAGGACATAGTCATAAATTAAGTGTTCTACCAGACAGCTCGTAAAAGGTGAGCATAAGTTGAATGTGTTATTGTCAGCTAGATCACTGGTGGTAGAGCGCTCTGCTTCAACTTGTTCCTGTAGTCATAATGACTTTCATGTTCCTGTCCAATGGGTAGGGTAGCTGGTAGATTTGATTACATCATTGCCACTAAGTCTGAATCTGATGAGATGCAAGTCAAAGCAAAAAAATACTTTTTCACGCAGCTTCGCCTGCGTAACTTGGCTTTTACTGCAGCGATTTTGATAAAACAAAGCCTATGTCACTCAGGGATAATGTAGCATTCTAAGGTTGAAAAAAATTTTGATAACGGGGTCAGTAGTTTCGGAGCCTATTCATTACAAAACAAACAAACAAACAAAACATCAAACATTTCCTCTTTATAATATTAGTGTAGACATGTGGACGATTTTACTTACTGAAATCGAAGTCGGATTTTTGCAGTTTCATTGCGCTTTAACTGTAAGTAGATTTCAGTTTAAATATCAAAAATGAATTTTTATTTTTTTGTCTGGCTAGAATAAAAAGGATGACTATATTTATTAGAAGCACATAAATCTACTATTAAAGTTGTAAAAATAAACGATGGTGAAGACGATAATAAGCCATATGACTACATACTACAAATAAAAATAAATAATAAAAAATCGACTCCAAAACTAAAAAGAAAAAAATAGTAAACATTTGGTATTAATTATATACTACTTATATTATTTATATGTGCTATTTATTAAATGGTTTTAAGTCGGTGACAAGCCTTAAACTAATAATAATTATGATTGAGTATTAAATTGGTTTGGCACCGACATCAAACCTATGAGTAAATAGCACATATAAATAATAGGTAGTATATGATTAATATTAAATCTTTATTATTTTTAACTTTTTAGTTTTAAAGTCGGTTTAAGAAATAAATAAATACCCGTGGACAAGTTACACAAATTGAACCTAACCCCAAAGTAAGCAAATTATATGCTTGTGTTATGGGTATTAGTCAACGATACTAATACACATTATAAATACTTAAATACATACCAGAATAAATTTAATAAACACCCAGACCCGGAAATAAAGACATCTAAATATTCATCACACAGATGCCTGCCCCCATTGGGAATCGAACCCGAGCCTCGCGGTTGGTCTGCGTAGTTAAGCGTGTACGCTAGCCACTCGACCAACGAGGCGGTTAATAATGTAGTTATTTTTATTTAATACTTTTTAGTTTATTGATTTTATTTTATAAAAATATGTGAAAGTAGATAAAAAGCGATCATAAAATAAAAACTAATGGGGACTACCTGAATAAAATTTTTATGTGACCAAAAAAAAGAATTACGTAAATCGGTTCAGAAACCTCGACGAAATCGGTGTACATACATTAAAAAAATATACGGGCCGAATTGAAAACCTCCTTCCTCTCCTTCTCCTTTGAAATCGGTTTAAAACTGAACTATTATGTCAATTTACTGACTCAAATTAAAAGCTGTAGATGAAGAAATAGTTTGTTTCTTTATCACATCCCATAAAGTTTTATTAAGTATATCCAAATAGAAAAGTAGAATTTAATTCCCAGAATAAAGTTTTTATCATTTAATGCTTTTAAATGCTATACAGGTAGCTCGAATAAAATTTATTATTTGAAAGTTAATCTAGCTCGCACCTGAACTGAGGAATAAGATTAGGCCAATTCTGTTGTTCGACTTTAAGTGTTTCTTTTATTTACTCTACATGTATACACAAATTATACATACTAATAACAAGCAGAGAAATAGGTGTTGTAGAAAGTTTGTTTAAATAAAGGTGTTATATACATAAGAGTTAAACTTATAAAGAAACAATGTAAAATTAAACCAAAAAGAATAATGATAAAAAAAAAAACAATGACTGGCGAATAAGTCTATCTGTAATAGCTAAGAATTGCCACAGTCACATAATATTTCAAAGAAAAATCCGAGTTTAAAGTACTGCAATGTTCAACCTGGTATTATAATTTTGATTACACTGTTATTGCACTACTATACAGACTTTAATATCAACTTAATTTTAGTTTCACTTTAGTATTTTTGTTAATAAAAAATAAAAAAAAATACTACTACACTACTAGGTACATTATTACTACTACATTCGAACAGTTAAATAATTTAAGTCCAAAGAATTGACTCCCATTTCAATAACAATATTTTTAAAAGAAGATTTGAAGCTTTCAAAAATGATTAGATCAATCTTAATTTCAGAAAAAAAGTAACTGCCCCCTTTTTTGGAGTCGGTTAAAAAGGGTAGTGTCATCAGTAAACTCATACACACACCTAGTCGCAGGTTGGCATCGCATTATTCTCACCTTTAGCCAGTGTCCACTTTATCTGTAGACTAAATGAGTATTTATTATCCAACAGAATTGCCGCTCAGTACGTTTAATAGTATGTCCAGCTATTAGCCTTTTACGAGGACATCGTAAAGTACTCCCGGTCACAAATATTGGAGTCGTTAAACTCTTCAATGTTTTATGTTTCGGAAAATTTATTTAAAACATATATGTTGCCCGCGGCTACACCTGTGTGTTAAAGTTTTACCTCTTCCCAAAAACTCGTTTAGATACCGTAGCCCGATATCCGTACCGAAAAGTAGTCTATGCCACTATCTAGTATCCTATCTCTACATAAAAAATGCCATGAGAACTTTCACTTTCACATGATAGATAAACACGCTTTCAACTCTGTCTATATATTAGTAAAAACTGATCCCTATTTCCCTTTGTCATTCCGTTATGCATGAACGAATGGACCTATTTTGCTAATCAAATCTTTATTTACTATTTGTAATATTAATTTATTTGTAATAATAAAAATTAATGAATTATTTGTAATTAAATTATAGGTTTTGTTTTTACATATTGTTAGAAATATGAAGTTAATAACCATTCTCTTGTATTATTGAAGTTATACTTCTTTTGGCGTGTTAGAAAAAATGATGAGGGTAAATTTTTACGATGCGCGCCCACACCGTCACGAAAAACCGACATGATGAAGTTAGCTATAGATAACATTTTAGTTTTTATTAAATATTAAATAAACTTAATTTAACTAAATAATGCATTATAATTAAACTTTTAATGTATTAAATACCTTTTTTCTATGGCTATTGTCATTTTGTCTACAAATGTAAAATAAGGCAATAGATAAAATTTTTAAAAAGATTTTTATCTTATTACGCCGAAGAAGTATAACTTCTAACGCGTGTACATAAGTACACACACAATTTTTGTTAAAATTTTATATTTGTTTATTTTGTTAATATTATAATTTTCTGTTTCTCTATCAAGAGTGTAAAGGAATACTATAGTATCCGTGATCTGAAGTGATGCCTGGTGATCTGCTCGCACGGGGTATCCTAGTTGCAGACACCAGTCTCTTACTATGTTATTTGGTTTTGAATAAAGGTTCTGTTAAACTGTTAAGAGATTTTTTTTTGTTTTTATGATATTGGAAGGCAAACAAGCAGACGGATTTCCTGATGGTAAGAAATTCACGCCGCCTAGAGACACCAAAGGTGGTAATGGTGCGTTGCCAACCTGGGGCCGGGATGTTAGGCCTCGAGATAAGGTAAATTTTCCGGCTACCTTACCCTCCGAACCGGAACACGTCATGACGTTATGGCGGCAGGAATAGGTAAGGCGGTGGTACCAATCCGGGCGAGTCGCTGCTAAACTCTACCACCTAGTCAGAATTCACGGTTTTAGTGACGGTGAGCCTTTGCTCGCCTTTTACGAGCTGCCTGGCAAGGAAGGCAGATGGTGTATTCTACAAAGAAGCCCGGACCGACACGGGGAAAAAATAAATAAAATCAGTGTCAAGTGGTACAAAGATAGCCAGGTCAGCTAGTTTATATTAAAAAACAACATCTTCACGCTCGTATGACGTATCGCCTAATTGACAGACAGGAATACAATAATATTGTTATAGGTTGCAAAGCAATTGCCAAATGGTCTCGGGCAAAGTATTTTATTAGAAAATTAAAAAAAATGTTTTTGATTGCCTGAAGCTAATGTAGTCAACGCTGAAACCGGACTACAGAGGCAATATAAGATTGGAACTTCTAGTAAATAAAAATCTATTGCTTTTCGTTGATCTCGCTAAAACTCGAAAACAGCTGGACAACTTTAGCTAATTTTGGTTTTAAATTGCTTGTAGAAGTCCAGGGAAGGCTTACAATATAAGAAAAAAGAAAAAACTGACATACAAACAGAAGGGGTAGGACGAAGTTCGCCGGGACAGCTAGTTAAGTAGATCGCTAGTATTCCTTTGGTAGTTTAAACAGAGATGGAGCTAGTTCTTATAAGTAATACTTCTCTATACCTCGGTCGTAAAAATGCAGTTAGTTATTTTTAACCGAATCCAAAAAAAGGAGGTTCTTAATTCGGCTCTATGATTTTTTGTACACGATCGCTCGGTCAATAAAAACAGATTTTGATGTTGTTTTTTCGAGAGGTAGGAAATTTCATTCTGAAGTGGTCCCAAATTTGATCAACATCGGAGTAGTAGTTTGTGAGTTGTGCTTTGGTTGTATGTAATAAAGCATAAAATTTTCATCTACATTGACGACTTCATCGTCAATGAAAAAGCAGGCGTCGACCGTAATATGTACATATTAATCTCATTTTTTCATTTAAAATATGCACACTTATTTGGAAGTTGTACCAAGCGCTGGCGATGGAAATGTTAAATATAAATTTTAAATACTTGGATGGGGGCATCTCGGAACCATAACTTATCTTTCGGAAAAGAATGATCAAATCTCCATTTTTTAATAAAACTGTAGTCAATTTCTTGCAGTTCCAAACCAAACATTCCGATATCTTGATAGTAAGAAATGCAAAGCCACTTTAGACACAAGTTGTCAATGTTGCGTTGCTAACCTGATACAGTGATTTTAAGACACAATTTATTCATTTTGCTTTTAATTTCCACAGTATATTTTTTATTAATATATTTTAAGCCTCTTGGGTAAGTTCCTACCAAATTCTTCAAACTGGAACGTAAAGCCAATATAGGTTAAAGCCGTGGAACTAATCCCGGGGTACCGTTACAGAGCTCTAGACCCTCTAGAATCTTAGGATTCAGGCGTGAATTAGTCATGTTAATAAAGTTTGAAGACCAAATATTGTGTAGTGCTAAGACATAGGAATATTTTGATATTTTTTTGTCTAAATGTATGTCTGTTAATTTGTTACCTAATGACGCATACACAAGATGAGAAGTTACCATATGAAATGCTTTGATTGCCTGCCGGCAGGAAGATATTGCGTAAAATTTTACGTATTATCGTGTTTTTCTTGAGGTTGTATACTTGACTGCAATTCAATACCATAAAAAGATTAAATACTTAAATATCCCTTGATGATTTACACGAATAGATTTAACCTTGAATTAACTAGCTGTCCCGGCGAACTTCGTTCCATCCGTTCAGTTTGTATGAGAAAAAATTAAAATGTTTTTTTGTTAGTTTTCACGCATGTTTTCCTTTCTTATCTTTTAAACCTTTCCTGGACTTGAACAAATAATTCGAAATCGAAAGTAGTCAAATCGGTTTAGCCGTTTTCGAGTTTCAACGAGACTAACGAACAGCAATTGATTTATATATATGTTTATATATTATTATATATCTATACATATATATGTATATATATATATATATTTATATATCTATATCATATATATATATATATATATATTATATCTATACATATAAAATCAATTGCTGTTCGTTAGTCTCGTTAAAATTCGAGAACGGCTGGCCCGATTTGGCTCCTTTTGGTTTTAAATTGCTTGTAGAAGTCCAGGGAAGGCTTACAATATAAGAAAAAAGAAAAAACTGACATACAAACAGAAGGGGTAGGACGAAGTTCGCCGGAACAGCTAGTTAAGTAGATCGCTATTATTCCTTTGGTAGATTAAACAGAGATGGAGATAGTTCTTATAAGTAATACTTCTCTATACCTCGGTCGTAAAAATGCAGATTGTTATTTTTAACCGAGTCCAAAAAAAGGAGGTTCTCAATTCGGCTCAATGATTTTTTATACATATGATTATTATATATATATATATATATAATAATCATATGTATATATATATATGTATATATACTTACATATGATTTTCATATGCTACAAATTTTAATAAAGACGATTCTTCTTAAAATGCATTAATAATATATCTACCATTATTCGAAAGAAAAAATAAATAGTTGTTTAAAAAAGTAAAAGAGATGATTTTATGTTTAAAGTTTTTTTTCGTTTCTTACAATTTATTTAAGATTTATTTTGCACATTGGATTGGTGTATTAAAAATATTTTGGTCTAGTTTTAGCTTTTCCATTTCGTGTAACAAGAATAAAGGTTTCACTTCAAAATTTCATTTTCTTATATCACTACTTCCTCTCATCACCTTGTCACGATTTATCTTGGCCTTGTTCTTAACTTTATAATAAGGTTTCAAGAGTTTTCAACAGAAAAATAAGTTATTTAATCAAACTTTCAACAAATATTGAGATATTATCTAATTCTCATTAAAATTTGGGATGGCGATTCTAATATCGATATGTTTTAAATGGTTAGTTTAGCGTTTGTCCATCAATAACATTGTTATAAGTTAAACTTGTATAAAAAAACAATCTTCCAATCAATTTCAAATTTGTTGTGAATTCACAAAATATTTCAACTACGAATATTCAACTAATATATTATAAAAACAATTTTTTTGTAAGTGGAAAAGTCGGAACTGCTTAACATATTTTTATTATTCTTTCACTAACTTTTTTGGAGTTCCATAGCCGAATGGTGTACATTAAAATCTTATAGATTCCGAATGTCTCTGTGGTTTAGCTCTCTGGTGATGGACTGGACTTGAGGTTCAGGGTTCAAGGTGCCCGGGTTGGGAAACAAAACGAAAGTGTGTTTTTCCAATTTTCTAATAAAAACAGTATTGCTTAGGGTTTACTTAATATGCATTTGTGATCAGTTTGCAACTTCTTATAGTATGGGAGTTAGTGGCATCAGCCAATCTTGGGTACCCTCTGTCTCCTACGACTGGGATGCGGGCGTGAAGAAATTTTTTTAAATGTCCGCCCCTATGTATCAGCCACTTTTTTTCAGGATTGCGCAGTTAATACTTAGTAACTATTAGTAATACATCTAGTTCTTTGACGATTGACGATTATTGTACAAAAGAAAAAAAGGAGGGTCGCTCGCAATACCTATATGGAACTAATTTTTTTTTATGCAGGTAATTTTTTTTACCTGTAATTGGAGGGTATATTTTATAAATAGGACCTTGAAAGCAGCATTGAATATATTCAGGCCCGTAGCCCCGAAGAGGTAAGAAGAGGTATAACCATGACACACACTATAAATAGGTACTTTGGCCCCACGGTGTGATAAGTGATAAACCTATCGTCAAATGACCTCTTACTAGTTCCAGACAGCTTCCTAAAATTCTGAAATGATTGTCCAATTCTAACTTATAAAATATGAGTGAAATATCTAGAAAAATATGTACTCTAGATCATAAAAAAAATATACAGGAATTGTTTTCGGCTTCATATATTCTACTGTTTTTTTCAAAAATAGCACATTTTCAAAACCTTAAATATAGCCTTGTCCTTCATACAAAGACATTGAAAAACAAAGCTGGTTTTGCTTGTAAAAAATGTTGTGGTATTTTGGGATATCCAGACAATTATCAACAATTATTACTCGTTACTCTCAATCTATATCCCTGATTTATTGTTTACTACTACGAAGCCCTTGGTGGACTAATTTGACTCGCATAAGGCCATTTTATTTTCTAAATAATATTTTTTATTCAAAAAATTCATTAAATTTTGCGAGGTTCATGTATTTTTTGTGATGTTAGGGGTGGGTGCACCATAGTTCCACAAAATATTTAACTCCGATAATTGGAGTTCAAGAATTGTATCTTCAAAAGTTTAAATTTAAAATTTATATCTTATCGATCGATATTCCTAACAAGTCTGTTTTTAATATTCATATTTCCAAATCATTTAACTTCCTAATATACCTGTTACTTTAGCATTAAAAAGGGGCTAACTTTGGAATAAGAGGTAGTAAGCCAAATATTTGTTTATACTTTTATTATGGCGTTATAAAAGCTGTTCCAAAATCTCATCCAAGTCAAAGGTAAAAACAGCAGTTGGTCGCGGTTATCTTAGTTTCTATTGATCTAATGATGTTAGCATATATTATAAAAAAAATTAAAGCATAAAATTTAGGATAAATTTTACTTTAATCTTTTTTTCATGCGGCCAATCGTTTTCACATAAAATTTAAAAATGTTTTTAAATGTAAATTATATAATGATAAATAATTCAACTTATTCAAAATTGAGGGTAATATTCACAGAAATATTCACGGTTGATCTTGGATTATAGTAGGTACGCCTGGCAATAGATATTGCAAACAAATTAATATACTTAAATATTATTACCCAGTAAATATATATTTTTTATTTTGTGAATATGAGTAATAATGTCATGGAAATTATGCTTAGGGACAAAAGTGTTATGAAAAGTAACAGTAACAGCTTAAATATGTTTACATTAGTGATATTTTTCATTACAATTAACGGAAACATAGGTGTTATGAACATCATCTGTATTAGTGTTACAAATTTTGTGGATGAAAACTTAGGATGAGAAATTTTGGGAAGAGTGATTCGATCATTCAGAATACAAATGGCTAGGGAGATAAATTTCAGGTAAAGAATTTTAGTTCAGCTAATATGGACCCGGTGGGAGTAAAAGCAAACTTTTTCGTCGTCTTATTTGCTGAGATCTATCAAACGAAAAGTGTAGTGTTTTAGTTGATCAAATTACTCAGTCTTAAACATCTTGACGATTGCCAGACTGCCAGAATTTTATAGAATACACAATGTGTGTGTGTGCGTGTGCGTGTGCACGTGTACATGTACGTTTGCGTGTGCGTGTGTGTTGCGTGCTTGTGTGTGTGTGTGTCAAGTATTAGGTGATATAAATTTAGAATAAGTATTATGTGCAACCTAAGAAGTCTCTAACAAAATCACCTCTTCCTCCATGAATAGCACTGCTACAACTGAAACTGTCTAAAGCAGTGTTTCAAGACAAAAAGTAAGGAGATGTATACAAAATAAAGGTGAATTTGGCCTATTTTAATATTTGTACATCATAACTTTCTACTCCTATATCATTTTACGTTACTGTTTATTAATATGAAAATCTTCTCTAAATAACCTATAACAGGTACAAATTCACTTTTGCGAGGTGTTTGCACATTTTAGATGTTATTGTGACAATAATACGTTAGCTTAAACACTTGTTTCACTATGGTTTTGGCCCGGATAATAATAACTATCCCTTAATCGATGATGAACTATCCGTTACAATTTTTTATTTTCTTATAATACGATGATAGAGCTATAGAACTTACCTATTCCTGCCTTCGTAATGATTATTGACATAACCCAATTCAGTAGTCTAACTGGTAGAGTTACACATTATGTCTAAATCTCGGCCATAAGACAGTGACGCACATTTAATGTCTGTATAATATGTTGTATCTAAGTCCTTCAAAAAATGTATTTTTGTAAGGTAAAAAACAGTTAAAAATTTGACCAGAATTCTGACATCAAAAATGAAAGTAATCAGGTGTTAATTTTGAAAATCTTTACGCGAATTAATTTTGTTTTTTTTTGTAGTTTTTGACATTGTATACTGAAACAAAAAACAATAACCTAAGGTTGGCAGTGGCGACAGCAAAATGTGGGTCGCTAAACTTACTTCAATAGAATCTCACTGCTGGTCGAAATAACCGTCAGAAGTTGTTATCTGCGCGGAAGTCGACAACTTTGTTTGATGGAGCGGATCTTCCAAGTTTTTATTGTTCTCTTTTTAGAGGATGGAAAAAGTGTTTCTCATTATAACTTTAATGACTAAGGAAATTTATGTACATGTAATTTTTCTGCGATATTTCTTCAAATATAAGTTTGTGTTGTAGTTATTGCAACTTGTGCTCAAATTGTGATATTACCCAGACAGAAAATGCCTTTTTATGATATTGAAAAAGAAAGGCTTCCTGTTGATAAGTTACTCACGCAACTTAGAGACACCAAAAGTGGTAATCGTGCGTTGCCCGCCTGAGGCTAGCTTGTTAGGCCTAGAGTAAAAGTAGCTTTACCGGTTATCTTATCCTCTGAACCGGAATTCGTCAATCGCAAGCACTGACGCTATGGCGGCAGGAGTAGGCGTTGGTGCCAAACTGACTAGTCGCTGCGAAACTCTATCACGTAGTCAGATGTCACGGTGTACGTGATGGTAAGCCTATTCTCGTCTTGTACAAGCTGCCTGGCAGAAAGGCAGATGGTCTATTTTGCAAAGGAGCCCGGACCAACATAGGGAGAATGCCTGACTCTGTTCTCTACTTGTTATGTAGAGGTTGCATTACGATGCAAACTCTACTGGCTGTTAAAGAAGTATATTTGAATTTTAAAAAAGATAAAGAACGCAGAATCAAAACGAGAATTACATTGGAATTCATGATCGAGAACGTATCAAATAACATGTAAAAGGAAATAAAAATAATATATATAAAAATATTCTTTTAATAATTAAATAACACGTCCCCGTGTTACAATTGGTGCAGTATTTATCTCTTAAATATTTTTAATACAATAACCTGATGGTAAGAGTCAACTAGGGCCTATAGACATCATCGATGTTTTTTAGATATCTCTGGGGTTGTTGCTGCAATCAATGAGTAGACAACCTTTGAGACTAAAATTTTAGAGGGCGGAAAAGTTTTTAAGGAATGTTGTTTCCTCAGGGGTGTTGGAGTTAAATTTAGTTGATTTTATACTTAGTTAAATATAACTATGTTATGCGCGGGATAGGATATTATATCGGGATCATAAAAAAAATACTCTTTTATATCCCGAGAATCCCAAGAAACGTTTTTTTTAGAAAATTGAAAAAAAAAACAATTTCTTTCACCAGAGACCACATGCAGTCAAGTCCGAAAACGGAACCGCTAGACCACAGAGGCGACCACACATACACACACACACAAAATAAAAATGACGGGTTGCACTCCGGGAGTGCCGGCACAAGTGAAAACTTAAATATTAACGTTGTGCATTTTTGACATTTTGGAATGGCTAGGAAATAATTTTGCACGAATTGCTTTAATTATCAGTATAAAAGGACTATCATTTAAGTGGTTGAATACAATATTCATTTATTGCGCTATCGTTCACAAACATGACAACACGAACGCAAGCGTCCTGCGCCGTCTAAACGAAACGAAATAGAAATAGAGGGAGATACTTCCTCTCCCACGCCGCGCCGACTGTTTACTCTTCATCCGTCTTACGAATTTTCGATAAGGTCACGTGTTCTGACGTGAGTATAGAAGTTTTTACTCATTCTAAAAAAAGTGCACATCGCCGCTTTATGTAGCGTTTTTACTTCAAATAGAAAACTAGAAAAAGAGAAATAGTTACTCACCTTTACGTTGGTAGTCACATTGACATTGTGATATTCCCGTTTGGCAAATAGATAAAACAGCACCCCTCATTTTATCATCATTTACAATTGCATATACACGAAAAGCTAACAAATAATATCAAATTCTATTTCCAGCGATATTACTGGATTGTTTTTTATCTGCACCAGGTTCAAGCGGAGTAATTAGAGCGTGCTTTGGATGCTGGCTCACTATCTCTGCATAGATGGATGCACTTTGAGCATAATTGTACTAATTTTAGATAACATGTTGCTGTGTTTATTATTTGTTAGGTGATAATAGATCATGCATATGTGACCCACTGGAGATCTATTTTGAACTAACTCCAAAAATAGAAGATTTAATTCGAATGTTGCTATGTTTTTTTTGTATAATTTTAACAAACTCAAAAAATAAAAGTTTTAATTCGAATGCAATTAAGTTTTTTTGTCTAATATTAACTTAC
The DNA here is from genome assembly GCA_002245505.1 of Calephelis nemesis. NCBI lineage: Eukaryota > Metazoa > Arthropoda > Insecta > Lepidoptera > Riodinidae > Calephelis > Calephelis nemesis. The sequence goes on from NJDD01000561.1 coordinate 309,967, forward strand.
TCCCAAAATAGAAGATTAAATTTAAATGCATGTTTTTTGTATAATTGTTACGCGATTATTTGGCTAACACCTACCCGATTTTGATGGTTAGAGAGGTAATGAGAGGTGGCCCTACATAAATATTATCATAATCCAAATTTCGGCAGAACACAGTACGCAAAGTGCTTATTTCCTTGGACATTTATAAGTCGAGTGGGCCTGACGGTATCCCCCCGGTTGTACTTAAAATGTGTGCTCCGGAG
>NJDD01000561.1:329490-346916 GCA_002245505.1 Calephelis nemesis
AACTAAAACTAAAAATTAAGAGGCAGCGCATCGCATACATGGCATTATAACAAAAAAATCAATGAACCTTCGTTTGCAAGTTATATATAGACAAAATAGTTTGTGACTCTGTCACTTAGGCAAATACCATGAAAACAAAGTTTTTGTAAAGCTCACTAAGTTTAGTGGTATTTTGTTTTTATGACATTGAGCGGCAAATACGCAGACGGATTTTCAGATGGTAAGAAATTCATGTCACATACAGACACTAATGACGGTAGCGGTGGCTGCCAACCAGAGGCCGGGATGTTAGGCCTCAAAAAAAAGTAAGTTTACCGGCTACCTTATCCTCTGAACTGGAACACGTCAACGGCAGGCGCTGACATTATGAATGGATAAGGCGGTGGGTGGTAACATTCCGGGTGAGTCGCTGCGAAACTTTGACAGTTAGTCAGATGTCAAGGTGCTAGTGACGGTAAGCATACGCTCGCCTTTTACGAGCTTCCTGGCAGGAAGGCAGATGGTCAATTCTGCAAAGAAGCCCGGACCAACACAGGGAAAGTCATTACCTATTCAAATATTACTGACTACTCTCAATTTATAATAAGTGTAATCCATATTTGTTGTATTGGCTTCTGCAAGTGCGAATCACAGTCAATTGATCTATTTCATTTTAATTTCTTTCTTGACCATAGGTGATACAAGTATTGCAATTTGTATTTTCATTTCATTTTATTTTTTAATTAAATTTTGCAACTCACAACAATTTTAATTTAGGGTCAGTTTATACCATTAACTTCTCCTTAAGGAGTCTATAATTTCTTTAAGTAATTTAAAGTTATACATGAAGATCAATAATGATAAGAGTTCTAATGCCGATTCATTTTCAAATAAACTTTATATTAAAGAGCAGCTCATTGCAAAATATTCTGTCCATACAAATAAAAATGGTGACAAATCAAGATCGAAAAATGTTACAATGAAATACAAATTCAAATATGGTTATCAGTATCTAGCAATATCTATTTTTATATACGCTATTCTCCAAAACGTTTTACTCATAAAATATGTTACAAAGACAAATTCAAATAAGGGTTATCAATGTCTAGCTTTGTTCAAAGGCCCATGTTGTAAAACTTCAACAATACATCCCATCCAGGGAACTTTTATTGACATTCAATTGGAACCTTATCTCGTATTTATAGGTTACAACTTGTACGAGGAAATTGGCTTTTGACTTGCAGCCGTTTCGAAAGAATACAAAGTTTAGTTTGAGTTTGAAAGAGAGTTACTAAAGCTACTGAAACTAAAAACAATACAACTGTTTATGATTGTATTCTGAAGATTTACAAAGAATAACAAATTTAACGTAAAGTTTGTTTCTATTTTTAAATATGGTATATAAACAAGTTTCAATAGATGAAATAATTTTATATATAAGTTTAAATATACAGTAGTAGTAAGTGATAGTATTGTTATATTAATGAATAAAAATGTACATAAATTAAGAATATTTACAAAACATAATTGAAATCATTACATATATTTTTTTTAACAAATATTTTTTTAAATACACCTAACGCAATAAATTTATGACTTCCTTAATAAATTTGCCAAAAAATATATATAACAAAGTAATAATGGAATGATTTCAATTATGTTTTGTAAATATTCTTAATTTAAGTTTAAATAGATAAAAATATTTGAATATGTCTGGCATTATTGAGTTTGTAACTGATTCCCAATTTGTCATTAAAATATAATGTAAGGAACCCGCAGAAGTTTTAATCTTTTAGATTCTTTTTCATGTCATTTGTTGTTTTTCATAATTTTCTCTGCTTATAATAACTTATTAAGTAGCTAATTTGATTTTTCTGTTTCACTTTTTTAGTGATAACGTCTAGTATTAGCAAATTAAAAAAAAAGATTTTTAACCGAATCCTAAAAAGAAGGTCCCTTTTCAACTATATGTTTTTTGTATATTTGTAACGCGATTACTCCGTCAGTAACAAACCAATTTTGAAGGTTCATTTTTAGAAACAAAATTTATAATTCCAATTACAGCAATAACTACTAATTCCAGTAGATACTTAAGTTCAATGATTTAAGTCAAACTGTAAAAAACTGACACTGGGAAAAATGAAATCGACAAAGTCTAATATGTCTCCAGGACGCTGGAGTTACTACATATTTAGCGTCTTGGGCTCCTCTACTATTATATTGTGAGATATAACTAGGCATGGTACCTATTACCTTTTGCATTTGTTTGGAAAAGTAATGCTTATTATAAATTATTAGCCAAGTACATGAATGTTGAAAGCTTTGTTTCTTGTATTTCAAAGTTTTAGGTTAAAACAAATCTAGTAATGAAAACTTCATCAACAATTTTGATTATGCCTACCGTGTTACAAAGAAATATAAGCCGCTTCTTTTGTTGTAAAAGCCGCTAAATTATGAAAAGATCTGCCCACGCATGTACCAAAAGCTGGAACGCTGAAAAACTAATTAAAAATTATAAATTTTCGTTAAACGGAATTAGTATTACTTTTCTAAACATTTTCTTCTTACCCACATATATTAATTTTATCAACTATGATTTCTCAAGTACAATCTGTCATGATATTAGGCCTCGAGCAAAAATAAATTGACCGGCTGGCGGCTACCTTTCCCTCCAAACTGGAACACGTCAACGGCAGCCACTGGCGTTATGGTGAGAGGAATAGGTAAGGCGGTCGTATCTAACCGTGCGAGTCGCTGCGAAACTCTACTACCTAGTCAGATGTCATGGTGTTAACGGAAAGCCTATGCCCGCCTTTTACGAGCTGCCTGGCAGGAAGACAGATGGTCTATTTTGAAAAGTAGCCCCGACCAACAATGGAAAATTACCTGGTATTAGGAGAATTAGTAGTTGTTACTAAATAAACCTAAAAGGATGAAGTCAGTGAAGCGAGTTATTAATGTAGATAGATGAAAATTATGAGAAACAATGGCCGACTTAATGCAGAATACTTTAAAACTTCCGCTGCCGCTTCCATCTAAAGTCAACTTTGGAAAGTCAGTTGCAAACTCAATGAAGGCAGACAAAAATAGATATTCCTTATTTTTTAAACGTACAATACAATACAATAACTCGCCTCTGTGGTCTAGCAGTCCAGGTGTTAAACATAACTGCATGAGGTCCCGGGTTCGATTCCCGGGTACAAAAAGAAAATGTTTTGTCCAATTTCGTAATAAGAAAATTATGTTGTTCGGGATTGGATATGTTCCTGGTTGGCGATAGGCTTGCCACCTATCACATTGTGAGACTTAGTGTCTTTGGCTAGTCGTGGGTGCCCTGGTTGTGCCTCTGCCTACCTCTTCGGGGATATGGACGAAGTCTATCAACCGGGTCTCAGGTTGGCAACTCACCATTACCATCTTCTGTGTTTCAAGGCGGCGTAAATTTCTTACTATCAGGTAGTCCGTCTGCTTGTTTGCCTTCCAATATCATATATACCACAGATACCAAACCCAAATATGTGATTAAAAAAATTTTGTCTGTCTATCTGTCTGTATGTTCAGGCATCACGGGAAACCTAACAGTTCAATTTCGATGAAACTTGTTATAATTATACCTTATTATCCTGGGCATAAATGGGATACTTTTTATCCTGGAAAAATACATAGAAAAAAAAACTTAATTTTTCAGTTTTATCACGCGAAGACCGACATCGAGTCGTGGGCGGAAGCTAGTGTATAAATAAGTCTCACGAAATGAGCTTGGATAAAGTAACCATCGCTTTACTCAAGACCCTGATATGACTTTGTACATAGTGATTAATGACTGTTAATAAGAATTAATTACTACGCAAGACGTGGCAGCATAGCCTAAAAGTAGCATTAGCCTGTCCCAGAAAGGGACGGATGAACTTAAAAAAAAAACAAAAGATGTTTCTATGTAGATAGATGAATAATGTATTAAAATATCACCTTAACTGTATTGTTTGTTTTTTAGAATAACAATTTGTTTTATATAAAAAAGTACTTAATTATTCACTCAAACTATAACTTTTTACAGGACATTATTATCATTGCTTGTAAATAATTCTAAAATACATGACTGTTCGCAAAATCACCAAAATAATCAATATAGTTTAAAAGTTATTATTTTTTTATATTTTCGTTAAATACAAAAAAAATACTAGTTAAAAATTGGTGACTTTTTATTTTTAAGTATACAAATAATATTTACCTATATCTATCTACCATATGGCAAGTTTTCAACCAAAGTGCAATTAATGCAACCTACTCGATACAAATGAATTTATTTTGACCAGACTATTAGTGCTTCAGAGTGATCTCTGCCAGACGACCTTAAGACCCATGGTCATCCAGGAATATTTATCTATGTAAAACGAAGACAGTAAGGTATATTTAAATATTTATCTACCTAAAGCAGAAAGATATTAAAATCCATTCATAATTGGCGAAGTAATAGGGTAATAAATATAAAATCACACAAACGAATTGAGAACACCTTTTTAGTGTTGGTTAAAAAGATGTAAGTAAGTAATCTGTGTACGCGAATGATCTCATTTTAATCGAAATAAATTTTGCTTTGCGTAGACAGATGTTTGTAATTAATATCCAAGTCATTAAGATGCCACATCTGGAAGCTGCATTAGTGTTTGAAGCATTCTGTGTAGTCGTTTATTTGTCTGACATGAGTTCTGTTAACTAGCTTTGTTGATTTTTATTTAGATCCAAGTGTATCGTGCTGCACGCGACTGCAGCGCCATTTAAGCTAGTGACATATACCTACACTATTGAGTAATAGCAAATTTTTAACCAAATCCAAAAACAAGGAAGTGTGAATTAGATTTTTTTCAGTCCTTGTTGGTTCACTATCTTATTATTAAGTTACACAAATTGAATCTAACTTCAAAGTTAGCAAATCATATGTATGTGTTATGGGTGTTAGTCAACGATACACAGAAAAACTTAAATAGATACCAGAATAAATTTAATAAACACCTGGGCCCGGAAATGCAGACATGTAAATGTTCATCACACAAAAGCCTGCGCTGTCGGCAATCGAACCCGAGCCTCGCGGTTGATCGGTGCAGTTTGGCGTGTACGCTAGCCACCCGACCAAAGAGGCGGTCATATCTTATAACATAGAAGAAGGCATAACATAGAACAGGTGGCATAGAAGAAAAGGTAAGTAAGTACTTAAGTTTTTAATTCCTTTCTAACCCGTTAACGCGGGTAGTTATGTCCTATAGATACACAATTCTGAGTACCCACCAAATGAGTTCATCATTACAGATGAAATTCACATTTTTAGAATGGCCATAACTTTCGTTTCTCGCAACGTATTTTTATTTTAGCACTTGACCTGTGCTTAGGGTAATATTCTATAAATTTTAAAGAAAGAAAAAAAGAAAAAGAAAGGCTTGAGACGAAAGGTTACGGGTTCAAATCCTGTCTGGGGCGAAATTTTTTCTTTCTTTAAAATTTATAGAATATTACCCTAAGCACAGGTCAAGTGCTAAAATAAAAATAAGTACTTAAGTGTCTTTACGCCTATATACCCGGAGAGATAAGCAAGGTATAATCACGGCACTGAATGTTACTTAGTCCCACAATGTATTTGATTTTGTAGGGATTTTACTATACTAGTTTAAAGTTATCGCTATCTTCTTTTAATGAATGTTATAGTGAGAGACAAAACACAATAAGTAATGTCAGATTAGTTTATACACGATATTTCTACAGACGTTTACTGAAGCTTACATTCCTTACAAATATAATGATGTCACTTCCAAATACTGCTGACTCACTTTAATATGGTGTACGTAAACCTCTCTTTCGTTATGACTTGGTTAATTGACTTCAGCAACTCTCCGTAGTAATCCAGCTTCGTGCGCCAAATATTATGTTCTTTGGCATACGTTGATCCTAAATTTCACAATTTAACATATGCAGACTAATCTGACATTACTAGAATATTATATCTCTTTTGGTTTTGTTTCATTTGAAAAAGATGCCGTGCGTCTTAAATAAGTTCAGATTTTGCACAGCGAATTTATCACCAACGTAATAGGTGGTATACTTAATATAAGCGGGCTCTTATCTAATTCAGGGAAAATTGTTTTTACTAAAAAAAGTATCTTCACACCCATTTCCTCGAAGAGGTAGGCAGAGGCACAACTACCCACGACTAGCCGAAGACACTAAGTCCCACAATGTGATAGATGGCAAGCCTATCGCCAACCGGGCACATATCCCAATCCTGACCAACATTATTTTTAGAAAATTTAAAAAACCACATTTCCTTTTTGTTGCTCGACCCTTGAATCGAACCCGGGACCACATGCAGACAAGACCAACACGTGGATCGCCAGACCACAGAGGCAACAAATTTGTTTTTACTAGAAAAAAAAATGACTTGCCTGAACCGGAATTGAATCTGTAACTTAATGTAGTCAACGCCAAAAGTCAAAACAACGTCAACGAACCACTGGACCACAGAAGCGATCAGAATATATAAGTAGGTGTTAAATTTATTTATACACATTTCTTTACATCAGCTTTTCATTAGGTCATAAAATACTTTCCTATTAACAGATTAGATATTTATGAAAGTAATTGTTAACACTAAAATGCAACAGCACAAAGCCGCACGAACATTTAAAGCGTATTTTCTGTATAAAGTCGTTTATTGTTTCGCATAATTTCCATTTACATGAAGCCAATATACCTTAAAATCCAGTAAAACTGTTTCCAATAGCCTCCAGCTCGTTTCAGTTGCCAGTTTTATTTCGTCGACTTTATTGGCTACATTGAGTTTTCTATTATAGCACGAGAGATGTGTACACAAATGTTTATAGATTTCTCGCAGTTTTGTCAATGTGATTTAGATAATTTTTATTTCTAAAAAAATTTAAATATATATCCATAGTTATATCTGATAAGAGAATACAAATACCTACATTAAGATATAAATCTGATAAGAGAATACAAATACCTACATTAAGCTGTTTCGGAATTAATCAACTACGTTATTTCAAATTTCTTTTCCATAGTAATGGGAACTGTAAAAAAGGCAGATAAAATGTCTTATTTGTTAACCTTATTAAGTTTCATGCCTACTTGCAATAAGGGGTTTTAATATGCCAGAACCCATCTGTATGTGTACATGTAATTTTTTTTTCCTTCGGACATTGAGTCTTGTATGAACGGATGGAACGATGACACTTTTCAGAATAAAGTTCTTATGAAAAGAAATGTAAGTTTAGCTTAACATCAGAGCGTTTGGAAAATCAAATACGTAATTATTAAATTTTAAAGTTATTATTAAATTATAAAATTATTTAAAACATCCAATTGACTAAAGCATAAATTTAATTTCGCCTGAGATAATTATTTTATCTAAATTACTTTATTCAATGCATTAAATTTTCAAAGAAATCGAATACATAACACTTAATTTTACGTTGGTTTAATACTCAAAGTGTCAGCTAGTACTTGTTGTAAAAATAAAGAAGGAAATTATCTAGTGAATAAATAATTCAAAGCTAATTATATTAAAGAATATAATATCTATTTTAAAAACATTCTATTATATCTACAGATATTATATTAAACGTATATTTTAGAAAACTAAAAGAAAAAAAAGCAAATTCCACATACATCCTTAGCTGTTTAGCTGCGACTTTATCAGCAGAATAGATTTTAATACATTCAGAAGATTGAAAATATTGTTTCATATAAAAGATTCTAAATATTCCTTAATTTTTATCACTAACAACAAAGTACCTATGTTTAAGTCCAGATCTATAACAGTATGCGTATTAAATAATCAGAAGTTTAGTCGTGAAAGCATAACAGATCGATGTTTTAGTTTTGATTGTTTACTTAGATACTTAGATTGTTTACTATGGATTAGAGATGTGAAAAAAATATCGATTATTTGAAAAATCGATTATTTTTTTAAATTAATCGATTTTTATTAATCGAATATTTTTTTAAATTAATCGACTTTTATTAATCGATTATTTTTTTAAATTAATCGATTTTTATTAATCAATTATTTTTTTAAATTAATCGATTTTTATTAATCGATTATTTTTTTTAATTAATCGATTTTTATTAATCGATTTACTGACCAAAATCAATCGATTTTTTGTTTAGTTATTTCACATGATACTTTCATTTTTTTTTTAATAACCGTAGTGTTGACATACTAAGTAGATTGTTTATTTTGTAGTTCAACATCATACTTTCAATATTATAAAAGCAACTCTATAATAGAAGTAGAAAAATGTAGTATCTAGTATCTGGCAAACATATTTTGGCAACACTCGAAAACTCTGTCAATAAAACAGTTATGTGAGTCAGTTGCAATATTTTAAATAGACGGTGGTTTTACAAGTTTCTTTCCAAACTTTAAACTCTGTTTGTAATAAATTTTTCATAAATAACCCATTTCCATAAATGACTAAGTGGGCGAGCTAGTTTTCAGTTTCTGGTTTGGTGTAAAAAATGTCCTATACACGACCAAAAAGTGGTTGTACGGTACAACTGCTTTATCTTTAAACTATTGAGCTGTAGCTTGGAATTGTTGAGTTGTTTCATTAAATTATAACATCGATATTTTAAGAAAATCGATTACTGTTAAATAAAAAAATCGATTGTTTCAAAATCGATAATTTTATAAAAATGGAAATCGATTAATGAAAAAATCGATTTTTCCCACGTCAAATCACATCCCAAGTATGGATGAAATATTATTTTATTACTACAGTCAAACTAGATTGTTGTTCCTTCAGCGCCTCAAGTAGTATGTACTCAACACTATTCCTGTACGGGTACTAGACAGAACAATGTGTGTGCTCTTTGCTCGTTTTTCGGTTTGGAGCGCAGGGGAGTCTTATTTACATTTTAGGGGCTTGGTATCGGCTTGGCAACGTGCTGATTTCATCTTTAACGTCTAATAGGGGACAAGTTTTTGTTTGGCTTATCTGAAGTTATTGAATAATTGTTATAAAAGAGACACGAACTCTTTGTCTATTGATAGTTTGCATTTGAGTGAACTTCGAGGATATGGAAGTGGTTTGTCGGTTCAGGGAAATATCAGCAAAGGGTCATTTGTGTTAGCATGACTGCTGTTAGTGATTGTATTACAACTTGATTGTTAGCACTAGCTTTTGTGGTATTGGTTGCGATATTTTGAAGATCGTCAACGCATCTGTGATACTCCTGGTGTTGCGGATGTCCGTGGGCAAAGGTGATCACTTTCCATCAAGTGACCCACTTGCTCGTTTGCCTCCTTATGTAAAAATAATTATAATTGGCAATGCCTTACAGTGTTCTTAAATAGATGATGAAAATGACTGATGATGTACACCAAAGATATAATTGGTGAGTTAGCAACCTCAGATCAGGATCTTAAGCCTCATAAGCATAAGTCTATCGAATATCAATTCCGTAACTTGAAAGATTTAAAGGTTTTCTTATATGATAAAAAAGAAAGAGAAGTAAATAGATCAGCTATTGTTTAAGTTTTATAATATTTCATAATTCTAATAAACAAAAATAATGATGCGCGTTTTAAAATAAACAATGACTTCTAAAATATGTTAAAGGACAGTGTTTAAGTTCAACAAATTTGTAATTACATACATACATACATATCTTCCCGCCAAGTCCCTTACGGGGCAGGCAGAGAGTATCACTAAGTTTGTAATTAATTTCTAATATGTTTAAGCCCTACCAATATTTTAAAGGCCTGCCTAAAAAGAGCGAGTGTAGGTACTCGAGTTCTCGAAATACTTGAGCTACATGAAACCCATTATGTTACATAAATCTTACTGTGTAACCAACCTAACTGTAATTTCCGTTACCGTGGTGAATAAAGTTTGAACGGTTCTTTTGTTTTCTTTCAATATCGGTTGCGGTCCGACGCGACATTGTTCACTGTTTTTGAGAGGCATTTAATTAAAATGGATGCTTTCGATTTACTTATACGACTTAAAGCGTAAAGTAAATATTATTAAAGCTTTATTTTAAAAGCTTTATTTTGGGACTTAATGTTTTCGGCTAGCCATGGGTGCCCTGGCAGTGCCTCTGTCTATCTCTTTGGGGATGTCGGCGTAAAGATGTTTTTAATTTATTTTAAATACAAAGTATCCCCTGCAATTTTTTTTGGAATAGAAAACTAAACAAGTGTTTTCTTTTTTTTTAGTTTTGCGATACCTAATGCAACATATCACCTTATCTGAGCTCATGATTTTGATCACCAATTATACTCAATATCACTTACAGAAAAGCAAAGTAAAGTATCTTCACACCCATATCCCCGAAGAAATAGGCAGAGGCACAACCATTGCACATACAACCAGCCGAAGACACTAAGTCCCATAATGTGATAGGTGGCAAGCCTAACGCCCTCCAGTCATATCCAATTCCGAACAACAATTTCTTTGAAAATTAGAAAAACCAAATTTTCTTTTTGTTCCCGGATGCGGGAGTCTAACTCTGGACCTTATGCAGGCAAGGCTAACACATGGACCGCTAGACTACAGAAGCGAGAAAGGAGAACAAAAGCTCACGGATTTCTTGATGTAAAGAATACGAATCAGCTATTGACATAAATATATCAAAGGTTCGTTGTCAATCAGAAGAATTTGTATGATTTGAATCATAATATCCAAAGTCTAAACCGAAATAAGACAATATCAAGCACTGACTGTATAGCTATATGAAAAACCATTGCAATACGTTAATTGCAACAAAAATACAAAAGTAAGTTAAAGTAAAGTTAAGTATTTTCATCATATTCAATCATTAAATTCAGATTTGGTGTCATTTTAATCACTCCAGAAGTGCATATTTTCAAATGAAAAAAAGAATTTTTAAAAGGTTCTTAACATTACGAAAATATCGTTTAAAACTGTTAAAATTTTTCCGGTGTTGGATCAGGTGCAAAATGGACCATCTGCCTGCCAGGACCACTAGTCAACATTACAGATCGTCCGCTACAACTAGCAAATATTAAGATTGCAACTAAAAATTTAATTTTTAACTGACTTCAAAAAAGAGGAGGTTCTCAATTCGACTGTGTTTTTTTACGTTTGTTACGCGATTTATCGGCTGAAAGCCACCTGATTATGATGGTTCTCTTTTAGAAATAATTGCCTGTGTGGTCTAGCGGTTCAGGTGTTGGACTTGACTGCATGAGGTCCCGGGTTCGAATCCCGGGTCGGGCATTAAAAAGAAAATTTGGGTTTTCCAATTTTCTATTAAAAAAAATGTTGCTCGGGATTGGATATGTGCCCGGTTGGCGATAGGCTTGCCACCTATTACGTTGTGGGACTTACTGTCTTCGGCTAGTCGTGGATGGCCTGGTTATGCCGCTGCCCACCTCTTCGGGGATATGGGCGTGAAGATACTAACTCTTTTAGAAATATAGGTCACAAGTCCGAAGTGGTTCCGTATTCGTTTTATTATGATCCGAGTAGCCAAGATAAGCAATATAATGTATACATTATAAAGTGTAACTCAAAAACTACAAGTAGGATATTGATGAAATTTATGTGTGACCATTTTAAAAACATTTGCTATCTTCAGAATTATAAAATGCGAAGTTGTGTGGTAAACAGTGAAATAATTGGAAACAGTTTTTGCAATTTTACTATTCTAAACCTCACCTCTGTGGTCTAGCGGTCCGGGTTTTGGACTTGACTGCATGAGGTCCCGGGTTCGAATCCCGGGTCGGCCAACAAAAAGAAAATTTGATTTTTCCAATTTTGTAATAAAAAAATGTTGGTCGGGATTGGAAATGTGCCCGGTCGGCGATAGGCTTGCCACCTTACATATATTGTGGGACTTAGTGTATTCGGCTAGTCGTGGGTGCCCTGGTTGTGCCTCTGCCTACTTCTTCGGGGATATGGGCGTGAAGATACTTTTTTTTACTATACTAAACTAACTAATTATAATATTCAGCGAACAATATCGCTGAATATTATAATTAGTTAGATTGTATTGTTAATATTACAATAAGCAACTTACTATTTTCTAGTTTCTATACTTCTTATCGTATTAGCTTTTATATTCAGTAGCTTTGAAATATACTGATGTCGAAAAGTTATTTGTTATAAAATAATCTTTACGCCCATATCCCTGTAGAGAAAGGACGGAGGTACAACCAGGGCACCCTGAAGACACTAAGTCCCACAATGTGATAGGTGGTCAGCCATCGCCAACCGGGCACATATCCAATGTTTATTTGGAAATTGAAAACACTAAATTTTCTTTATTTGCCCGACCCGGGAATCGAACCAGGGACCTCATGCAGTCAAGTCCAACATCTGGACCGCTAGACTAAAGAGGCAATGTTTGTTATTGTAATATTTTCTTATTTGCCTGTGACATAGTAACTTTATAAGATATTATCAACGTTCTGATATTTACCCATTTTCCTTTAAAAATGTTTAGTAGCGTTATAAGATTATAATATTTACATTTCAATAAATATCTGCTTATTTTCTTTTAAATATATTCAGTAACTTATACGATTATAAAGCTTACGTAACTGTAAGTAATCTAGACACTTTCCCAGAAAAATATTTAGTATCATTATAAGCAGTTGATATTACTGTACCTATTTAATCTATAAATATAATATAATTCTTGTGTTCGTGTGTTTTTTTCGTGAACTCCTTCTAGACAACTGGACCGATGTTGATGAAACTTTGTGTGTGTGTTCAAGGGAATTCGAGAATGGTTTAGATTCACAATTTGGTCTCCTGGAAAATGTTTCTTTAATTAATTTTAAAATTATAAGTAGCTGTTGATTTTGGAATGTTTCACATTGGATCCGACATAATGTGCTACTGTCGAAAACTAGCTGACCCAGCAAACTTCGTATCAAGCGATACAAAGTTTGCTGGGTCAGCTAGTTTTCTATAATATGTTTAGTAACTTTATAGTTATAATCTTAACGTTATTGTAATAACTTAGTCATTTTTCTTTAAATTATTAAGTAACATTGGTGGTATTTTTTTGCGCACTCCCTAAACCAATTTTAAGTTATGACTATCTTCTTTCAACGAAAGTCATAGAAAGAGACAAAACATTTTTAGTGACATGTCTATAGACTTTTAATCGATCACTCGAAAAACGTAGGTTAAATATATTACAATTTGACATGCCCGGTCTAATCTGATATGTCTCCAATGTTCTATCTCTTTTGTTTTTGTTTAATTTGAAAAAGTAGCATGCATCTAAATTAAGTTTAGTTTTTGAACAGCAGAATCACCACCATTTGTTACATTATAATGTTAACGGGTGAATTTCCCAAACGATTTTTTTTGTCTTTGGTGAAATTAGTATTTGAAAAAAAGAATTATTATTCTTCTTCATTTTTTTTAGTATACAATAGTTATTGCGTTGTGGCAAAAATATTATTTGCCTAGGACTTTAAATAGAGGTAGAAATAAATACATAAACTTCATTTTTATCAAATCGGTGCTGTCCCTCTACTTTTTTCAGAAACAAAAAAATTATACACTAATAAAAACTGGTAAGTCCAGTATATAATTAATTATATTTCATAGAATATTAGTTTTATTATTATTTAGCATATTTTATTACGTAACTGACATTTATTATCACTGAAAGGCATAAACGTACTTGCCCTGCAAAATGTTCTCATATCGCTGGTCAAAAGTAGTTTAAACCCAACATTAAATCGGCGAGTCCAACAGTGTCCTCACCCCAATATTATTTCTTTTGCTAGTATACGCTAGTACGCAGTCAGGACAGATATGTGTCAAATCACTACGTATTCACGCCAACAACGTAAGTACACCATTTTAGTTGCTCCTGGACAAATATTTTATATTATCGGTGGTTGCATTATTCTGGTATAATGAGTAGTTTTATTTTTATTTTTTAGTTCTAACAGAGGTAGTAAATGAATTAGCTTCATTGACTGTTATTGAATTTATCCTAGATATTATGCATTTCTTCTAATTTTCTGTAATGTGTTCTATTTCTCACATCGCTGTTGTCACGTTGTGGGTACTTATAAAGAACATTCCATAAGATCCACCATCGTTCCTGGAAAAAATAGAACAACAACGCTCGTACGATGTTACCTCTCACCCCTCGCCTCTCCAAGATTAGCGCGAAGTATATAAGCTCACATGACCACGAGGCGTCACTTGATATTCTATCGGGACCTTCCCAGCGAGGTCGCCTTTACAACAACTACTAAACTGTTAACGTAATTAATAACTAGTTACTTAAGGCTACAGTTAGCCAATATACTTAAAAAAAATCGCTGATAAACCAACATACACCCGCCTTAGGTAAGAAACTTCTATTAATTCAATTTGCTACTGTGCTTATACATGTATATATATATATTTATTTATTTATTTGAATAATTATTTATGTATTTATTCAAATGTATGTTTATCCAATTATAGTATAAAACTATTTCCTCTCCAGCAGATCAGGCGACATTCCTACGCAAGAGCGTACAATGCTATGTATACATATATTATGTACTTTTCTTCTGTGTTATTCAGGGGGCTGTTTCCAAAACTACGTCGCCGGGAATATTGTGAGAGATCTGCAAATGTAGATTCTTCTATTCCCGTCGATGTCCTTTTGGCACCTCTCCCTGACTCCTGCTTTCGACTTTCAGGGTCCTACGGTACGGCTAACTACTCTAGCCCTACCCTTGTCTACCTATCGTGTGGGAGATCGGACTATATTATCGCCCTCCGGTTGGAGCTTGACGAGATTCACTACGTCGAGGGTTACTCCGAACGATAGGAAAGGAACACCAGAAGGCATGGAGCGCCCAGGACCGAGAATCCACCGGAGTTAAGGCCTCTCTCTCTCTCGCCTTACCTAAGTATCAATTATAAGGTTTCCCAGGACTTACGACCCAATACAATAGTCACTTAAAATTTTGGTAAAATATAAATTCTTTTTTTGACATACTTTTATTTTTTTCTCACCTTCACACATTCTTGTGTAGACCTCCTCTAGGCTACACTGTAATCGGTGGTCTTTATAACCACCGATGTGATAATTTACACCGAAATGATGAGAGAAATCGGTCGGTGTCAAGATATATAATATCGGTGTTTTGATTCGTGATCAAGGCACAGTTTTGTCATTTCGGTGGATCGCTTTATCGTATCGGTAGATTGTTTTATCATCTCGGTGAGCCGCTTTTTGGGCTCACCTGGTCCTAATACTTAAATAAATTGAAAAGGCATTTCCAACTATTCAGAATCGTATTATTATTTCGAATTTTTCATCAGGCCAGTATCGGAATAGTATTTTTTTTGTATTATGTTTTCTGTTTTCAAACTCAGTTTTTACTGCTATTCTCTATCTAGCATAATATTATGGAACTATAGTGAATGTGGGCAGCGAAAAAATGCCAAAAATGGAGTAGGTGGACTACTAAAGAGAACGGTGAATCAATTTATTTCACACTATAATGGTATGAATAGTATAGATTCTTTTCTAAATTATTAAAAATCTGCTGTCCAAGGCGTAAAAAAAAGTACTGTAAAAACATATGAAGAGGAAGAAAGGGACTGGCTTCTCCCTACTAATTGGAACACATTCGTGGAACACTACAAGTCAAACAAGTAGTTTGGACTAAAGAACCTAAAAATCGTTTAGTTTTATGTCGTCTTTCCTGTAAAGAAGATTAACGTATGAAATATTTTGGTTTATATCCACACGCCGAACATCTAGACTTCCACAATTTTTCTAGTAACCACGAAATTAAGTCTAAGCCTCAGCTTGCTACTCCTAGTAATAGAAAATATATCACTAAATCAAATGTAAGTAATAATTAAAACTGCCATTATTTTAGTGTGGTTGTGTGTATGAAAGATTCCTATTTTTATTGTTGTTGAAATTATAAGGCTACAATGTTTTAGGTGAAGACACGGCAAAACAATTAGCTGGATCGTCCACAGTAATAAATATGTATTTTGCAATTCTAACCTATAAGTGATTTTTGATTTTTTTGCACTTCATTTTAGTAAAGACAATGATAATAAAAATAAATGCATTTTTTAAACTCTATGTACCTACAGTAAATACATTGAAAAAGAAAAGGAGAAAGTAAATAAAATGAAATAGGTAAGTACCTATGTAATTTTGAAATTATGTTTTATCTGGATTTCTAAGTAAAGAGTTCTTGTTACCTTAGTTCAGGTCTTCAGTTCTAAGTCACCCTTGTAAAAATAATCTAGGTACCAATTAACTGTATCTCAAAGGTGAATAGATTACCATATCGCTGGATATGTGTATCGTTTCGCTGGATAAACTTATCACTTCGGTGGATAAACTTTTCATTTCAGTGTACATAAAAAAATAATCAGTGCCGTATTGTGATATCGGTGGAAATCAGAATTTAAAATGAATTTCCTCCTTAGTCTCAAATGATACGTTGATGATTCTAAATTTGGAGATATTCACTATCCTAAATATTACATCAAATCTGACAAATATGCAAAAAATTAATAAATGAAAAAGTTCACCGATATGACAAAAAAATGGCATTTGTTGAAATTCACCCTAACATTACAATAATACTTTTTGAATTAATTGAGTAGCACTTTTCTACTTGTAATCCTAAGTATCTACGTGGTATATAAAATACCCTTTTATAATGTGCGACCGTTCCTGAAAGCATGTAAATGTTCATTTCGGGTTGAATGCCGTTGGGTAAAAAGCTTCATTGAATTTCATTATATAAAAATCGTCTGCGTATTAACATAATTTTGATTTTGGTAGAAGTCTAAATGAAAGTTTAAAATGTTTAAACTAATATCTATGTAATAAACTATTTCTGTGAACGGTGTCTCTTATAAACGGTATCAGAACACAAGCGATCTGTGTTTTGTGCCTTGGGTTCACTAATGTATGTATGTATTATATGTACTATAATAATAATACCACACAAGTATACGACTTTTGTAAAAGGCCACAGTGTATGACGTCATGTATCCCGTTTGCACAGTTCAATAAAAAAAAGACGGGTTGCACTCCTCTAAACGAAACAGCAGGCGCAGGCATACATTTTCGCTGCGCCGTAGAAAGAGACCCCCTCTCTTACGTCACGTACGTACGTACGAGAGGGGGTCGTACGTACGTACCTCTAATTCCTCTTTTACGCCACGCCGGCTGTTTACTCTCCATCTGTCTTACGAATTTTTGATCAGGTCATGTGACCTGGCTCGAGTTTAGATGTTTTTACCCATTATAAAAAAATGCGCAACGCCGCTCAAGAAGTTTTCACGTCATGACGTGTTCCGGTTCGGAGGGTAAGGTAGCCGGTAAACTTACTTTTGCTCGAGGCCTAACATCCCGGTCTCTGGTTGGCAACGCACCATTACCACATTTGGTGTCTCTAGGCGGCG
>NJDD01000561.1:367885-381765 GCA_002245505.1 Calephelis nemesis
CGGTGTTAGTGACGGTAAGCTTATGCTCGCCTTTTACGAGCTGCTTGGCAGGAAGGCAGATTGTCTATTCTGAAAGGAAGTCCGAACCAACACGGGGAAAACACCGAACTCAGTTTTATTAAACTCAATATTTAAAGTGATCGGTGAAAGGTGTGTACTCCACTTAGGAGGCGGTCAAATTATACCTAAACTAGCTGTTGCCCGCGGCGTTACCCGAGTGGTTAATGGTCCCATAGGAACTTTTTTCGGATTAAAAACTATTCTATATGTCAATCCAAGTTTCCCCCTATGTGTGTGCCATATTTCATGAAAATCAGTTCAGCAGTTTTTGCGTGAAGAAGTAACAAACAAACAAATATGTAAACTTTCGCTTTATCATATTATGAGGATATTGGGATTAGGGTTCTTACTGATCATATTTTGACTGAAGACTATTTTATAATTTTTATTACACTAGCGGCCCGCCCCGAACTTTGGACGATTATGAAATATACACATAAACCTTACTCTTCAATTATTTTATCTATTAAAAAACCGCATCAAAATCCGTTCCATAGTTTTAAAGATTTAAGCATACAAAGGGACATAGGGACAGAGGAAGCGACTTTGTTTTATACTATGTAGTGATAATTACATTAGTGATTAGATATAAAAATTCCCCGTGTTGGTCCGAATAGACCATCTATCTGCCTTCCTGCCAGGCAGCTCGTTAAAGGCGAGCATAGGCTTACCGTCACTAACGCCGTGACATCCTACTAGGTGGTAGAGTTTCGCAGCGACTCGCCCGGATTGGTACCACCGCCTTACCTATTCCTGCCACCATAACGTCAATGCTTGTCTTTGACGTGTTCCGGTTGGAGGGTGAGGCCTAACATCCCGGCCTCAGGTTGACAACGCACCATTACAACCTTTGGTGTCTCTAGGCGGCTTGAATTTCTTACTATCAGCAAATCTGTCTGCTTGTTTGCCTTATATTATAATAAACAAACCAAGGCTTAAGTTAAATAAACCGGAAGAATCAAAAATTTTGTTTTTGTCATAATTGAAATAAAACAGGTAATAAAATATCAAAGCTGAATTAAAATTGACTTGAATTTCAAACAAACCAACAAAGACCAGCAACTCTTTGTCACGGAAACAATTAATTTGTCTTTGAAAGCAATAATATTTTATTTAACACAAGGTTCGCTTAAAAAATATCACATCCTACGAACATGTTTTCAGAAACACCAATTAGTGAAGTCAAAAGCGCTGATTCTCAATATTTTATGCTTCCACGTCACTTCTCCATTGTGGCTTCTATACTCTGGTATTAGAGTTCACTTTCCTGTTTTTATTTTAATGAATATCAAAAAACAATACCACAGAATTTGAAACAGCTTTAATTTTTCCGCAAAATCCATTGAGACTTTTTTTTTTCTTGTAAACGTGGGTTCTATATTTGGTTTATCATAAATGATAACGAACGAACAGCTCTTATGATGGTAAGACAAAAGACGTATATCGGTGGTAGATGTAACTGGCGTGTTGCTACCTTATAGCCAGGATTTCAGGCTACTTATACAAGTCTATCAATTACTGTATCTTCTAGCAGGAAAATTGACGATAGCGTGTACTGATGTTATGGTTGCAGAAATAAGTCAGGCAATATATGAATAGGTGGTAGCCTATTTATTGTTTTATCTTAATATTAGAGATAGTAATCAAGGTGACTAATCGATTACAACTCTGCAAAGTGAGAAATCTCTTCGGTCCTATTTTGGGAAGGCACTCCCCAGTACCATTTTCTTTCTTCTGACTGCACCCAACCTTGAATCGTCAATAGCTCGGCTAAATGCACAATAACAAGTCAAATGGGTACAACCTGATTAAGTTGTCTCGTAGATGCTTACAGGACACGGATGATTTCGAGGCATGTAAGCTTAAGTCTTAGTGAAACGGAACCGTGTGGTTGTGTCCTTTTTTATTGTAAAGTAGAGACCGCCCGCAAATATTAATATATTGAATACTAAGACCAGAAGAGGAAATATTAAGAACCTTAAAATTTGGGAGGTATACTTTAGCAGGTTCAAGGAGCTCTGCAATTTCGCTGAGTAGAGAGCATGAAGATAGAAGTGTAGAAAAATAAGACCAAAGGTGACCCTGTTACACGTGATGATCAGTGCCATAGAGGAGAGAAGACCAAAGGCATGGGAGAGAAAATCTGTAGGGAACAACATACATTGCAAACATATATTTCCATTCCCAGTTTATCTCCCGTGATTTGACTATGTTGATGTCTTTGTTTTTATGAAACAGGAAACAAACAGATGGCTTCCCTGATGATAGGTTATAGGTATCTTGTCTTGTTGGTAATGATTGTCGATGAGCCATTTCTACTCTTTACTCTAACACGCTGTCGGACAGGATGGTAGAATATGGTCTTTTACATAAATAACACTAAAACGGAGAAAACACAAGACGGTCACTCCAAGGGTCCAGTTCCAATGTGTTTGATGGAATTAAGTACTGAGTTAAATCATTTTTTTAATTTTCTAATAAAAATAACGTTCCTCGAGCCCGGTTGGCGATAGGCTTGCCACCTATCACATTGTGGGATTTAGTATCTTCGGCTAGTCGTAGGTGCCCGGGTTGTGCCTCTGCTTACGTTTCCGAGGATATGTGTGTGAAGATACTTCAGATAATTCAGAAGACACTTCAGACAAGAAAAAATATCAGAATCAATTCAGCGACATTGTCGTCCAAGTACGCCTTTCTCATTTGTAACTTTAAAGTAGATTATTGTCTATTGTGGCATAAGAGAGTACTGACATCAATAAAGGTAGATCTGATAACCAGTGTTCAGTAATTGGATAAAACACAAAACAATATTTACTCTTACAACAAAGCAAAAGAAACCCACGTGTAGTAAAATTTAAACACAATCTCTATGGATTTTGCTGGAGAAATTAAAGCTATTCCAAACTTGCCTGTGTATTGTTTGCGAGTATTCATTATAAACAAAGACTGATAAAGTAGACTCTATTACTAGGGATATAGGAGTCACAATTGAGAAGTGAGACGCTTAAAAATATTGAGAATCGGGCTTTCTTCCTTTGACTTTGCTAATTGGCGTTTGCAAAAACATCCCGTTTGTTCACGGGATATGAGTGCAGGTTTTAAGTGAACTTTGTGTTATATTATTGCTTTCAAAGCAACATTAATTGCTGCTGTGACGAGTTATAGGATGTCCTTTGTTGTATTTTGAACTTAAATTGTTTTGGCATTGTTTTGATTCCATTATGTCTGTTGTATCCTTTATTTAGCTTTATTAAGCTTATATTTCTGGTATTTAATGCATTTTAGCCATGTTAATTAATAATAATGATTTAAAAAATCGACTCCATCACTACATAGTATAAAACAAAATCGCTTCCTCTGTTCCTATATCCCTTTGTATGTTTAAATCTTTAAATCTACGCAACGGCTTTTGATGCGGTTTTTTTAATAGATAAAGTGATTGAAAACAAACGTCAATACCCGTGCGAAGTCGGGGCGGGCCGCTAGTCTTAAATAAATTAATCATCAAAATTAATCGCCTCTGTGGTCTAGCGGTTCAGTTGTTGGACTTGACTGCATGAGGTCCCGGGTTCGAATCACGGGCTGGGCAACAAAAAGAAAAATTGGGTTTTTCCAATTTTCTAATTAAAAAAATGTTGCTCGGAATTGGAAATGTGCCCGGTTGGCGATAGTCTTGCCACTTATCACATTGTGGGACTTAATATTTTCGGCTAGTCGTGGGTGCCCTGAAAGAAAAAGAAAGAAAGAAAATATATTTATTTGCGGAATATGCGTTGTTTGGTTGTGCTTCTGCCTACCTCCTGGTCCTAGATAAATTTTGTCGACATACCACTTGCATGTTTTGTAATTTTGAGTTATTTTTGAGCCAATAACAATGGCGTCAACATAGACGAAAATTTAAGCATTATTAAGTACTAGCTGTTACTCGCGTTGTTGCCCTCGTGGTTAATGGTCCCCCAGGAACAATTTCTCGGGAAAAAAATATCCTATGAGTTAATCCAACTTACCCTCTATATGTGTGCCAAAATTCATGAAAATGAAGAAGTAACAAACAAACGAACAGACAAACTTTCACATATTTAATATTATTATCATAATTCAAAACCTTGTGATCGGATCATAATAAAACTAATAAGGGACCATGTAAAACTCATGAATTTTCAAAAAAAAAACAAAATTGGATTGTCATTGGCTGATGTATCGCTTATTAAACTTATTGTCGAATTGGAGTTCGAGGAGAAAAGAACCTCATCTTTTTGGAGTTTCTTTGACTTAACAAAGGACAAATTTACGGACGTAGCATTTTTTATCAGTCAACCTAAATCATATTAAAAGGTTGATTACAATAGGGGTGCAAATTTAACAAAGTAATTATTAATGTATGCATATAATTGGTTTCTTCAAAACGGTTTCAACGTCTTTAATGAATTTTTGTATTTAAATAGTCTTTTAATATTTAAATTTATAAAGATAAGTGTCATGTCCTTGATCATTTTCTCTTTTTAATAAAGCCTTCAAATTTCCAGTTTCAAAGTTAAGTGCTAAGCTCAATTAAATCGTGGCTGTAAAAACCACGCTTCACTTAATTATGATATTATAAGTCAGCTGTAGGGTTACTATTGAAACTGGAATACGTTGTCATTTTAGACACTCTTGAATGAAATAATGAATTATTAACAGCAAAGTAAAAAATCTACGAAAAAAATAATTTATAGTTTATTAATAACTAAATGTTAACAATTCGCTAGTATTGAGTTTAAAAGTACCTAAAATGACTTATTCTCACAATGTTTTTATTATTTTAAAGTTTTTTTATGTGTTTTAATAGTATTCAAAATTTTATAGCGAAGTTTGAAAAGCTAAACATGAGTAAATGAACTTGGCTCGACGAAAAAAAAATCATAAACTTTTTGGAAACTCTTTGGAAAGAATAAAATACATAAATTCTACAGAAGATATGTTTAAAAAAAATGTGGGTGATCCTAACACACCCCTTGAATTAAGTATGAGTTTTAGTATTTTATAAAATGGAAAATATTTTTTTAA
Source organism: Calephelis nemesis (assembly GCA_002245505.1). Taxonomy (NCBI): domain Eukaryota; kingdom Metazoa; phylum Arthropoda; class Insecta; order Lepidoptera; family Riodinidae; genus Calephelis; species Calephelis nemesis. Next base: position 372,992 of record NJDD01000561.1, read on the forward strand.
AAAAGGAATGAAAACATATCACTACATTTGCAAGAATAAATCCGAAGCACGTTTATTGGGATTACCCACATTTTTTTCAATAAACATATATCAAATAGGAACTAAAACAATTAATTCTTATTATTTTAGTTCCTATTACATAGGTATCGTATAGATTATATAGATTAGGTATCGTATTTTCTGTGATAATTTACGACTTTTTTCTCTCTATCCAAATTTATTTAATCGTACTTCAATGTCCAAACGTCTTTAATGAATTTTAGGAACTATTAGCTCACATAAATGTAGTTATTAATTATGCGTTCACAAAGGTTTGGTTTTCAATTTTCATGAGGCTGATTCTGTATACTTGGAACGTATACTGTCTTAATATAATAATGTCACATTCACATCCGCAAGAACTGCAAAGAAAACCTTTATATACAGCTTAAGAATGTCTAGACCATCAAACTTTAATGCGCCATAAGTTCATAAAACTCGACGACAAAACGTTCGCTGTCATGCCGGTAAATCCAACACTGTTTAAACCAACATTTAAAAAGATTACTGCTGTTTTAAATAGTTTACCGTCACAGAAAATAATCATTTCATAACACGCGAATTAGCGGTATTTTTTGGATACTGACACTGAATTTAGATATAAGCTATTCATTTTTAAGTAATCATCCAATGAAAAAAGACGTGTGGCACTCAGAGACTACCGCGGTAAAAGGGGGATTATGCATGCGCAGTTACACCAATACAACCATTGCCACCTAAAGGCGAGTTGCTGAACTAAAGAAGCAAGCGTGATCAAAAAGTCATTAAAAGTTCTGTTATTCATCGATAGATGGCAAAACTAAAAAAAAGCATCAACGCTGTGCCGGTCAAAGTGGTGGGTGTTAGGTTATTTGCATTACGGAATTTCTGGATTCGGTCTCCACGCTCAAAGCCCACGATAGAAGCTATGCAATAGCTTAAAATCAATAACCCTAAGCTATGATTAAATCTGCAGGTCTAAAACCGCCACTTTTTGCAATTCATCTAAAAGGAATTCATTTCCTGAATTGTAGCAATATTGCAGCAATTCATATATTTTTTGGTAAAATGGTCGCGCCTTTTCGACGATTCATCAACAATTCATTTCATTAGCATATTCATATTTGATGTGAGTTTCCAGACTTAATAATTGTAAACAACTTAAAAACAGTATTTTCATAAATATTGCTATTTACGAATGATTTTTACAGTTAAGATATTACACGACCTTTTAAACAAAACAAAACCGTAAGATTTAGGGTAAAATTACTATTAGTAATTTGTTAAATCCGTTAAAATCATGGAAGTAATAAATATTTTTTACGGATGGCCATGTCTCACAAAACACTTTGCTTATAGTAAGATTGACATTTTACTATAAACAAAGTGTTAAGTATTTTACTTTAAACAATAATTAGTAATAATAATTAGTAATTTAAGTTCTAGCCCTGATGATGCTGTAAAAAGCGAAACCGGTAGGCTATTTATAAAATAATAAAATATAAGTGATACGCAAAACAGTACAAGTGTTTCTTCATTTAAAAATATGAATTGCTAGACAAGAATTGCAGATGAATCATAATATGAATTACCGCTTAAGTGGCCTTTTTACGATTTAGTGAAATATTCATATCAGATTCATATTATGATTTACCAAAAGCGGCCGTTTTAGACCCGCTGTTCGCAATGAACGAACCATCTCCATCATTTTAGTTATCAAACAGAAATCTGCATCCAAATCGGTCTAATTATTTTCTGTTCCTTTCAACCTTTCGTTCCACCTTTTTTTATTCCTATTTCAGTTGCTCTGGCGAACTTCGTTAAACTCGTTCAGTTAGTATAGAAAAAATCAGTCGAATGCGATAAAAGTATCCTGTGTCCGTCTTCTGGTCCTGACCTATCATCCTGTAAATTTTCAGTCTAATCGTTTCAGCCGTTTTTCAGTTACAAAAAATGTAACTACCACGACTTTGTTATATAAATGTCTATACTTATATATTATCATATACAAACTTTTTAGATATAGATTTACAGGCCTTCTTGCTGTTAAAGCAATCTCCATTCTAACCGCTTATCGTTTTTTTTTCTAGTACGATACGACATCCAAGTTTTTCTATAACCGACTTTGATAAATATTTCTATAAATCTTAAAGAAAGAAAAAATTTCGCCCCAGACAGGATTTGAACCTGTAACCTTTCGTCTCAAGCCGACGAATGCTTGATAAATATTTCTTGGTCTTTCAAAACCATTTTGTTTGATAATACACCAAACGATTACACATCCACAGGACATCCTCATAGAAAGAGACAATCGAGGCGTATATAGATACACCATACTATAGGCGTATTGCTGCATTGTGGCTGTGGTGTTGGGCTCAACGTGCAAGTCTAGCAGCTGCCAACATTGTCATGGCGGTAACAATACATACAATCATATCTTCACGCCAAGTCATACAGAGAAGACAGAGAGTCTTTTCTTGTGTCGATTAGGATCCCTTGGATAAAACAGGCAAGGTATTAGCCAGCTCGTAAGAGGTGAGCACATGCTTAATGGATCATTGGCAACAAGACTACTTGTGGTTGGGTTTTCTGCAACTCATTCGGGTAGGAATCCTTATCTATTTCTGCCACCATAATTCCGGTTTGGAGAGTAGGGTAACCGATAAGCTTGCACAATAATTGGCCTAACACCTCGGCCATAAGGCAGCGTCGTATCTACAATATGTATGACGTCTATAGAAGTCGGTTATTTTCTACCACCATGCGCTTATTCGCTGCCTTTTCACAAAAAATGGCAAGATATAACCGTGGCTCACAGACACCATAGATATTACAGGTGCTCTCCGGCGATCAGAATGGCATAACTGTATTAATACAAACACGTTTACACGGTCTATTTACTGCACAGCACTCTATTAGCAGCAGTCTTGTTGGATCCATTATGCATATGGGTACCTATTACGAGTTACCAGAAAGGCAGGTCTATTCTGAATTTAGTCTAACTTTATATGTATATAAAAATAGATGTCCATTTCTCATGGTCATCGCATCACGCCTGAACGGATGGACCAATTTTAATGATTCAGGACAAATAATCACATGAAAAAAGCCGTTAAAATTGCAGGGAAAATCGAAAAAACCACATCGCAATTTTGTCCATACAGACTGTTAATAACTGTTAATGTCAAGCGGTACGAATTTCGCCGAGTTGGCCAGTATATTTGAAAATTAAACCCCATTTAGCATGACCATCGCATCACGCTTGGACAATAGACCGATTTTGTCAAATCTTTTTATTGTTGTATTGGTTGTATTGAAAAGGATTATATGAAGAAAAATAAAAACAGGATAAATCGGTAAATCCACACCCCAATTTTATTATTAGTTGTTATTGTCAACTTTGTACTGCTTGAGATTAACAGCTACGAGTAGTTCGCCGGATCGGTTAGTATAAATATGCATGCCTTTTACGAGCTGCCAGAGGAGCATATCTATTCTACTTTTTCTACTATTCTAGTACTTAATAAAACAGTAAATTCATTAACAAACATTTATCCGTCTTAAGAAGATCTAGGCTATCAAGTTTTATGGACCATAATGCTAGTTCATAAAACTCGGCGACAAAATGTACATTGTCATAGTGATTTCAATACAGTTGCCGTGAAACATTTTACAAAACTTTGTCGCTGGAGTCATAAACAGTTTGCCGTATCGGGAAAACATCGTAAAACCAAGTACAAACTATCGTTGTTTAAAACCTATTATTTTATTAAGCTCGTCTGAAATATGCTCAACTTTATCATTTTCAACTTTTTCATCGCCTGTTTGGTCTATTTTGTTCATTGAATGCATGTGGTGAATATGTTCTACATTATCATTTTCATTTTAAGTGTGGTTTACCCTGGAATCTAATGCAGTCAACACCAACCTAATTAGGACTGAGTTTAATTCTAAGGTCTTCTCTCAAAATGTGGTTTTTAATTTTCAAATCAAAGCAAAATTTGGTTGAAAAATTGCCCCGTTGGGTATAGATTTGCCACATATCATGCTACATATTTTGGGACTGAGTATCTTCGGGTAACCATGGTTGCCCTGGTTGTATCTCTGGCTACTTCTTTACGGATACGGGCGTAAAGATTATTTTTTTCATCATTTTAGAAAATAACTAGAATAGTTAAATTAAACTTAGGAGTTGGAATTTGAAAACCTGTTCGTCTCTGGTATCTACAGTATTACTCAACTAGTGCTGTCACTCATGTCAAAGTGTTAAGTGCTGATACTTTTCTTATTTCTGCCACCTTACGAGCTGCCTGGCAAGAAAGGCAGATGGTCTATTCTGCAAAAGGAGCCCGGACCAACACGGGGCAAAAGACGACTCAAAAGTTGCATTCTCTTACACCATGCTAACGCTTCTTTACACACGGTCAACAAAACAAAGTCATTTTTAGCTTCCGAAAAACTACACCTCCTCTCTCATCCCGCGCATAGCCCCAACCTAGCAACCTGTTATTTCTGTATTTTCCCCAAAATCGGAGATTTGATAAGAGGATTTACTTTTTCCTACTCCGTAGAGTTAGTGATAGCGTTTAATCAGCATGTAGAAAACATGCCTTCAAATCTGTGGTCCTCCTGTTTTAAAAATGGTTCGATCGCATTAAAAAATGTTTGAAATATAAAGGATATTATTTTGAAAAACAATAAACATAATATTTTGGTCATAACATGTTGTTTTTTAAGTTACACTAAACTTATAGTGTGACCTACGTACTTATAAAAATACGTGATGTAATAAGTTTTGTAAACAGTTAGACCTATTTTCGTCACACAAATGTATGTTCCACTCTCGTTGATGATCAGTTTAGTTAGGGGACTTTCCACTTGACCAACTACCTGATCGATTAATATACTATCCGGTTAGGCTTTTTATATGTTTATTACCTTATGTAGCCTAATTGATCTAGCCGTCGAATTTGACTTCTTGTAACCCTGAATTCAATCCCCGTGTCGGAAAAAATGAAAAAATAATGTAAAAATAGGATATTTTACATTTTAAATTTTCTAACAAAATCAACGTTACCTGGGATTGAACATGTCCGGTTGGTGATACGCTTGTCTCTTACCACATTATAGGACTTAGTGTCTTCGGCTAGTCGTAGGTGCCTTGGTAGTGTCTCTGCCTATACCTTCAGTTATATTGGCGTGAAAACACTTTTTACATTTATGAACAGAATTTTGAGACTCGCATTACATAAACCATTAGATTATTCTGATTCTGATTGTGATTTTGAAAACATATCAGACATGTGCGTCCTACGTTGTTTTCGTCGAAGAAGTACCGAACGATAAGTTTTTCTCATTCCAAAAATGCGTACTGTTACAACCCTACAATTTTAGGTGATCAAAGGAACAAGAATAACATATATAAATACTCCGATTTCCCAGCTTTCTGCGAAAATCTTTCCTAAATACGGGAAAAGTGCTGTAATTAAAATATCTTATTATACTAGCCATTCCAATTAAACACTACAATTACCGCTTTCTCGAAAGATCTGCTAGTTTCTTGGTATCACAATTAAATATGACGCTAGAGTTTTGTTGCAGGTCGTTTAGGGCTGTACGGCCAGACATGCCAGACAGACAGGTTTGAGAACTGAAGCAGGGGGTTAATTGCTATGAACAACAGCCTAAGTTATTGTTTTCATAGCAAGTTTTGTAAAGGGCGTCGTTATACAGCGGTTTTCTTTGGCCATCAGGAGAGTCAATTTCTTGTTTGCCTTTCTATAACAAGAAGCAAAGTGCAGCTGAACCAGCCTGATTAATGCTAATCAATTATACCTGGAAATGCTGTCAAGTATAACGTTCGTATGCGGTGAATACGGCTGCTAGAATATGAAATAATTTATATTTAAAATGGCTCTGCTTGGGAGCCAACTCTGTATCAGACCCACCTGAAACTCACTCTAGAAAACTGTAAAACATATTTATTTTTGGGGAAAGCAGCTAAACCGGTTATTTTTCTAGTTTATTTATGGCTAAAGTCAGCAATCATGCACGTGGTTCTCCTGATAGAAAGAAATAACTGCTGCTTGTAGATACCTTAGTTGTTTAGGTGCGTCGCCGTCCTGTTGCCGGGATGTCAGGCCAATAGTGCAATAATGCAAGTCTACCAGCTGCCCTACCCTCTAGACTGTAACCTGACAGTCATTACGTCGGCAGGAACAGGTAAAGCAGGGCTACCTACTAGGGAAATTTGCTACACAGTACTCTACCACCAGTGGACTTGTCGATGATTATCAACAAGATTATCATTATTATTATGATTATTACTTCGCCTTCGCTCGCCACGAATAAGCTGCCAGGCAGGACAGCAGATGGTATTTTTTACACAGAGAACACGGAAAAACAAAGGAAAAAGAAGAAGGGGAAAAAAGGAATAGGAAGGCGGCGTGAATTTCTTACCATCAGGGAATCCGTCTGCTTGTTTGCCTTCCAATATCATACAAAAAAAAAGAATAAGGAAAAAAAAAATTGGTGTAGCGTAATATCATTATTAGGTAGTAGTTTTAAATAACTCACTTAATTTAAATATTCACAGAAAACTGCAAACATCTTGTTATTTTATATCATTAGTATATCAAAATGTCATGACTGTTATTCCTCTTATTACTCGTGTCTTTTTCAACGATCAAGGGCCATAAATAAATCTCCAGTGCCCATGGTCCCCCTAACTGTCCAAGAGATCAAAATAGGGAAGGAGAACCAGGGTACAGAAGTGTATAGGAGAATATGCCTCGGCTGGGCTGCCTTTACAAAAATGGACTTTGCTTTCAAAATGAACATTATCACTGAGAAAAAAGCACAAATATACTTGGGTGACCACTAAGGAAATCCTTCAAAAATTAATAGTCACCCAAAGGACGATAAAACGTAAGCTGGTAGGAATAACTCTTATTGACAGGAAGACAAATAAGTGGCTAAGGAAGCAAAGTAAAGTCGTCGACATAATAAAAAGAGTGGCCAAGCTTAAGTGGCAATGGGCAGGCTATATAGCCCGGAAGCCAGACTCGTGGTGCAGAACCCTGTTGGAGTGGTGACCCTGGGGATACGAAAGACCCGTAGGAAGACCCTAGATGCGATGGAGTCATGTGTGCATCAAAAGAATAGTGAGCAAAATTGGCTTCAGACAGCCCAAGAAAGGAAGAAATGGAGAAAGTTGAAGGAGGCCTACACCAAGGCGATTGAAGAAGGCTTGAGATGATGACGATGATGCCCGTGGTCATCGCATTTTTTGATATGTTATTAAACTCGCGGTTTAACACATTCACCGGACATTTCATTGTATCACGTGCGAACAGATGGAACAATTTCGCTAAAAGTAATGTAAAATTTCCATTAAAATTACTTTTTCAAAGTTGTTACCGTAATTTTATATAGCTAGAGCGTCACCTAGTTTCATAAATGAAAATTAAATATGCCACATAAAGTCATAAAGTAATGGACCTACTAATTACAATTAGTACGGGAGCTAGCAACGTTTTTTTAGGAAAGCTTGTTTTTTAAAATGTATTTCCCCATGCTCTTCCGAATAGAGGGTAGCAAGTCTAGCTGCTGGGACATAGTATTAGTAGTGTAGACATAGTGCTTGTTGCTAAGTGTTCCAGCAGTTGCTATTTCGTTTCAACAATTTTTTAAGGTTTCAATTTATTTATTTTTTTGAAGAAAGAAGAAGCACGCTATTAGCAATAAACAAAATGTCTAGCAATAATGAATTCATGTTTCTAACAGCTCTTTGAAGCTTTTAAAAAAGGATACTTCCTTCTTAAAATCACTTAGAAACGCATTTCGTAACGTTTTTCAATAAAGATTGGAAGCGCAAATAAATGCAGCCTGTTCTAGCTGTCACACTACCTGCACCTTGTTTTAAAGAGCATGGAGATATACATTTGAAAAAACCAGCTTCCCTAAAATTCTTTTTTGCCGATGTAGCTAGCTTCCGTACTAGTATATTACAAAAATATTCTTTCAACGCCAGACCTTCTTTAGTTAGCAGCTTTAATCAATTTTAAAGAAGGTTTCCTCTTATTTTACGCAACAATTGGCCAGCGTTAGTTGAAGCCTGTTTATGTTCAGAATCTGGTTGTCCGTGAAATTGAATATGTCCACTGGAAACGTTCAGCCGTATTATATGTGTCGGTACATGTGGTGTATAACATGGACATAGTTGTAATGGATGTGACTTTTTTAAAATAAATAATATTGACGCCTATATCCCACAGATATATATGTATTAATACGTGATGCCAAAACTTTGGACCCCTTAGCATAAAATTTGGCACACTTAAAGTTTATGTGTAGGAGAAGTGCAGAGCGTTAATATTTTTCAATAATAATGCTTATAAAGTACAATTAATCAATAAGTAAAATATTACCCACACTATCATGCATTTGACACACACAAACAAATATATTTAAATCTAAATAAAATTATTTAATTTGCAAATTTTCCGCTAAAAAATGTGTATACGTATTATGGAGTAACAAAACAGACAAAATAGTGCGCTAAGAATGAATTGGACTTACCGGAAGCTAAAACTCCCAAATATATCCAGCTCCACACAATACACACCACTAAACTGTTTAATTAGCACGAACAATACACATACTACTACAAACTCAACGTACGTTTCGCTTCGTAACCGAAGCATCATCAGGAGAAATCGACTGCACTCCACGAAGGTCGAGCAGATACTAGCGCG
>NJDD01000561.1:388161-398792 GCA_002245505.1 Calephelis nemesis
GTATGTAGTCAAATTGAGAGAAGATTATAATTTGCTTATGGAGTATAAGCGAATTATAATCTCGTCTCAGTTGTTGAACTTAGAATACTGATGGTCAAATTTTAACCACTGATTAGGGGTGGTCCATTCATCACGTGAGACTTAAAAAAGGAGGTTCGGCAAACATCACAAAATACGAGGGGAGAATGGTGTATATCACTTGTATTTTATTTTTTCATCAAAGAGAGTGAGATTTCTTAATCGCAAATATCCGTTTGTTAGTGATGAAGAAAGCCTTGTTAATCTGTGGTCCAAATGTTATTATAAGTACAACTACTGCATTTCTCAAATGCAAAACTACAATCCGTATAAAAAGAGAAAAAAACAAAACATAGCAAAACTAACTTTTTTCTGTATCTTTCAATAGGATGAGAACATCCGCTAGGAGTATATTAATAATTATTGATTTATGAATTTACTCGTAGCAAAACTTTTCATAGTATGGTGTTGTCATATTAAAGACGGCGGCGCCCTCATTTTTGTCTATTATTTTTGAATGAGCTGTGTACATGATTTTGGGTGGGGCGAGATGCAAGCTTAAGGCTCGAAAATTGCTTACAATTTTTTTTTCTTTATTTTTTGACACTGGCGTTAGCATTTGCAATGAATCAAGATGACATTTTGCATCAAGTTACCCGATTTCACAAAATCGATTTTTTTTAAATTAGTCATAAGTCGTCAAAGAAAGTCATGTCAAGGTCTTGAGTACAGCAGTGGCATCATTAGTCATTACTCAAGCTCATTAAATGATATTTGGTTGCAACGAGGAAATAACACACGATACACTAACTACTTCATGATTATTTCATTGGTGTACTTTCATTAACAAAATTGTAAAAAAGGCGATATTGGGTTTTCTGAGCGGATGAGCTTGCGGGCAAGTGTAAAAGGGAAAGCGGTGTGTTCTTCAAAGGTCCCGCAGTCACCCGATACGCACAGAGGATGGTCACCGAATAGTTTTAGCCAGTAGAATTCAGGCATATCCCCCAACTTCCCCAAAAAGCGTTAAGTATCCATAATGATTTCCACTAGTTAAAGAAAGGGGATAGCATACACCGACAAACTGCGAGGCTCAGCTTCCAGCTTCGTATAACTCTGTATATGACTATTAATAGATGTTTTGTGTGTCGAAGTACCAAGTTTTCTTCTATAAAATACATATTATCAAATTTCATCACAAAATAGATAGACAGATATAAACCAATTTCTGCATTCATAATAAAAAAGTATGGATAATCGACTAAAATGAAAAATACGTTTTAAATCAGAAAATCTTGTTTATGAACTATCAAAAAGTTTTTTATAGATTAACTCGAGCCAATCGAGGAGAGTTATTGAAATAGCAACACTGAAAAACAATTTGTTAATTGGCGACACATAAATAACGGGCTGGGTGATTTAAGATAAAGCGGATTGCGAACTATTCGACGATTGTTATTTAATACTACAATAAATTGTTTTGTTTTTCTGTCTATGCGATGCATGGGCTAGTTTGGTATTGCCTGTTATGAAAAACTGAATTTCCTTTTAATAATACTCATTTATTGTATTTTTAAAAACTGAGAATATTTAAAATTTACTAAAGTATACCACCAGTAACATATAGTATATCAATTCTTATAGATGCTAAAGAGGAATATAAAGAGAAATATCAATTCTTATAGATGCTCTTATAGATCCTAAATTTTAGGACCACCTCGGAATCGTGGCCTATCTTTCAAAATATAAATAATTAAGATCGGTTTGTTTTTGGCCGAGTAATCACGTAACAAACATATAAATAATAAAAACTTGATAAAAATTTGTTAAAAAGTTTAAATTTGTTAAATTCTGAAATTGGTTAAAAAGCTCCTTATCCTACCATTAACCTCTTTAGCATCTATAAGAATTCATATACTATATCTTACTGGTGGTATACTTTAGTATATTTTAAATATTCTCAATTTTTAAAAATACAATAAATGAGTGTTATCAAAAGAAAATTCAGTTTTTCATAACAGGCAATACCAAACTAGCCCATTAGGACCTAAATAATTCATAAATTTTATTTTATACTAACTGTTACCCGCGGCTTCGTCCGAGATATATTCAGATGTAACCTATCCTATCTTTCAAGTTAGGTCTAACTGCACACGGTGTGTAAATTTGATTGAAATCGGTTTAGTAGTTTAGGAGTCCATCGTGGACAAACAACGTGACACGTAATTTATATATTAACGACATCCTCATCAATATAAACAAAAATTTATGTATTTTAAATAACACATAAAAATACTAATGGGATGTTGATAAAACTTTTATGGGACTATATTAGAATCATCAAATATCTTTAAAAAAAAGGATTTTAAAAGTGCGACAAGGTGACAAAATAATATAATTAGGGTGACGTGTCGTTTTCTTTAACATTTTACTGTACTTATGATGAAACGTGTATTTTGTCATCTTAATATGTTAAGCGCCTCTGTGGTCTAGCGGTCCAGTTATTGGACTTGATTGCATGAGGTCCCGACTTCGATTCCTGGGTCGAGCAACAAAAAGAAAATTTGGTTCTTACAATTTTCTAGTAAAAAAAAACCTTGCTTGCTCGGGAGTGGATAATATGACCCCGATTGGCGTTAGGCTTGCCATCTATCACGTTGTGGAACTTAGTGTCTTCGGCTAGTCGTGGGTGCCCTGGTTGTGCCTCTGCCTACCTCTTCGGGGATATGGGCGTGAAGATACTTTTTTCAATATGTTATAAAAACATATCTAAGTACCTGTTACACTATTTAATAGTGCATAAACTTTTGTTGTTTGTTGAATAAAATATATGTGGGACCATCTCGGAATCATTGGCTAAATTTAAGAAAAAATATTTAATCGAAAGGTGGTAATGAGTTTTTGAGGCTTTACTGATCTCAAATTATTAATGTTACATTTAAATTATCATACTTCTTAAAACATTAACCCTAGAAGACACATTTCAGAACATAATTCATACACTTCATAAGCCATAAATGTAATGTATGACATGATAAAGGGACCGGATTTTTCGGGATAAATTTATTGATATTGCGTATCGGTATCCAGCGCCATATTTAAACTTAATCCAATATTCACGTAAAGTATCGTTTAGTTTAACATATACTGTAATTATTATTAATATTTAAAATATGCGAGGGCATTATATAGTAGCAGTACCGGAGGGACCGAAGTCATATTTGGGTTAAACAATGGTATTGCAGATATTTTATCTTTGACTAGGTGGCGTTCCGATCCGGTGACAGATTTGTATTTATAGAAGCCTCACGAAAAGTTTAGTATGGTCCATGAGAAATAAATATTTTATTATGACGGTTTTTGTTAACATTTTCTTTGAAGTCTTTACTTTTGTAGTAATTTAGGAAAATTAGACGGAAAATAAAAAAAAGATAATACAAAAATGATAATATCTTTGACCGTGTGTTATTTATCAGTTACCAATATCAGGTGTTACTAAATTTCTCGAGTTTGCTAGTTTATATTAATATTTATTGTCGTCTGCATCTTATTATTGTACCTACAGAAATGAATTGTGATTTGAGCCTCTACCACGACTTGCTAAAGATTACGTTTGGTAATTTTAAGACCGAAATCTACAGCGCTTTTGCTCTTAAAGTTTAGTTCTGTTTATCACCAGTAGAGGCTCTGTTCATAGTTTTCATACAAATAATGTACGGAAACACTAGCGAGTATATTGGCATAAACTTAGGTGAGGGATCGGGTAAAATCTGTCATATGTTTTAAATTGGACAATATTACAGATATATCGAAGTTTTCTAATTCATTTATTCCCCGTGTTGGTCCGGGCTTCTTTGTAGAATAGATCATCTGCCTTCCTACCAGGCAGCTCGTAAAAGGCGAGCGCATAGGCTTACCGTCACTAACACCGTGATATCCTACTACTTAGTAGAGTTTCGCAGCAACTCGCCCGGATTAGTATCACCGCCATTAGGAATGGGTATCCTGCCACCATATGTCAGTGTTCGCTGTTGACGTGTTCCGGACCAGAGGGTAAGGTAGCCGGTAAACTTACTTTTGGTGTAGATCTAATATTGCGACCTCAGTTTGGCAACACATTAATACCACCGTTGGTGTCTCTAGGCAGTGTGAATTTCTTCCTGTTAATTTCCTGCAATAAAAACAGAAAACAACATGGGACCTTGGAAATAGCCCTCTTTTAAACATAAAAAAATCGAAATCGGTTTATAAATAACGGAGAAAGCGATTAACATACATAAAGTATATTGAAAATTCAATTTTTTTTCAAAGTCCGTTAAAAAGACTTAACGGCGTGAACTATTGTAGAATAAATACATAGTTAAGTTACCATAGACACAAATATAGTTACATACTTTAAATACGTGTAAAAGTGTAGAGATCTCTAGAACAAGTAAAATATTTTGTATCCTGATTACAACTTTTGTGCAGGTCCAGATAACAGAATGCTAACGAGTTGGCCTAGTTCTTATAGTTATAGGTAAGGTTCCCGAGAAAACTTTATACGACCTATTTCGTTGTACAAAATGCAACGTTGTCAAACTTAATGTATTAACATATTAACTTTGGTGGCAATTCTGCTAAGAAATAATATAAGTTATTTCTATTGCGTGTTTTTTTAAAGTTCTGTACCCAAAGGCTAAAAACGGACCCATTTACTTAGCCTCCGCTGTCTCTCTGTCTGTCTTCAGGCTGTATCTCCGTACATAAGACGTGTTTTTTTCGTATTTTTGCTCAATATTAAAAACGGTAACACTTAGACGCTTCAAATTTTCACAGAATATTTACTTGTATATTACTTTTCAAAATAAATAATTAAATAACAACAAAATAAATATCAAACGGGGGTCCTATACAACAAACGTGATTTTCTATTATAGATGATAGTACGGAACCCTAGCACTTGGCCGGTTTTTTTCATGATATTACTAGGGAAACAAGCAGACGGATTTCCTGATGGTAAGAAATTCACGCCGCTTAGAGACACCAAAGGTGGTAATGGTGGGTTGCCAACCTGAGGCCGGGATATTAGGCCTCGACCAAAAATAAGTTTACCGGCTACCTTATCCTCTGAACAAGAACACGTCAACGGCAAGCAGTGACATTATGGCGGCAGGAATAGGTAAGGCGGTAGTACTAATCCGGGCAAGTCGTTGCGAGACTATGCTCGCCTTTTACGAGCTGCCTGGGACAGAAAGGCAAATGGTCTATTCTATAAAGGAGCCCAGACCAACTCGAAGAGCATGTTTTGTTTTTCCAACAACAAAAAAAGGAAAAGGGTGGTTGCAACCCTGATGATATCTTAGTTGCACACTTACAAACTAATTTTAAGTTATCGCTGTCTTTATTCAGCGATAGTAATAGAAAGAGCCAAAACACACATTACTTTATTCTTTTTATTCCTGTCAGACTAGTTCTTACCTGACATTTTTACAGATTTTTTGATATATTCCTCGCAAAATATTGATTGAAAACCTTACAATTAAATATGATCAGACTAATCTGACGGGTCTGAAATTTTCCATCTCTTTTCTTTTTGTTACAATAAAAAAAGATAGCTCTTAAGTAAGTTTAGTTGGTGCTCATCAGAATTGCCACCTTAAACGTTTGTCTAAGTTACATAATATGTTCATGCATACCTTCAAGTCCCTTACTAGATAGACAAGGAGTATCGGGTGCCAAAAATTACGATCCTTGCATACCAGCCTGGTTCCTCCACATTCATTACTCTTTTCCTACAAACACACTGGTTTCGGAGACTCTTGACATCACCCACAAATAAAAAACTAAGCGACTTTTTTTTATGATATGGGAATGCAAACAAGCAAAAGGATTTCCTGATGGTAAGAAATTCACACCGCCTAGAGACACTAAAGATGTTAATGGTGCGTTGCCAACCTGAGGCAGGGATGATATTCTTCAAGCAAAAGTAAGTTTACCGGCTACCTTATTCTCTGAACTGGAACACGTCAACGGCACGCGCCGACATTAGGTATAAGGCAGGAGTAAGTAAGGCGGTGGTACTAATCTGGGTGAGTCGCTGCGAGACTCTACCACCTAGTCAGCTGTCACGGTGTTAGTGACGGTAAGCCTATGCTCGCCTTTTTAGAGGTGCCTGTCACAGAAAATCAGATGGTCTACTCTGCAAAGGAGCCCGGACTTACACGGGGAAAATATACTGGATCATGGAATGTCAATCTCAGTATCCCCAGGTACACATTCACATTGTACATCTGTTTTATCAGTCTTTCATTTGTCATTCTTTCCATATGACCAAACCAATGTAGCCCTTTCTCATTTTTACATCAACACTTTCTTTCAATCCCTCCTCTCCTCTTCCTCGGTTATTACGAATGAGGTCAGCGTGCGTTAAAAAGATTTTTATCCTACTTTTATGCTTTTTGCAACACACCCTACTCTCGCTTCTATAAAGTAACTTTGGGATAAGCACAGGATTATGCAAAGCGAGTCTAGCACCGGGACTCAAAACCTTGCTTTTAAATAGTTTACCCAGCTTCATTCACGCTTTGCCCTGTACACTTTCTTCTTCTACGAAACCAGCGTGTTTGTATAAAGAGGGTAATGAATATAGACGAAACCAGGCAGGTCAGCAAGGGTTGTGATATTTGGTAACAGATAGTCTCTACCAACCCTGTAAGGGACTTGGCGTAAAGATATATATGTGCACTAATAACATTGCCACCACTAGTTGTTATAATTTGCCACAATTTTACAGAATATGTTCATACGGAATTATGTATTTTAAAACCGTTTCGAGAAGTCCACTCAAGTTCAGTAAGGAAAAATTACTGACATGTAAATGTGGTAGGTCTATAAATTTGTTTGGATTTGCTGCGTTCGAAAATACGCTTCGATTTTTCGATACGGAATAATTCCGAACGTATGTGGCGACCTTATTGAAGATTTCTAAGTCGTATACGTTTGGATTGGATGGATAAGAATCCAGTCTGCACCGGAAATAAGCTTCTTTATAATACACCCTTGGAAAATTTGTTCCAGTCTATACTTCTGAGGTAACGGGTACACATTCTAAGTAAAAACCAAAAATTCGACAAAAACACTTTCGTCGGATTGTATCCAGAACACAAAGTAAATAAGAAATAATCTTCACGCCTGTATCCTAGAAGAGGTTGGCAGAGAAACAACCAGAACACCCACGATTAGCCGCAGTTATTACTTAGGTAGTGCGAAAACATGTCAGGTTTCAAAGTCAGATTCAGTATGATTTAGTGACCATACAAGTGGTACGCGTCGCATTTATTATTAAACTATCAATGGAAAAGTGGCACTGGGGACACCTGCCTCTAACGCAGTACTTATTCGATCCAAAATAACATTGTTTTTCGTGAAATCGCACTTTGAGTTGCCGGATCCGGGAATCGAGCCTAAGATCTTGTAGTCAACGCCAACATCGAAGCACGACACAAACGATACAAGTTTTATCCAATACAAAATGAAAATAAAATTGTTATAAAGAGGTAAGCAGAGATACAACCAGGGCACCCAGTACTAACCGAAGACACTAAGTTCCACAATATGATAGGTGACAAGCCTATCGCTAATAGATCAATACAGACCCGGGCAGCGTTATTTTTATTAGAAAATTTATTTTTGTAGCCCGACCTGGGCATCAAACCCGGGACCTCAAGTGGATTAGTCCTACACCGGAACGCCAGACCACGGAGGCGATTTCTATAGAGTAGACAGAAAACGGAAAAGCAACGTAGACATAAAAGGTGAAAGAATTGTTTAACAACCACATACATAACAAACAAAATCAGATAAAATGTTCGAGTTTCATGTAGATCAAGATATTTCTTTTGTGAAGAAAATGTATCTTAATTCTAACAAGTAGTTTTTACAAGATCTAAGCAGGTCCATGTATTAACGGTAACGAGCACACAACATAAGTGTAAGATATGAGTTATATAAGATCCCGCAGCATCATTTATCATCTTACTGTATTTGTTACAATTACAAAACTGTTAGGATTTGTTTCTGTTATATTTCGTTATCTGACCCAAAATGTTAATGTTACTGCTTTTCACTTCTGCTGCATTAATGGCTAACTATCAGAAAAAGCTAAACTCATGAAACTCCATTTTTATATAAAATGTTACTTTGTTTTGTAAATCATAGTCAGTGGCGGCCTTACGGGGTGGCGAACGGGGCAATCGCCAGGGGCCTCGCTCTTGCACGGGCCTCGCGCCAAGTAAGTTTTGAATAAAAACATATTTTTTTAACCTTAATCCTTAATTGCTTATTAAAGTTACAACCTAGCGGTAAATTTAAATAAAGTTAGGCAACTAATTAATTAATTCAAAACATACGTTAATAAAACAAGTAAACGAATATCACGCCTCAATACACTTGAAGATCGTTTTTTATATTCATACATATTATTCTGTCCTTCTTTCAATCAGGGCATCCTCGCGTTTCATTTCGTTCGTCAACTCTTGTCACTTTGGAATTGTTTTGCTTGCAATATAAGTTACAAAGTCGTTACTGTACCACAAGTCGAAATTTTGTTAAATATTAGGTTTTTTATACTAGTTAAAGTATTAAGTGAGCTGAAAAATTGTAAATTATAGTAGGGTATGTGAGCCTATTCGCGTCCACGCCCCAGTTCGCGTACATTTCATGGACACCGTTTATAAAACCCTTAACAATAAGTGTACTAACAAATTAGGGAAATTAGAAGTCGTTTCTGCCTATTATACCTATAATATATTAGGAACACACATACTCTTACACAAACAAAAGAACTGTTCGCATAATTTTTCCTGTTTAAAAAAATAATTAATCTTACCTATATAAAAAAGTTGTGTAAATATCCGTAATTTTAGTAAAAAAATAGTGAACCGGCGCGAGTTTCATACGTAATTTTTCAATGTTTTAATTTTAATTAAAGATTGTTAGGCCTTGAAAATGATTAAAAGAATAAAAATATTGATGATTTTGATTGATTATTTTATTTTTAGAGTTAAAAGGTGGACGAGAACTGGTATGCTAATATTACGAATCAGCCAGTTTGCGTCCAGGGTGGACGCAAACTCATCTTTCTATTTCTAACTTGATTCTTTATTTTAATGTAAAGAAATATGTCATAAGGATGGGGTTTTATTTTATTTTTACCATTATTATTATGCTTATTTAAATAGCCAATTTGCGTCCACTTAATTATGGTAATAGAAAAAGATATAGATGTCGAAATTTAGCTGGGCGCAAACTGGATGGACGGATTATACTATACCCACTTGTTTATTTAAATACTAAATCTTACGTAACTGTTTTATAAAATTTAATCAGACAGTTATAGATAGATGGTAGCCGGTAAAGTGCATTGTATCATCCCTTCGGGACTAGTACCCACCACTGCTCCGGAAAGGAACAAGCACATTGAACTTTTTCTGCCTTCTTCCACTTATACACAAGCAGCTGTATGATAAATTCTAACTACATAAAGACAATTACATAATTACAAAAAAAAAACTAAAATTTAAAATAAAAATACAAAAAAAACTGAATTTTTTTGTGAAATGGACGTGCTTGATGTGAAATCTATAAAAGAAAATACTTACCTACTACCTGCAGACCCAACAAAATCTACTAAATATTTTAAAATGTCTGAATTCTAGAATTAAGATATTTTGAATAAAAGCAGAAAAATCATATGACCTAGTGGTGACCTGTCTGATATAAGCAATCGATGATGTGATTTTGGGCTCCAAATCATCTCAGATGCAAACAGTGATGAACTAAGGAATGTTGATTGGAAAGAAAAAGGCGTATCTACATTTGAATACGAAATGAAAGCAAAATAGCATACGAAAGAGGTGTAGCCAGAACGTATTCAAGAGTTTTAGTAGACGTAGTAGTGCTGGAAAAAACAAATGAGTTTGTTTGTCTAATTAGTGCTTTTAGCAGGGGTTGATAGTTTGATTGGCATCATTCGTAGCAGTGAGATCCGAGAAATAGTCCCACTCTTCCTCACTGCTACGCTACTGCTACTTAAAAAAGTGTTGGTACAATAATGAGTAAGGACGGAGGTAATGGCAGATGAAAGATTGCCAGTACAGACATATATTCCGAAAGTGAATAGATGTACTTAGTTACCTGGGAAGACCTAAGTTGACTTTCCATGTTCAATTTTAACCCACGGCCATATGAACATATGTATTTTATACAGTAATAGTTGAAACCCAATATTTATTTCAAATTTCTTAATAAAATCTCCCCTTAACCCCTTTTTAAGTTGACGGACGCAAACTGTTCCATGGGTGGACGCGATCTGGATTTTGTAGACGCAAATAAACGAAATCGTCTTATTTCGGTTATGTTATTTATTAAAAAATAATCAATAGACATTTTGGCTAAAACTTAGGTCCATCCTAAAAAAGACTATACTACGGATGGGTTACAATATTAGTTAATTTAAAACTAGATCCAGAACATTTTTATATTTTACCTCAAACCTGCAAACTCCACTAAGTGGACGCGATCAGGCACAACGACCCTATTTCTAGTATTGAGTTAGTTAAAAAAGTTCAAAA
>NJDD01000561.1:398870-440620 GCA_002245505.1 Calephelis nemesis
AAACCCAATATTTATTTCAAATTTCTTAATAAAATCTCCCCTTAACCCCTTTTTAAGTTGATGGACGCAAACTGTTCCATGGGTGGACGCGATCTGGATTTTGTAGACGCAAATAGGCGAAATCGTCTTATTTCGGTTATGTTATTTATTAAAAAATAATCAATAGACATTTTGGCTAAAACTTAGGTCCATCCTAAAATAAACTATACTACGGATGGGTTACAATATTAGTTAATTCAAAACTAGATCCAGAACATTTTTATATTTTACCTCAAACCTGCAAACGCCACTAAGTGGACGCGATCAGGCACAACGACCCTATTTCTAGTATTGAGTTAGTTAAAAAAGTTCAAAAATTATTTTCGACTTTTTGTGTGAAACATGTTTTGTTTACGAAATGACTTCTCGTGATCGTGATGCCGGTAGAAAATTTGAGTCAGGTAGTTCAAAAAGGAAACGAGCTATCAAAAGAAAACAGGAACAAGAAAATCTGCGTTGATGTTTATTTAAATATATAAAAAGTGGTGATCAAGAAACTAGACTTGTTATTGCACGGCACGGTCACTAGTTCTAGTACTATTAGCTCAGTAGTACATTAGAAAAAGTTACGTCTTACGATTCTCACGTGGGTCACGGAATGAATTATATTTTGATTTTGCTTTATACTATGCAGGCTTAGGAATTTCATTTTAAAATGTTTATGAGAAGCTTTATCTCCATTTGTAGTGTCATTTTTAGAATGGCTTATTTAAAATTCAAAATGTTTACAACGATTGGTATTTTTCAATTTTTGATGTTTATTAAGTTGATAAATGTTTATAAGAAAAATATTTACATTATTTAAAATGTGTTTCAAATATTTATCAACTTATGTAGGTACAACTAGCGGCCAGCACCCACTTCGCACTGGATTAGATATAAACTTTCGTCTTAAATTTCTTTATCCATTAACAAAAACCAGATCAAAATCCGTAGCGTAGTTTTAAATATTTAAGCATACAAAGGGACGTAGGGACAGAGGAAGCGACTTTGTTTTAAACTATAAAGTGATATTTATCAAATTATTTCTAATATTCATCAAACTAATTAACTATGGTCTCTATTCCAATGACAGTAAAAGTCATTATAACATTATTTGTTATTCTCGTTCGATCACATCTGAAATACCTTGGCCAATAGCAACGCGCGACAAACAATTCATTCTTCGTATTCATATTTCATTCTGTTCTTTGCTATGATTCCGTACTTGATGAAACATTGCGAACGAGAACTAAATGAACGGTTAAGCGTACGGTTACGGAATAGTTCGTTCTAGCACTGTGAACTGAATTAATTCTTATTAGTTCTTAGTACGTGAACTAAGCAAGCCTTCAAGAAACCTCTACAAAATATTTATTGCCGAACTCAAGTGCCGCCGTCGTCATCAAGTAAAAAGAGCGAAACTGACGATGAATTAACTACATCATTGTCTCTTAGGTCACCGGTGCCACTGTCAATAATATCCAGTCAAGAACACAAATCTGAGTCCGAGTCTATGTCTAAACCCATGACTGCTGAAATAGAAAATCTGAATCTTTAAAATGATTTTTTTTATGTTATAGGAAAGCAAACAAACAGACGGATTTCCTGTTGGTAAGAAATTCACGCCGCCTAGAGACTCCAAAGGTGGTGGTAATGGAGAGTGAGATGGCTTCGAGATAAAATAAAAGTCTCTGCGAAACTATACCAGTTAGTTAATTGTAACGGTGTTGGTGAAGGTCTAGGCTTACCGTCATCATTACTCGCCCTTTACGAGCTGTCTGGCAGGAAGTCAGATAGTCTATTCTGCAAAGGCGCCAGAACCAAAAAAATAGTTGAAAAAATAGTTTCACAAATGGAATTTAAAATTTATTAAATTAATCTAAATATAAATGAGGAATATTTCATCTATACTAGCTGAAGAGTTTGTTTGTTTGAACGCGCTTATCTCAGGAACTACTGGTCCGATTTGAAAAATTCTTTTAGTTTAGATAGCCCATTTAACGAGGAAGACTATAGGCTATATTCTACGCGGATGAAGTCGCAAGCGGAAGCTAGTCAAAAATAAGGTTTAAGGAGACGTAAAGGGCTGGAATCAAACTTGCACTTCGTATGATATTTATTGATCTGTACACTTATTGCCAACAAAACAATTCTTGACATAAAAATTTAATGAAATAAAATTCCATTAAATACTTCCATAAGCTGATTTAAATGAATTGTAATTATAAAAATCAATCATGTATGTTACTTAAAATAATATCCGGTTTCAGTAGATAAGATTAAATTTGTTTCTAGTCGCATAAAATCTCGGTTTGTATAATTTATCTGGAGTTTAATAAAAAAAAAACAAATGTTGAAAGACAAGCTTGAAAACATCTAGGATAATGCACATTGTAGGGTTAAAAGTAGTTAATAAGAGAAAACTATTGTTTTTAAATCCCATAACTTACTATGTCAAGCTTAACTTAAGGGACTTAATCTCTTTAGGGTAACATCTCACTAGCGTTTTCAAAACGCCTGAGATATTTTACATATTCGTATTTTGCAGCATGGTAAAACTGCAAAAACCCGATTATCCCATTACTATGTCGCTATTGGTATTTTTTTTAGTAAACATTTTTTTTTGCATTATTAAGCATAATTTAAATTTATATGAGACAGCCTCTGCGTTGGTTGTACATCTTGCCGACATCTTCGCGGATACGAGCGTGAAGATACTAATATTTACTCAGTCTGTAAGCAACTTCCTGAATAGTTTTTGTGTAAAAAATGAACATACATAACAAAACCACTCAAAAATTTGAATACTCTTTTGAGTTACGTATCTTGAATACAATACCTTTATATTTGATATTTTACATAGTCAGCGCTTGGTAAAACTTCCAAATATTTTTTTTAATAAAGAAACACTAATACTGTTTTACGTATCACTTATAATTTATTATTTTGTAAATAGCCTACCGATTTTGCTTATAAACCATCATCAGGGCTAAAACTTAAACTACTAGTAATTTAAGTTTTAGGTATGGCGGTCCGGGTGTTGGACTTGACTGCATGAGGTCTCGGGTTCGAAGAAAAAAATTGTTGGTCGGGATCGGAAATGTGCCCGGTTGGCAATAGCCTTGCTACCTATCACATTGTGGGACTTAGTGTCTTCGGCTAGTCGTGGGTGCCTTGGTTGTACCTCTGCCTACGTCTTCGGGGATATGGGCGTGAAGATACTTTTTTTTTCTTTAAGTTTTAGCTCTTGTATCTTTAAATATTATGTTATGTATCGTAATTTTAAACAAAGAAACGCTTGTACTGTTTTACGTATCTTTTACAATTTACTATTTATTACCGGTTTCGCTTATATCAGAATTATCAGTGCTAAAACTTAAACACTTAAACAACAAGATTTTGAGTGATACGTAAAACAGTGCAAGTGTTTCTTTATTTAAAAATATGTCGACGAAAAATATATATGTACAGATTTAGTTGTACTGAATATATATAAATTACGTGTCATGTTATTTATCCGCGTTTATTTGTTTGTGCTTAACAAATTTCAATCAAATTTGTACACTGTGTGCAGTTTGATCTAACTTGAAAGATAGGATAGCTTACATCTCAATTTATGATAAAAAAATATCTTCCGAGTGAGACCGGAACAGAATTAGTTGAGATTTAACTTTTTGAAATAAAGATCTAATTTTGGAATCGGTTCAAAAGTGACGAAAAAATCGTTTAATATACATAAAAAATATAGGAATCAAACGTATGACCTCCCCCTTTTTCCCCCTTTTTCAAAGTCATTTCAAAACTCTCGTTGACGACCTCGTAGGTTGAGGGGTAGAGTGGCATCATTTTTGTAAAGCCGTGGCCAGAAGAACGGACTAGATGTGCCTTTGTAATCTTTGCATGTGTGAAATTTTACAAGTCATGTACACGTAAAATGTGATTGATGAGTGAGTGAATGCACGCACACACGAAGAATTCATAAAGGTGTATTAATAAAAAATAATCAGTCTCTATTTAAATATATGTGTTAATATCGTTTTCTAGCACCCATAGCATATGCACAAATTTCGCTTACTTTAGGATTAGGTTACTTTGTGTTATTTGTCCAGCAATATTTTTTTAACAAATAAAGAAACTAATAAATAGACATACATATAAACGTATATTTAACACATATACACACTTTCGCATGTAACAAATGACCGTAAGGGTAAAGCCTGCAAGACTACGAGTCTGAATACCCACAAATGACAAATTCCTCACCGCAAACCCTTTTATTTTAGACTCAGATAATCCTTCTCATATTGTAAATGTGAAAATGTGTATGTATGTGTACGTTTTCCTTTTTAACCTAGTTCAAAAAAATGAGCAGGTTTTAAATTCGGCCAGTATATATTTTTATGTATGTTCACTGATTTCTCCGAGGTTTCTGAACCGATTTACGTAATTCTGTTTTTGTTTGATGCGGAATAGTTTCGACTTGGTACCATAAAAATTTGATTCAGGTGGCCTGTTTACCATTTGTTTTTACTAGTGGTCGCCCATTGGTTAAAAATTGGCCGAAAATAAATTTTAATATCTTTTTGATAAGAACGCCATCTTCATTTATAAATACCAACCACTTTGTTTCCAATGTGCGCCATCTGTGATCTTTTATCGTTATCATCAACATATATTTTGTTTGTGTGTGTCAAATGCATCGTAGTATGTGTTATGTTTTATTTCTTGGTTTGATGATGATCCTACACATAAACTACTAGCGTGCCAGATTTCATACTCATCCGTTACCGCAATTTTTGTAAAAAGGGGTCCAAAACTTTTGCTTCACGTATTATAATTTTATGAATATTTTTATCAACTTTCACCTATCCCGATGTTTATTTTTATTCAGTTGAATCATACCAGCAATAAACTAAAACATTTTTGGTGTTTAGTTGTGAAGTCGGTTTTTATAAACAAAGTTAATTTTTTCACGTCAGTTATCAATGAATTTCAGCATACACGTAAATTAAAACTTGAAAAATAACTAATTGACGGTTTAAAGCTAAATATACAAACCACAAAAATTATTGGTCAGTTATCTTTGGTAGTCCATCATATTGGGTTTAGATATTTGTGATATTCTAAATTCGGTATGATGAATTTTTTGTACATTTTCATTCGAAATAAACGTAAATACAAAGTAATATGTTATGCAGGATAGTTAAGAGTGTTTATAAATCGTGCGATTAATTGTGTAAAATAAATTATGCTGTGTTTAGTTTCATGTGTAAAATATTTAATTAAATCATGTTTTATAAACCCATATAATAGAGCCCCTAATTATATTATTACATAAACAGTAACTTCTTTTGTTCTTATACATAATGTTATAGTTCTTTGTACGTTCTATAAAGTTTAATGATTAGGTTTTAGGACCGCGGCTCTCTATATGGTCGAGTAGTAAGACAGCTAGCTGCACCTTATGTAAAATTTGTGTTCTTATTTGTGATTGGTCAATTTAATAGGTTTTGATTGGCTAACCAATCAAATTACGAGAATACGAGTACAGATTTTGTATAAAAGAGGGTATTAAAAAAATACATTCGAAAGCAAGCAAATGAATTGCACGCCTCTACTAAGAAAATAAAATCTGAAGCTTCAAGTAAATGTTCCTCTTCACCAATCCAGCTATAGTACATAGATACTGTTGATAACTGATGCGATACTCAAAATGACACCAAGACATACTATCAAACAAACTATCACTATGATATAAGCCGGTAATAACCCTCATGCGCGAGTATCCTTTCGCTAATTGTCTTTGATATTAGTCGCTTCTTAACTTTAAAAAGAAAGTCCATTAAAAAGTACAAATTAAAAAATAAAGTAACAGACATTATTCAAAGTTATAGCTGCACTATATATTGCCAACAGCATCGCCTTCAACTTATATCAATTTTGCTAGATTCAAAAATCTTCAAAAGTGAATATGATATAACATGTAAACAAAGTCAAAATTTCACCTCCATTTTATGAAAAAAAAAAGTATCTTCACGTTCATATCTCCGAAGAGTTAAGCAGAGGCACAACCAAGGCACCCACGACTAGCCGAAGACACTAAGTCCTACAATGTGATAGGTGGCAATCCTTTCGCCAACCTGGCACATATACAATCCCGAGCAACTTTTTTTATTAGAAAATTGGAAAAACCCAATTTTCTTTTTGTTGCCCGACCCGGGATTCAAACCCAGGACCTCATGCAGTCAAGTCCAACAACTAAACCGCTAGACTGCAAACATGATTAGAATCCAAGATCATTCATCAAAGATCCATTTTTTTATTATTTATATCATTAAAACACACATACAAATACATAAAAAGCTTTTGAGGTTTTCGTGCGGTATAAACAGTTTATATTTTTAATAACTCAATCTCTGAATGTTTCATTTGGATTACAAAGTGTCTTAATAAGTGTCATAATGCTACAAAATATTATTTCAGTTTTTCTATGTAAGCACAGTATAAACTTAATAGCTTCGACAAGAAGACACAAAAAAGTATGGATCATTCGCTAAATTATATACATCCTCGCCTCTTGCATCTGTGGTCTAGTGGTCTGGTGTTGGTGTTGACTACATGATGTCTGGGATTCGACTCCCGGGTCGAGCTACTCAATAATCTTTTTCAGGTGTTAGAGTTTAGCAGTGACCCGCAATGTTTACTAGGTGGTAGAGTTTCGCAGCTATATTCTTATTCCTATTCCTGTCGTTGTAACGTCAGCGCTTACTGTTAACGTGTTCTGGTTCGGAGGTAAGGTACTTACTTAAACCCTGGGTCTAACATCCTGGCGTAAGGTTGGCGAAGCACCATTACCACTTTTTGCAACCAGGTTTGCAGCCTCCGCCTTACCTATTCCTGCCGCCATAATGACCCGGTCGCGTTCCGGTCCGAAAGGTAGGATAGCTGGTATACTTGCACCTGTAACATCTTTGGTATCTATAGGACACGTTTGTTTCTTTCCATCAGGAGATCCGTATGCTTGTTCGCTAATTTGTCACTTAAATAAAACGAAATTCGTCTTGTTTCCTTCCCAAACCCTAAAAAATTAAGTTTTGAATAGTACCTGGGTGCCATATGTAATGTAGTAGCACAGAATAATAAGTACTATGATAGTAGTTTCAAAGTACTTTGAAAACATCCTGTAACAAAAAGACCTTAATTTATACACGTTGTTTGGAGTTAACACTTGCACTTATCCACTGTATACTTCCACTGTAAACAGTGAAACCGGTTGGCTAGAAAGTAACAGAAAGTGTTAAATAAAGTATACAGTGGATAGGTACAAGTGTTAACTCCAAACAACGTGTATATATTACAATGGAATTCCACCAAGTGCCGACGATAGCAAGTATAGATTCTAGACCTTAATTTAGTTGAACCATCTTTTGGTTTAATATAAAAATACACGGTTAGAGTTGATATTTTGCAAACTTAAAATTATTTGAAGTTGCCCATGAAATTTAGCAACACTATTGCGAATTTAAAATGCATTTGCTAGAAAACTAATTTCCAGTCGTCAGTTTCACACAACATCTAACTATTCCCGATGGCGTCGTTTTAAAACATTGGATAACATTTCGTAGCATTATTATCTTAGAATGACGGCCAATTAATCGTAGAGGCCTTCGAATACCGGTATTACATGTCGTTATCCTCCCAAATGGGCTTCATAATGGCGGAGGTAATGTCATAACTTGAAATATTAATGTTACAATACTTAGCATTGTAACATTAATATTTCAAGTAATAATATACCTAGTATATAAAGTCATCATACAATCACAGAACGGACTATTCATATTTTCAAAAGAAGAAACACTTGTACTGTTTTACGTATCACTTATACTTTATTATTTTGTAAATAGCCTACCGGTTTCGCTTATGACAGCATCATCAGGGCTAGAACTTAAATAATTAATTAATTAATTTAAGTTCTAATTAATCTTAAATTTCAGTAATTTAAGTTCTAGCCCTGATAATGCTGTCATAAGCGAAACCGATAGGCTATTTATAAAATAATAAAGTACAACAAGTGATACGCTAAACAGTACAAGTGTTTCATCATTAAAAATATGAACATTTGGAAGTTTTATCAAGAGCCGAAGATGGAAAATATCAAATACAGAACGACCTATTTTAGTAAGTATCATGTGTGTCTGAAACTTGTATCAATGTTTCTACGATAATACAGTCAAGCCTCTTACTAATAAAACTTACGCGCCCGTTGATCTGGTGTGTAACTTCACTTTTGCTAACAAAAAAATGGTTGCCTGTAAAGTTGGTTTTACGGGCGAAGATTTTACGTGACAACGTCTTTTTCTCGGTAGAATATTTATTGATATGAATATTATTAAATTGCACAATAGGAACAATAATTGAATGAAAATAAGAAATGCACAAATTTTAACTACAGAAATATATTTTGTTTACTAAAATATTGTACATGTAAAATTAACTTAGACCATCGCCGGACCGGCGGGCCACTCTCTCGTTCGGTGACTCATAGTGACAGACGGGAGCGGGCGTTACACTTTTTCAAGAGTGACTCCGAGCCACAACCTAATTTAAGACGTTGTCATGTCAAAAATGATGTTACATACCAGATCAATGGATGCGTAATTTTATTGTTAAGGAGGATTGTGTTTTTAGTTTTTGGCATAAGCGTTAGCATTTGCCATTGTCAATTGTAGATTTGCGTTAGCAAAATCGGGGATAAATTTATCAAAATTAGTCATAAGTCTTCATAAAAAGTCATGTCGGGATTTTAAACAAAACAATGGCCTCCTTACTCAAGCTCATTTAGAGACGGGACGACAAAATACACGATACACTAATTTCTTTATTAATACTTCACTTATGGACTCTAGAAATAATTATACAAAATCCAACTAAAATTTACTAGTTTTAACGAGTACCCTCATACACGAAAATCATTCCTTTCCTATTAATGTTATAAAAGCGAAAGTTTGTATGTATGTGTGTTTGTTACTCCTTCACGCGAAACCGCTGAACCGATTTTCATGAAATTTAGCATACACGTAGAGGGAAACGAGGAAAACTAGGATTAACATGTAGGAGGGTAAGCTAGCCGGCAGATATCCGCAATAAGCCTAACATCCCGGCCACAGCTACGACATCTTTGATTTCTATAGGCTCCGATTATCTCTTACCGTCAGACAAAGCTCGGTGAAGTTGCATAAAATCGCGAGATTAGCAACAATTTAGTCATTCAAAAAAAAAAAATTACCGTCAGAGTGCTTAAAAAAATGGTCAATACCAGGAGGATGTCTCTTCGCAGTTTAATTCACAGGTTTAGTTTTGTTCTACGGTATGTTGCAGAAAGTTTCACTCGCTAGACGTTCACAAGCCGCTATAGTGTAGACCGGTACGCTACTGCGTCACGTATGTTCATCATTAAATATAAGGGAATTTGTCTGATTAAATGCCTTTCAATAACCAAAACATTGATCATAAACAGAAGGCTTGAACCCAAGATGACAACCATTAATATCAGTGAGCGCCTTCTACTATTCTAGCGAGATATAGCGCAATGCAGGCCTTTAAATGACACATTAAGTTTCAATTTTGCTTACATAGGCAACTTTTTACACACAAATTCTGGTTTAATAACAATAGGTTTTCAGTGTAGTAGTGCTGTCTGGAGGCACGGTAGTGCCCCAACCAAGATGAGCAAAGCGAAGCGCGAGGGCAATACCTAATAATATTTTCGCAGCATTTCGTTGTAGTTTTTAACCCTTATAACTTGGATTGGGATTATACCAGACAATCATTAATATTTTACAACTCCCAACTTTGTTTCGAAATGATTTAGTGAATATCACCCAAATTAATAGGGTAGGGTACCTGAAGCCCTGAATCCAAAAACTTGGTATGTTACTTAGTATCAGAACATAAAGAAGGTTGCACTCCACGAGTGCCTGCAAAAATGAAAACTTGAATATTAACATTGTGCATTTATGATAGTTTGGAATGGTTAGGAAATAATTTTGCACGAATTGCTTTAATTATCAGTATGAAAGTAGTACTATGATTTATGTGGTAGAATACAATGTATATTTATTGCGCTATCGTACACCGTGTAAACATGACAACACGAACATTCGCGCAAGCGCCCTGCGCCGTTTTATTCGCGCAAGCACCCTGTGACTTCTTACGAGTTTTCGATCAGGTCACGCGTTCTGACGCGAGTTTAGAAGTTTCTACCCACTCCAAAAAAGTGCGCAAAACCGCTAAAGAAGTTTTCACTTCAAATATTCTAAAACTTTCAGCTTTTATCCCCCAATTAATCCAGTGCCCAGTATTTAGTGGATGGGTGTTTTTACAAATGTTCACGATATTTGAAAATCAAAGCTAAAATTTGTGGAAAACTAGTACCAGTCCACAGACAACCAACAAATTTGGATGTAGTGGAGATACTTGCAAATAATTATGTTTTAATTATGTAAATGAAAGAATAACATTAACATATAAAGCGTAAGTGCTAATGCAGAGAACAATAAACTCTAAAGTTCGCACAAGTAACTTGAAATGTCAGTTGCTAACAAAGGCGACTGAATCAACAAGGAAACATCGAATTCAAGAAACGTTCAGAAATGGAAAGGCGGGAATTAAACGAGCTTCTTGCTTGTACATTTATAACAGTTAATGGAAGTCCTTCTTCAATACATAATACCAATTTTCAAATTGGTTTTTGTAACCGTTCTAGTGTAATAAATTTACTTGAAGTTTGATAGTAATTACTTGAATTAATACGTTTTCATTAATTAGTCGTAATTAGACGGATTAATTAATTTTGATTAATGGATTATGTTCGTATTAAAAATCTATTTTTAGACGAATAATTACAAACCGAATTCTCACAATCATTCTTACATCTTACAAATGTCATTTTTATAATTATTGCATATACAGTTCTTCATAATTGTATTTTTTATCTGGATGATTATAACATTTGTAATGTATTTATTTTTCATTTATTTCGTAATCCACACTTGTATTTAACCGAGTTCAAAAAACGAGAAAGTTCTCAATTCAGCCGTATATCGACTGAATTGAGAACCAGAAAATATTTTTTTTATGTACGTACACCGATTTTTCCGAGATTTCTGAACCGATTTACGTAATTCTTTTTTTGTTTGATGCGTAATTGTTTCGAATTGGTCTCATAAAAAATGAGTCAAGTAGGCCAATTACTTTTTATGTTATGAGCATTTTTATCTACTTTTACCTATTCCGATGTTTATTTTTATTAAAATAAATCATATCAGCAATAAACCAAAAAGTATTAAATAAAAATAACTTCTTCAAAGAAAGTGCTATTTACTAATAGGTTTGAAGTCGGTGCCAAGTCAATTTAATACTTTCTTACAACATAATTATAAGTTTGATATTAAATCTTTATTATTTTTCACTTTTAGGTTTTTGAGTCAGTTTTTATTAAAGTAGTTTCTTATTTAAAACTGAAAATTTCAGGGCTTATTCGATCCGTCTCGAATAGTACTTCTCAAGTCCACAGCTAGAAATAACCCTTACAAAGAACAGCTTGTCAAAAAAAATGTTAAATTTATTCTGGTATCTATTTAAGTATTTCTATGTATTATAATCGTTGACTATCACCCATAACACAAGCATATAATTTACTTACCTTGGGGTTAGATTCAATTTGTGTGACTTGTCCAAGGATATATTTATATCAGTTCTCTTTTTCCTTTTTTTTTCACACACCGCTGTGATGAAAAAAATGTGTGTGTGTGTTAAATGAATTGACATACATATCTACGCTCGAAAAACATTACCATTTATTTTGACACGGACGGATAAAAAAGGTGATATATTGTATAGCTTGAATTGTCAGCTGGATAATTCCTTTAATTATACAAAGCACCGGTTTTGGAAACTCTTGACACCAGCCGTGGACAAAACCCGAGCAATACAATCATATAATACCAACATATACATACCCGAGGAGGACTATATTACATACATATAGCATAGACCTCTTCGGGTACCTGCAGTCATTCACATTCGCATTCTATATTTGTTTTTATTCTGTAACTTGTCATAGTGTTCAAACAAACGAGTACAACTTGAGTGTTAGTACGCAAGTTACAATAAACTCTAGATTCTAAGTTCGCACAAGTAACTTTAAATGTCAATTGCTTACAGTGCTGTCTGAATCAACAAGGAAACAGCGAATTCAGGAAACGTTCAAAAGGAAGTTCACTGAATTGAATGCTATTTGTCAGTGCTACATTGTTAAACTTGAGCTGTAAACGCATAATGATATAACTTTTTGGTAAAATTACACATACTTAATGGTATATGTCACAATGTAATTTATTCATCTTAAACTAAGTTACGCCTGCGTATAAAATACGCAAATTGAATCTAAATACAAAGTAAGTAAATTAGTCAGTAATTACATACAGAAATACTTTAAAAGATACTGATATAATTGCGTATTAAAGCCCTATGTCTCCTACAGAACCCGTTCAGATATTGAGATAAAAAGTATCCTATTATGGCAGTTTGCAACCCTACTTTACGTACACCTACATAGATAGGATACTTTTTATCCAAGTCAAGTCATCAAGTCATGTCCAACACCTGGACCGCTAGACTTAGCGGTTACCTCGTTGTGTCTCTGCCTAGATATGGCCGTGTATATACTTACTTTACTACATTAAAAAAAAATTGAAAGCTCTACTCTCAAGCCTTCCATATCCAAACGAGTTACGGCGTGAAATAAAAGCATACAGACACACTTCTGAATTTATAACGTTAGTGTGGATTAGCCATAGCTTCCAGGTTTGAAATTATAATTAATTTATTTCTCAGAATATAGCAACAGAGCTATTAAATGTCAAAGACACAATTCCACGTATTCTGCCATTTTCAACGCAAATCCAACGTAGACACCGTTTGTCCACACAGAATTACGAAAAATAATTGGATATGTGACTAGGATGTTCCTGACGCGAAAACATTTCGTTTGCACCCTATGGGAAAATTACGGGGTCAGTTTTAAATAAGCCTTATGGGAAAACTGGTTGAGCGCCTTTAGAGGCTTTCCCTGTTTAAATTATAAGGTCGAAATGGTTTTCGTTACAGTTTTCTACTAAGTGGAAGAACAAAATCAAAGTCAATGGAATTACCTCGAAGGTACGTTAAATAAAAGGAAAAAAAAATCGGTTCAGAAATGAGGGACAAATCGATTCACATTCAAAAAAATCCTACATTTTTTTTACATTCCAACATAATTATAAGCCTCACCTGACATTGGCTAAACAAGTTAACAATTAAGTGATTAATTGAAAGTCATATTTATAAAATAAGAAGATGAAGAACATATAACCCTCACCGTCACACTTTCACAAGAATCTTTGTATAGATCCACGTTAGTAAAATGTATTTGTATTTGAGTTTAAACCCCCTCCTTTTTTCCAATTCGGTTACAATTAGAATACAAATAGAATACAAAAGTTAGAATGAGTACAAAACATACACAAATACGAAAGATATTCCAAAGCATCCACAATTGGTGTATAGGATACAGTTGGATGATAAATGGCGAGGTAGAGAGGGCTCTGATACGACACGTATTTATTGCTCGTACATCGTGTACTTGTTACCGGTGAAACATGGACTCGGTCGGATGCGAAAACATATTGTGATTTAGATATTTTCCTTAATATTGTAATAGAGTTTTATAACATAAATAAATAAATATCCCTGGACAAGTCACACACAAATTGAATCTAACCCCAAAGTAAGCAAATTATATGCTTGTGTTATGGGTGTAATTCAACGATACTAATACACAGAAATACTCAAATAGACACCAGAATAAATTTAATAAACACCCAGACCCGGAAATGCAGACATCTAAATGTTCATCACACAAATGCCTGCCCCCGTCGGGAATCGAACCCGAGCCTCGCGGTTGGTCGATGTAGTTAAGCGAGTAGGCTAGCCACTCGACCAACGAGGCGGTCAGAAAAATCAAAAAGATAACATTTTTTTTCGAAAATGGAAGGCAAACAAGCAGACGTATTTCCTGATGGTAAGAAATTCATGCCGCCTAGAGACACCAAAGGTGGTATTGATGCGTTGTTAATCTGAGACCGGGATATTAGAATGTAAGGTTACCGGCTACCTTACCCTCCTAACCGGAACACGTCAACGTCAAGCATTGGACGTTATGGTGACAGGAATAGGTAAGGTGGTGCCACCAATCCGGCCGAGTCGCTGCGAAACTCTACCAACTAGTAGGATGTCACGGTGCTAGTGACGCCCGCCTTTTACGAGCTGCCTGGCAGGAAGGGAAATGGTCTATTCTGCAAAGGAGCCCGGATCAACACGGGGAAATTAACGTGTTTGATTTTGTCCTGAAGTGGTTATGTTTAAATACTAGTTACTAGATTTAATACTGTGTTGCTTTCCCCAGGTTGGTACGGATCCGCGCTGAGTAGAATAGACTCGCCTAAGAGGCGAGCAAAAGTTGAATATAGGTAAGTACCAACAAGGCTACTGGTGGTAAGGTGCTGTGCTGAAACTTGCCTGGATGAAGATCCACGGCCTAACCTATTCCTGCCGCTTTAATGTGTCTGTCATGTTCTACCCTGGAGGATTGGGTAACCGGTAGACTTGCACAATTGGCCTTTTATCCCGGCCTAAACACTACTTTCAGAATTTTGTGTCTGATCAGAGCACTCATTCTTAACACAAATTTGTATGTTTTAAATGTGGTAGAAAAAAAAGATTAAATGTGATGTTTAGTTGAATAACTTCGACAAATGCTAGCATAACACGTAGTTAGGCAAACCCAGCCCATATGACAATGATACATCTATAACATTAGAGCATTAAAAAAAATGCATGTTTAAATTTTGGTATCTTAAATTTCAAAACACGAAAAAAGAATACTTACAATTTTGTATCCTTAACGGATACAGTTGGATGATAAATGGCATGGAAGAGGGCTTTTATAGGACACGTATTTATTGCACGTACATTGTGTACTCGTTACTGTTGAAAGATGGAGTCGCTAGCATTTGCGAAAACTACATATTGTGATTTAGATTTACACGAGTTTTTAGTTGTAGTTACATTTAGTTCATATGTCTGACTGCCTATAAACGCCTAAATCCACCGTATTTGCCGCCATAACGTCATGACGTGTTCCGGTTCGGAGGGTAAGGCAGCCGGTAAATTTACTTTTACTCGAGGTCTAACATCCTGACCTCAGGTTGGCAACGCCCTATAACCTAGTGTCTCTAGTGGCGTGAATTTCTTACCATCAGGAAATCCGTCTGCTCGTTTGCCTTCCTATAACATAAAAAAAAGTATATCCGAATATAGATGTCCGTATTTCCGGGTCTGCATGTTTATTAAATTCATACTGCTTTAGACGTAAGTATTTAAATGTTTATGTATTGTTATCTGATACTCATAAAACGTGTATGTAATTTGTTTACTAAGGTAAAATTAATTCGTCTACTTTGTTTAGTGATATTTATCTATTTATTAATATAATTTATTTTTACTATCTCTTATTATCTACATTTATATCTTTAACATACAAAAAATAATATTAAAAATATAAACAGAAAAAACAGGTAACCAAAAATGGTGGTCTTAAAACTAAACCGTCAGTCAGGGCGACAGAGTGAGGAACCTCCGCACAATGCGTGCCATCCCCAAAACTGCTGCCTTCTGAATCCGGCCCTTAACCCAGGGTTGCAGAGCGAGTCTCTTAAGGTGTTGGTCAAGACTCTTCGCTATAAGTCCGTTTACTGACACGACTATCGGCACAATTGTTGTCGAATCAATATCCCACATGTCGGTTACCTCGTGAGCCAAGTCTATATATTTTGATATTTTTTCCTTCTCAGCTTTCACGAGGTTAACGTCACATGGAACAGTGTTATCAACAAGAAAAG
Source organism: Calephelis nemesis (assembly GCA_002245505.1). Classification (NCBI taxonomy): domain Eukaryota; kingdom Metazoa; phylum Arthropoda; class Insecta; order Lepidoptera; family Riodinidae; genus Calephelis; species Calephelis nemesis. Next base: position 414,896 of record NJDD01000561.1, read on the forward strand.
ACCGGCGCTCTAACCGATCTACCAGCACGATGTCAGGCTTATTGGCGACAATAGTCCTGTCCGTGATGACAGACCGGTCCGGTGTATACTTATAGTAAGGCACTTCAAAACCGACAAGTCCATATCGAAGAGCAAGTTGCTGGTGAATTATCTTGGTTACTTGTTTATGCCTGTGCAAGTACTCGCCGTTGGCAAGATGAGAACAACCAGAAATAATATGTCTAATAGACTCACCAGGACGATGGCACGCTCGACATATGTCCACCGTACCATCAATCATGATGTATTTCCGATAGTTATTCGTCTTGACAACCTCGTCTGCAATTGCACAAGCAAAACCTTCGGTTTCACCAAAGAGATCACTGAATCGTAACCAAGACACGGACGCTAGTGTATCGACATCAGGCCCATAAAGAACCTGATAAAATCGACCATGTAGTTCTTTGCTCTTCCATACGTCCAAGCGATCCTGAGTGCTAAGTACAATCGGTTTATGCCAGTTCTCTTTACCTAAGGAGGACAAAGTCAGCCCATTATCCACTGACACTACATCACGATGTATTTCACACTCAACGTGTAGAAAGTATTCTCTGAGATTGTTTATTTCACGGTTATGAAGGTTTTTGGCATTAAGGAAACCACGTCCTCCAAAATTCCGAGGCATATTCAATCTCATCACAGATGAGCGGGGATGATGCATGCGATATGTTGTCAATAGTTTACGGACTCTTAGGTCCAAGGTATCCAGCTCTGTCTGAGTCCATCTTGATATGCCAAAGGTGTATACTAAAACAGGCATCACCCAGCTGTTGAAAGCGCGCACCTTATTACCCCCTGACAAAAGGCTTTTCAACACTTTTGTCAAGCGACTTAAAAAAACGTTCCATCACCAGCTGTTTAACGTACCGATCCAGTATAGCTAGATCCTCTGGCATACCAAGATATTTGTAAGTTTCGGTTTCGGAGAGAGATCTGAGAGATATTGTCTCTGAAAGTTGTAAATAGTCGTTTTGTAAAACCTTCCCCTTCTGCACATGTACAACCGCACATTTATCTACACCAAACTCCATCCTAATATCACTACTAAATGTATGTGTTACATCAAGTAGTGATAACAAGTCTGGTTTATTTGATACAAACAACTTGAAATCATCCATGTATAAAAGATGACAAATAGTCTCACCCTCTCTATGCAATCGAAAGATAGGTTATCTTTAAATCCCTTAGTAATGTACTCAAAGGATTTAAAAGCCAGACAAAACCACAATGGGCTCAAGCTGTCACCCTGTGTCACGTTGTGGGTACTTAGAAAGAACATTCCATAAGAACCACCAACGTTCCTAGAAAAACAGAAAAACAACGCATCGTACGATGTCCCCTCTAACCCCTCGCCTCTCCAAGATTAGCGCGAAGTATATAAGCTAAATGCCACGAGGCGTCACCTCACATTCTATCGGGACTTTCCTAGCGAGGTCGCCTTTGCAACAATTACTAAAACAAATTAAGTTATTCGTATAAGGCTACAGTTAGCCAATATATTTACAAATTAAATAGTTTAAAAATCAAAAAAAAAGAGAAACCCGTCTTATGTAAGAAACTTCTATTAATTCAATTTGCTACTGTGCTTATACATGTATATATATATTGATTTATTTATTTGAATAATTATTTATGTATTTATTCAAATGTATGTTTATCCAATAATAGTATAAACTAATTCCTCCCTAGCAGACCGGGCGACATTCCCACGCAAGAGCGTACAATGCTATGTATACATATATTATGTACTTTTCTTCTGTGTCATTCAGGGGGCTGTTTCCAAAACTACGTCGCCGGGAATATTGTGAGAGATCTGCAAATGTAGATCCTCCTATTCCCGTCGATGTCCTTTTGGCACCTCTCCCTGACTCCTGTCTTCGACTTTCAGGGTTCCTTCGTCTCGGCTAGCTGCTTTAGCTGGTAATATCAAAGAACACACGCACACTGGAGCGATAGGGGGGTTACTCCGCGCGTTAAGCAGATACCACCGGCAGTGTTGCAGCGCCCAGGACAAGGGTCGTTCTAAAATCTAAGACACCTACCGCCCAGGACAGGACAAGGACTTTTTTTTAAGATAAGACACCTACCTACCTACTATACCCATCTACCTACTATAAGGTTTACCAGAACCTACGACCAATAATTTGTTATTATACCACCAACCAATTGACCAATATAAATTGATATTTTTTATATTCTCTTTTATTTAATCTCGCAATTCTTGTGTAGACCTCCTCTAGGTCACACCTGGAAGATGCCCCGCTCAATTCTTATGGGTTCGGAAATGCCAAGACTCCTTCCACCTCCTGGAAGACAATTGCGGAAGACAACTGCGGGGTCCACTGCCGCATACATAAATCCAGAAACGAGCTTAGAACTGTATCAACTTTGTACAGTTCCAACACTCGTTGCAACCACGTATGCGGTACCTAATCGTAAGCCTTTTTATAGTCAATCCAGGCGGTGGAAAGACCTCTACAGTTTCTGCGAACCTGTTGGTTAATAGCCATGTCAATGAGGAGTAGCTCCTCAGTACCACGAGACCCAACCCTACATCCATTTTGAGCAGGATCTAAAATATTATTTGCATAAAAGTGCTTATTTAATTTTGAGGTCAAAATGGATGTAAGTAATTTATACAGTGTAGGTAGGCACGTAATGGGTCTAAAGTTTTTAGGATCAGTGGTACTGTCTGATTTATGGAGCAAAAAGGTGATTCCTGTAGTCATAAAAGATGGGAGAGATTGAGATTCGATGGCGTCTTGGAATTGAGCAGCTAAGCGTGCGTGCGAAGAACGCAACCATTTCAGCCAAAAATTTTGCAGTCCATCTGGTCCCGGAATTTTCCAATTATGCGTTCGACGGTCACAGCTCTTTGTGATTAACTCAATATTTCCGGCAAGACGTTTTATTTTACACATTCACAGTACTTTTATGGCGCGACACAAGGGTTGTGTTAAAGGCAAGGTGTATCTAAGAGCTAGTATACAACGGAACGTTTATTAGCTACCCAAAATGGCGACTGTGATTCGTCTGTCAACACATTTAGAATTTAACAAAATACTCGACAACTTAAATTTTGCGGATACATGTTGTCGACTCGAAATCATTATTTTTGTATGTTTTATTGTTCAGGCAAGGTTTTAATCAAGTCTCCCCTCGAAATTATTAATACAGATAAACACCGGCATAGGTGAAAATAGGTAAAAATGCTCGTAAAATGAAAACTAATACTAGGCCTATCTTAATCGATTTTTTATGGGACCAGTTTAAAACTGTTGCGCATCAAACAAAAAAAGAATTACGTAAATCGGTTCAGAAACTACGAAGAAATCGGTGTACATACATACGAAATATATCAGCCGAATTGAGAACCCCTTTTTTTTGAACTTGGTTAAAAAGGAGGATTTTGTAACATGTTCGAAGCCTATACTAAAATTTTTAAGTGTACATTACTCTATCTTCGTCATTTGTGAGCCGAATTCAGATTTTTCCTTCTTTAAGTTGGCTCCCTCGGTATCAAGTCTGAATTTCATTATGAAATCGGTGAAATCGAGGAATACGTATATTTTTTTACTACAACAATACTTGGAGCTAGATTCTAGTTATTCTTTATTTAAAATACTAGCTGTTCCCGCGAACTTCGTTTCGTTCAGTTTGTATGGGTAAATTAAAATGTTGTTTTCCCAGTCTTCTCACAATTCAACAGGATAAAAAGTATCCTATCTACCTCCCCACATATTTTCAGCCTAATAGGTTCAGCCATTCTAGAGTTATAAGTAGTGTAACTAACACCACTTTCTTTTATATATATAGATTTAAAACTAGCAGTTTCGTTCCGCCAGTTCAGTTTGTATAGGAAAAATTAAAATGTATATCCTGGTTTCCTTACAGTCGAACGAGATAAAAAGTATCTACTACTACTACTACATCCATCTCCTGGTTTTAAGCTTCTTCCAAATCAAATTTTCAGCCGTTCTTGAGTTATTAATAGTGCAACGAACACGACTTTCTTTTATACATATATATAGATTTAATTCACTTAATGCATTCCCTAAATAAATTCAACAAATATTATTTACATTAAACTCTTTATCCCTTGCAAAATATTTCTATTTTAGCAAAATATCAATTTACGCGCCTCACTACACCCACGTTTTATCCCAGCCCTCGACGTCCGGTTAACCCTTATTTTTATGACGGCACAGGATAATGCAATATTAATGAATCTACCCACACCTTTAACATTGAATCTCGAAACCAAGGAATAAAATATAACATTGTTTTTTTTCTGGCAAGATGAAATTGATACATTAGTTATTTGTCCATTTTTGAAAATAGTATTTATTATACTTTATCTTTAGTATAATTTGTGCAAAAAAAAACAGCATCATCTTATTAGAGGTGTTTAATTTTAATAGTAGCCAGCTTTAAAACATGATTCAAGAAAGTTTGTCTTGTTATTAAGTGATTTAAATACTCATATAGTAGAAAAAGTATCTTCACGGCCATATCCCCGAAGACATAGGCAGAGGCACAACTAGGGCACCCACGACTAGCCGAAGATACTAAATCTCATAATGTGATAGGTGGCAAGCCTATCGCCAACCGGGCACATTTCCAATCCCGACCAAAATTTTTTTTTATTAGAAAATTGGAAAAATACAATTTTCTTTTTGTTGGCCGACCCGGGATTCGAACCCGAGACCTCATGCAGTCAAGTCCAACACCCGTATCGCTAGACTACAGAGGCGATCAACTCGTATAGGAAAAAAATTATATTATAAATTTGGCCATATTTGATGATTTTATGATTTTGCAGCTAATCAACTCAAGTATAAGTTGTTTTCGTCACAAACATGACTATGTTCTTTTTAACATCCGACGTAAAAAGAGGCGTATAAAATTTTTGAAGTGGTCGGCTTTATGACTTTTGAACGTATTTCCATGCGATTTTTTTAATTGAAAGCTGATGTTATCGAGATGGTTCTTCGCTACATAACATATAGATTTTTGTGGAGATCGATAATTTCTCAAATTTTAATACTTTATATCAAGCTGAAGATACAAGGTTTTTACATACATTTTTAAAATAATATAAATGAATACTGTGCAACGGAGTATGATGAAAGAAAGAAAGAAAAGAACGAAAAAAATATTTATTTGCGGAATATGAGTGTTACAAAGATGTCACAAAATTATTTAAGCGTTTCAACATATTCTACCAACTTGTGGTGTGCAAATATTTTCATAGGTTTTAATCAAATTACTAATTTTAATTATTTAGTTACTATCTACAATACAGTGATTTTGTATTTATTACATGATGACACTGGTACCACTCTCTTATGTCGCAATTATGAAATATACATATAAACCTTCCTCTTTAATCACTTTGTCTATTAAAAAACCACATCAAAATCCGTTTCGCAGTTTTAAAGATTTAAGCATACAAATGAACATAGGGGCCGGGGAAGGACTTTGTTTTTTTACTATGTACTGATTATGAAGTAATGTTAATATTTTTTTACTTCATTTGTATATACATTAATTTTTTTATTAATATTGTCAGCTTGATGTAATCATACCCCTTGAGACAGAACAAAATGAGTTTATGCTATTCTTATTCTATTATTCAACGTAATAGTATGTCCTTCCTCCAAAAACGGAGGAGTGTATGGAACCTTGTTTTTAATACTTAAGTAACCATATTGCCTCTGTGATCTAGCGGTCTGTTGTAGGACTTGATTTCATAAGGTTCTTGGTTCTATCCCCTGGACAGGAAACAAAAAGATTTTTTTTTTATTAAAAAACAATGTTGCACGGGATAGGATATGTGTCGAGTTGGCGTTAAGCTTATCGCCTATCACATTGTGGGACGTAGTGGCTTCGGATAGTCATGGGTGCCCCTAATTGTACATCAGCCTACCTCGTTTTTGGTCAGTCACCATATTGTTATGAGTTCTTAAAAAGTCTTTTGGTTCAGGAAACAAATCAATCTATAAAAACCACACGACATCAACATATTGTCCCAGATTCTGACGCGGACGTACGCTCAACCTTTATTTTATGCCCTCCTAAAGTAATCTATCCACCCATTCTTTTTCAGTAAATCCTTGTCATAAAATATATATGTTTATTAAAGCCGCTTGTAAATTAAGCAATGCAAGTAACTGACCCCGTTACAGTAATTTTAAAGTGTCGTAAGTAGGTCAGATTTTTGTGATACTTTTTTGTGACAATATGCGTTGCCAACTTGAAGCTGGTTAAGCCTTTTGCGTTTGTTTACTAGCACTTGCGTTGTTTACTGTACACTCTAGCCTTCTAGAGTATACCAACATGGTGAAATAAGTCATATACGAGTATATTTAAATAAGATGGTGGTACTTATTTTCTTAGAAAGATGGGACTAGATCTTTGGCTTGGTGGTCTGATGTGCTTTAACTGCACTGGGTAATGAGGTTGATTCTCAAGTCGAGAAACTTATTAATGTGTCATTTTACAAATTTTCCTTAACAAAATAACGTTGCCCAGGATGAGATAAATAAGTGCCAGCTAGGCTATAAGTTTACCAGCTATCACACTGAAGTTTCTGTAAAAATTTACTTATTATCACTTAGACAAGGCCGCGGGTAAAAGCCAGAGAAAAAGATTTTTTTTTGTTAAAAAAACGACAAACAATAAAATTTGTTGAAAGCTAACTACAATGGCTCCTTGAGAAAGTAATATTTTTCAGTAGAAAATTTTGGTCTTGATATTTTAGGGTTCTTTAGTCAAATAATAAATATGTTGTATGTCGTGACCACTATATTCCCAAATTATTTAGAGTATAAAGTACTTTTTCATCTTCCTTTATAAAGATGGCTTTCAATCATTTTTCACGACTACTTTGCCAAAGGCAATTTAGTTAATTAGTTAATTGTTATATAGTCATTAGTCACTATATACAAAGTTATGCCAGATCAGGGTCTTGAGTAAAGTGGTGGCTTCGTTACTCAAGCTCATCTAGGAGATTTGATGGCAGTGAGGAAATAGACGACACACTAATTTCCTTATGATTATTTTATTTGTGCACTTTCACTGAACAAAATTAATCTAATACCCACCTAAATTAACCAATTTCACTCAATATAAACACGAAATTCAATAATAATGAAAAAATTACGATCACCTTCATTCACGATGGCGCCAAAACTCCAAGTATAAAGTTGAAACTTGGTAAATAAATGTGTTCTGTAAACTGCTTTACAATTTTCTCAACAATTTTCCTTTACAAATCCTCAAAAAGGAACTGCAACCAAAAATATATCATTTTATACATGCATGATAACTACACAGAGGTATTTAAAAGTGACATTGGTGTTGTCCTGAAGTCAAATTTTTGAAAGGCAGACTCTTCCAAAGTGATAATGTAAATGATAAAGTAAGGCACCGAAAATCCTTAAAGTATAAGTATTTTACTGTACATTCAACTAAACATTGGTTTCAACAAAATACATTTTAGTAGTACGGTAGAGGTGTAGTTCAATAAATTATACAAAAAATCGTGTTAAACGGTTTTATTAAAAAAAATGCGAAGGTTATGTACTAAAAGCTTAAGAAAATTGATAACTCCTAGCTACCAGATCGCACCAATTTTTCATCAATCTGGGATATTGATCAGATAAATAATAAAATATTAATCTCTTATATTTAAAGGTCCTTCTTAAAATAAGTAATTAAATTTGTAGACAGTGATAAGTACATAATATAATAAAAATATCTACATGAAAATATTAAAGAGATCAAGTATTTTCATTTCTTTGACATTCCCTTATTTTACCTAAAAATCAGTGCAGTCATTTTAACCACACTATCATACGGAACTCCTAAAGGTCAAGTCTGAGCACCACTTCGCCTCTTTATTCTTAATTTAATTTAACCCTTGCTGTAATGTTAAACATTAAGATAAGTGATATCTTAATTATTTCCTTAATTAAGTTTTTTCCTCAGGTTTATTTAGGCACAGTTGAGCATTAAATAATAAAAATAATAGCGTCAGCTCATTATCCTTGTAGAGTTACAACAATGACTGGTATACTCACAATTTGCTGATACTTTAATAATCATTTTAGCTCTTTTCCATGCATTGGCAAATGAATGGGAAAATCACCACTTGCCAATGTTCGCCTCAATATTTGCCTGTTCAGTTAGTGTCATAATATAAATCTTTTTTAGTGTTTGTACGTTTGTTTGTTACCTCTGAGAAAGCCATGAGTCTCGTCTCAGTTTAAAAGTTTTATGTATATTTCACCGAGTTTCTGGGTAGTTTGAAAACACAATTAAAATCGGTAGTCGGTAGATGGCGCTGCTGTTCGTATCTCACCTCATTAAGGCTGTATGACGATACTCGGATAGTAAAAGTAATAAAGTTTTAAGGCATCACATTAAAAATTTTGGCTGTCGGTAGGCCATTAAAAATATTTAATTAATGTTTTGCTCTTTTATCATTTTAGCTTACCCTTAAAGTTCAAAAAGTAAGTATGATGTTGTTGTGTGTTTATGTATTTTTTTTATTAAAAAAAAATAAGTAGGAAAAGTTCCAAAAGATAATACACAAAGTTTAGTTTTAAAAGATGATAATGCGATGTTAACAGGTGATATGGTAAGCCTCTTTGTATTAGTTACTTATCTTTCAGTGAAGTACTCGTACATTTAATCTTGCAGTTAAAAAGAGCTTTAAGAAAACCTAACAAAATTAATTACAGCTTTTACTTTTCGTCATTCGGTGCTTAGTGGAAATATTTTTTTGTAAAATAAGTGTAATTGATTTTGAGATATCGCCTGTGTAATTAAAAGAGCCGTGTGAGGCGGTGAATGATCGAGGTCCCGAGTTCGATTATCGGGCCTAAAAACGCAAATTTGTGTTGTTTAATGTTTGAAAATAACATTGTCGTTATTTTTCTAAAATTTGAAAAGGCTTTGACGAATGTGGTAAATTTTGTTTAAAAATATTTGTAGATGTTTAAGCAAGGTTTAAATGATAAGTAAATGAGAAAATCTGTAGAAAACTAAAAGTAACAACATTTTCGTTTTGTCCTATATATGTTTTAACTAGATATTGCCATCTATTAATTTGTAAAAGTATTTTCGGCTAATCGGGCGTCCTGATTGTGGTTCTGCCTGCCTCTTCAGGGATACGGGCGTATAGATAGTTTTTCCTCATTGGTGCTTTACCAAATTTCGTTACACATCGTTTTTTATGTATAAGATAGCACAAAAAGATAGACAAAAAGAAGACAGCTCTTCTGATAGCAAGTTTATAAGAACTGTAGATGTTATAGGTACTTAAGTTACTTATGGCCGGGATGTAAGGTCCAATGTGCAAACCGATCTTACCTTCCTACCTACCTTCAGTATCAAACTTTGTTATGGTGGCGGAAATAGGTATGACCATGGATCACTACCTGAATAAGCTGGTGCACAGAACTCGACAACCAATTATCTTGTTTGCAATGAACAATTCGGACAAAGCTGATCGTCTATTCTACACAGCATAAGTAGTACTATTTAAATTATGCGTTTCGGCTATATTCGTCAAGCTTAGGAAATCCGAATGTATTTTAAAGATATGTATTTAGATATGTTTATTGGCTCTGTGGTCTAGCGGTTCGGTTGTTGGACTTGACTGCATGAGGTCCCAGTTTCGAATCCCGGGTCGGGCAACAAACAGAAAATTGGGTTTTTCCAATTTTCTTATAAAACAATGTTGCTCGGGATTGGAAATGTGCCCAGTTGGCGATAGGCTTGCCACCTATCACTTTGTGGGACTTAGTGTCTTCTTCTAGTCGTGGGTGCCCTAGTTGCGCCTCTGCCTACCTCTCCGGGGATATGGTCGTGAAGATACTTTTACTTTTTTATTTAGAGTTTTTATTACATAATTAATCATTTCGCTTAAATTTAGACTAAGTCAGCCAATTTAAAAACAAAAGTATAAAGTGTAAAAAGATTAATTGTAAAGCCGAAGCGCATTATTTAAATAGTAGTACCGGGTTTCTTAATTCAGCTCTTCCTTGTTGGCAAATATTATTACAACCAGAAGCATTGCTTTTTAAAGTGCTTCTATTTTACTATTTTCATCTCCTACCCGATTATCTCTTTCAAGTTAAAATAGTCATTTGAATCGTACAATTCGTAAATATTTCAAGAAATGCCGTAAATACTAATGGTCAATTTTACCTTCATGTTGTATACAGTTATTCCACGTTCCAAATTATGGATTACGGCGTTTTGGTATTCTCTGGTTAATAAATATGTAGAGAAATATGTGAAATCTAAATCTTTAGGGTGCAACCACATTGACTGGCTGAATTAAGAGTTTTTTTTCAATCGCTATAAAAAAGTGTTTTTTTCTTGTTACTCCAGTTAACCAGTTTATGATACTGAAAAAATAGTTATTAAAGATTATGATTATTATAAATGATCTTTCCAGCCGGCGAAGTAATGTTGCTTTAGGGGCCGTATTTAATGTAACGTTTCCATTTACGTTACGTAAATGTAACGTAAATGGAAACGTTCGAATCTGTGAAGGATATGCACTCGGCAACGTTACGCACAGAAGACGCACTTATGTAAAAACGCAAGCAAACTTTGATCCTTTGACACAATTTTCTTTAAAAAAATATAAATCAAAATGGAAACTGAAGACGTTGTAGGCTTTTATAGTGCTGAATGTAGCTGAGTTCATGATGCGACGATCCTGATTTCGTTTGAATAATGTGTGGTTAACATTCTTCAAGAGGTATGCCGTTTACATGTGTTTAAACTGCAGATAGAATCCCCACTTGATAAGGCTAACAAACTGCAATATCGCTATGAAGATTTGTTCCAACATGTGATCATTGCATCGATAGTTAGACTAACGTCGCTTAGGTTTCATAAGGGCTCAAAACAGAACCCTCATGGATTCTAAATATCCTTCTATCCTATCTTTTTATATGTCATGTAAGTATTTTTAATGGTATCATATAGCTAACTAGGACACGGCTCTACTGATAATAAAAGGTAACCGTGTACTACGGTGAACATAGAAGTTGTAGGTGCATCGTTATGTGGTCAGAAAGTTAGGCCCATTGTGCGATTACTCCGGTAACCCTACCTTCAAAAATGGAACCCGACTCTGTCATTAGGGCGGCAGGAATATTCACCTTGTGTGTGTTCAGCTGTGTGGTAGGAAACCATATCTATTCTACAGAGGACCGTTCTTACGACCAACATCGTGAAAAAGAAATATATTCTGAGAAACGTTACGCGATTTTTGCCCAAAAATAGAAAATTATTGGAGCTGGCATGTTAGTCATTTCATGCACAAGTCTATGCTCTGTACCCAAATGCGACAGAAACTGAAACTAGCATTATTGCGAGATTCACCAGATAAGTAATCTAGTCTATGCAGAGTACTCAGACTAAAACAGGAAGAAACGTCTTTCAAGAGGGCCATTGACAGATTAAGTTCCTCGTATGTTATATTTAGCCGACTCGATTTCCGGAGCAGGCACACATTAATAATTTTATAAAGTTAAAATACTTCTTACTTGGGACCTTATAGAATGTTTTACTTCTTAAGACCTTTAAATTTCACGTTATTTTATATTTTTTAATATTTTGATGTAGGTATCTTTCACGTATTAGAAACATGCGCAAATTTTCATCTTTTAAAAAATACTACTGTCTGGTTGCTCAAGGAGCCCAGTCATTATCTGGATCCGGTCAATGTGATATGATCAGTAAAGTAAGTTTTATAGCCTTGCCCTGGCGTATACAATTTATAGCGGTTTAGGAAATTTCGAAGGGATAAGTGCTTATGTTTTATGAGCTTTCTGAGTTAAAGCACTTTACTTGTTTACTTCTTAAGTAAAAACAAATTTAAGGAATAAAATTAAGTACTTTTTACTTTATGGAAAGTGTAAAAGCTTGTCTTTGCGTCTGTACTTTAAAAGCAAATTTTTATGATCTACCCTCATATATTATGATAATATTCAAATTATACTCTGCCCACAACAAAAATGATATTTGTTACCTCGTATGCGTCAGATTATCATTATTGTCAATATTTCGAGCACCATTTTTTCCACATGACCAAACAATTTAATATGCCCTTTTCAATTTTCACACCAACATTTTATTTCTTCACACCCATATCCTCGAAGGGTCGGCAGAGGCACAACCAGGGCACCCACTTCTAGCCGAAAAGACTAACACTAAGTCCCATATTATGATAGGTGGCAAGCCTATCGCCAAACGGGCATGTATACAATCCCTGGCAACTTAAGTTTTTTTAGAAAACTAGCTGTTGCCTGCGGCTTAGTTTTTTTTATAGGAACACGTTGTGCGATCGGAATTAAAAGTAGCCTATATGTCAATCCAGGTCACAATATATCTGCGCTCCAAATTTCAGACAAATCCGTTTAGCCATTCGAGAGTAAAGGAGTTACAAACATCCATCCGTACAAATTCACAAACTTTCGCATTAATAGGATTGAAAATGCACAATTTCTAACTAATGTTTTCTTTGTGTGGTATTACTCTTTGTTTGTTTGTTTTTGTAGTGGGTGTATCTTTGAAAATACAAGGTGTATTTAAACATATTGTATACCAATATGTAGTCCAGCCACTCAATAAGCATACTTGGTATATTGCAGCGTTCTATCATTACTAGAACCTTTGAAACGAGATCTCACTGAAGTAGTGTTTAGATAATGGGATGGTATCCGACTCTGTGTTATGTTAGGCTTGTTGTTTCAGCAATGTATGACAATACGGGGAACTGATGACAGTGCTGTTTATTTTACATATACATGTTTTGGTAGGGTTAAATGAAATTCGTAATAAATTGGCCGCCTTGGTCAAAGGGTACCCCTGATGTCAATACATTTTTTGTGTAATCAACATACGATTGCCATGTTAGTCGAGTGGTAAGCGATCTAACTACACTAATCAACCGCGAGGCTTGGGTTCGATTAACGACGGGGGCAGGCATTTGTGTGATAAACATTTAGATATCTGCATTTTCGTATCTGAGTGTTTATTAAATTTATCTGGTATCTATTTAAGTATTTCTATGTATTAGTATCGTTGACTAACACCCATAACATAAGCATATAATTTGCTTTCTTTGGGGTTAGATTCAATTTGTGTAACTTGTCCAAGAATTTTTATTATTCAAACAAAAGTTGAATCCTCAGTAGCTCTGGTTAAAGCGTTTGGCGGCTTGAAACAAAATTATGCAGGTTCAAATCCTGTCATAGGATTTTTTTAAAAATTTGTAGAAGCTTATCTTAAGCACTGAACAAGTGCTACAATTAAAATATCTTGAGAGAAACGATGGTTATGGCCAGTACAAAATATGAATTTCATCTGTAACGATAACTTATTTATATCCCGTTTCTAAATTCAAGAAATAAACAGTTTTTGCTTACAAATGGTAGTTTTTGTATCAATAGTAAAAAATCTAACTACGGCCGTTCGTCGTCAATTGATAACTAAAGGCTTCGTTACTTTAAGATAAACAACCCATGGTTATACTAACGGACTACGGTATGTTGATTATAAGAACTGGCCTTTAATAGTACATCTGGTGTATCTTTAGGACAAAACTACCCGCGTAAACGGTAAGAAAGGAATTTGACATTCGCCACAGGATTTGAATCCTTAGTAGCTCAAATAGTTAAAGCATTCGTCGGCTTAAGACAAAAGGGTGCTGGTTCAAATTCTGTCTCATTAGGCAAAATTAGCCTTTTGTTTTTTCTTTCTTTAAAATTTTTGAATATTACACCTTTGTAAGTCATGAAAAAAAGACAAAATAAAGCTACTTGTTTTAAGTGAGCTAGTCTCTCACTAGCTCACTTGCTTTTTATCTAAATTTATTTTTTTACCTCAGTAGATTGCACTACCTACCTATTACCTAAATTGCACTTCATAATTTTTAGATCTTGAAGCACTGACTGAGAGTGAACGATAAACGATTGACTGATTGTATGAGTATTTTTTTTGCAAACTACATTAAGCAGTGCGTATTCTTTACGCAAAGAGAGCATGTAATTCGTAACGAATTAGTAAATTACTTTTTCTTGTGACATTGCAACTATCTAAGTATTTTATAATCGTTTTATTTTTTCGCTTAAAGCTTAAGGTCATTTGACTCATGACTGCTAAATATGAAGGGCTTAGTCGATAAATGTCTAATTCTTAAAATGCCTAATTCGAAAAATGACCAATTCGTAAAAGGACTCATTCTTAAAATGACTTATTCGCAAAAAGACTAATTCTTAAAATGGCTAATTTGTAAAAAGACTAATTCTTAAAATGGCTAATTCGATGAAACATTTTTAGAATGACCAATTTTTTTAAAAAAACCTGACCTACGTTTTTTACCTACATACATAAAATAAGTATGTCTATGAAACATAAAGACATTATAGAAAAGGTATCTATTGTATCATTTTTTTGCAAATCATGAACAAACTTATTTTCTTAGTCGGGGTTAAAAGTGATGTGTGCAATACCCTGAAAATTGTATAAAATCTTACTCAATTGGAATTAAACAAGACCTGTCCAGAGTTGGTCCTTTTAAGAATTGGTCTTTTTAAGAGTTGGTCTTTTTAAGAATTGGTCCTTTTGAGAATTAGGCCTTTTAAGAAATAGGTCTTTTCAGAACTAGTCATTTAGCGAATCTTAAGATTAAAATGATACATATCTCTTTTTGTTTTAATGATATAATCTTTGCAAGACTAGTGGAAATCTATTTCTGCATTTTCGGATGTGAGCCTTTAATACATTTATTTCAGTATATGTATATTTATGGCTTTTTTATATCAGCATTTTTTACTTTATTAGGTAGGTACTGTTTAAAACACAAGCATAAAATTTACTTAATTTAGACACAGATTAAGTAACAGAAAATTTTAGGCAGCTCGTAAAAGGCGAGCATAAGCTTATCGTCTCTAGCACCGTGACATCTGACAAGTAGAGTTTGGCAGCGACTCGCTCAAATTGGTACCACCGCTTTACCTATTCCTGCTATCATAATGTTAGTGCTTGCTGGTGACGTGTTCAGAAGATAAGATAGCCGGTAAACTTAGGAGGCAGCCTCAGGTTGGCGATGTACTATTACCACCTTTGTTGTTACTAGGTGGCGTGAATTTCCAATCACCAGGTAATCCGTCTGCTTGTTTGCCTTCCAATATCATATAAAAACAGTTATCTATATAGACAAAATTGACATTGATAGCTGATATCCATAGGTCGCGATATTATCTAACGCCTATTATGTGGCTATGGACAACATCTCCTAAGTACTCATAAACAGTGACGAGCCAATCAGTTTTATATATTGTCTAAGCAAATGTAACGTTTAGTGTTTCATATTGAGAATTTAATTTAGAGAATTTCTATGATAATAACAAAGCAAAAAGTATCTTAACGCCCATATACCCGAAGAGGTAGGCAGAGGCACAACCAGGAAACCCAAGACACTGCGTCCTACAATGTGATAGGTGGCAAGCCTATCGCCAACCAGGCACACGTCCAATCCCGAGCAACATTTTTTTTTGAAAATAGGAAAATACACATTTTTTTTGCTGTCCGACACAACCCAAAGGAGTCGAACCCGGGACCTCGTGAAGTCAAGTGCAACATCTAGACAGCTAGACCTACTTTTAGAGCACAAAAACTGTAAAAAGAGACTTCGAGTTCAACCCACAAAAAATGTTACAATGATGATGTTGCGTATAAAAAAGCGAGTATTCCTTGATTTCCTTATTTTTCCAATGGGACTACCTAGGAAGTGCGCTATTTAAAATAAAACAAGAATTTTGTAATACTGAAAAATCTATTATACGTATGTATCAAAAAGTTTATAACTCAAGAACGGCTAGCCGATTTGACTGAAAATAACCGATTTGACTAAAACAAGGATTTGTCAATAAAATTTTTGACAAATCCTTCGCTTTCGCTTGTTTGCCTACTAATATTATAAAACAAGGAATGTAGCCTGGCGAAATCAAACTACGCATGTTAGTTGTAAAAGCCATAAAAGAAAAAGAAGTAGAAGAAGGAATGTAGCTAATAAATAGGAGACGGACAAAGGATACTTTTTATCCCGTTTCGTTGTATCTAGGAAACTAGGAAAAACAAAATTTTACTTTTTCCTATACAAATTGGACGGGTGGTACGAAGTTCGTCTGAACAGCTAGTAATACACAAAAAAATTAAGGAGTGGAGCCTCCTCATTTTTCGAAGTTCGTAGTTTAAAGTAGCCAGTACTTTTACTCGAGGCCTAACATCCTGGCTTTAGGTTGGCAACCCTCCATTACCATCTTAGATATCTTTAAGCAGTGTGGATTTCTAACTATAAAGAAATCCGTCTGCTCGTTTGTCTTCCAATATCATAAAAAATGGCTACTAAACAGATAAATTTGTAGAAATAATAAATCGATTGCCTTTGTGACAAATCCCATAAACTATTTATACTCTGTCGACAAATTATATCAAAGATAGTTTCAAATGCAGGCTAATTAAATTAAATGGTTTGATCAAGCATTAAACCGAAGGTAAACCTCTCAAATAGAATATTTGGATGACATATTCTGTTTGTAATATAATTCAATATTGAACTGCTAATTGTATATATGTTTATAACTGATTTAAGTCCCTGCCTGTGACGAATAATTTGATTATATTCCAATATACTAAGTTTATAAGGATCTAGTTTAACAGTTGCTCGTAAATTCACAATATTTCGACCCGAATTGATCCGCTACCCTGTGTAATTTTTTTCCCTCGAACGAGTCAGTAAATTAGATACATACGTATCTTCACACCAAGCTCTTACGGTGTAGTTCGGTGTAGTTAGAGAATATTGGGTACCAAACCTTAAAATCCTGGCAGACCGCCCGGCTTCTTTTAATTTGCATTGTATATTTGCTTTGTCAATTTTTCATCTGTCATTCTTTGGACATGTCCGAACTAGTTGAGCATGCTCTTTTTTCATTTTAACACCAATATTTTTTTCAATACCACTATTTCACAGGTCTCTTTGTTACGGATACGGTCAGTAAGCGTTACACCATAGATTTTCCATTGTCATTTCGAACGCAGTTATCCTACTCTCATGCTTTTTCTGACAAACCCAACACTCGCTTCCATACAATAACGTTGGAATAAGCACACATTAATTATGCAAAGCGAGTCTAGCACTTTAACTCAAAATTTCGCTTTGAAATAGCTCACCCAACGCTCCATTCACACTTTTTCCAGCTCACACAGTTCTTTCTACATCCGCGGAGTACCTTCTATCCCTGCTAAAAGCACAACCAAGTTATACAATTCGTTCACTTGTTCTAACAGTACATTATCAACTAAAACTCTTACATCTATTCTGGCTTCGTCTCTACGTTGTTTACACATTACTTTGGTTTCCATCACATCCAAATGTAAGACTTTCTTTACAATCACCATCCATAACTGTGGCCAGTGTTTGCAGCTAAAATGGTGTAGAGCCCAAAAGTACAGCATCTTCTGCATAAAGCAGGTAGTTCACCACTTAAATAAGATCAAAGAAATCATTTTCCATCACTAGTCATGAGCAACTGATAAATGGCAGGATCGCATTCTTTGGTTGACTGCATCGTTACACAGTCCACCAAACATGTCTAACCTTATATCCATGGGCGGTGCCAGGATTATTTTCAGTTAGGTGCATCTCCATCTTTACATACTATTAACCAATATAAAACATCGAAATAAACAAGTATAACAACATACATATTTTACATACGAACACAAACATTCATACATACATACTCTCGAAAAGGACTACTCTTCCGCAAGTTCAGTCAGGTATTTTTTTCTATCACCCTGCTTTCGGCGCCCATGCTTATATCTTTACAGACTTAGGATATTAATATAGTTGTATCTCATGTACTTATATTATCTGTATTACTCAATCTCTCTTATTGCCTCTATGGTCTAACGGTCCGGCATAGGGCTTGACATAAGTCTATAAAGAGATCCCGGGTTCAATCCTCGGGTCCGGCAACAAAAGAAATAGAAAATATACCTTTTTTAATTTTCTAATAAAAATAACTTTGCCCGGAATTGTATATATTATTATTTATCCGTTTGGTGATAGGCTTGCATCCTATCACACTGTGAGACTTATTGTCTGCAGCTAGTCGTGGGTGCTCTGGTTGTCCCTTTGGCGTGAGGATAAATTTTTTATATTAGTCAATAAATATCAAATTGTATAACGAGAGGAAATTGTGTTGCTCACAAATTTAAAGAAAGAAAAAAGTTTCTTTTAGACAGGATATTGAACCCACAGCTTTGATAACGAATACTTTAGTGGAGACGTTTTTATTTTCGGTGTAATTTATTTAAAAACACTTGTACTTTCCACAATATATTTTATTATTTTTTATTTTTATAATTTAGCCAACCGGTTTCGCTATACAAGCATCATCAGGGCTATATAACAACAATATGTTTTTATTTTCATTTTTTACAAACTGTGTCTTTGTCTGTGCAGTTTTGTATAGTATTCTAAATGAAAGTTTCTTTGTTACGTCTTCACGTAAATACTCATAAACCGATGTGCATGAAATTTGGCACACACAAAGAAGGTAACTTAGATTAACACATTAGAAAGTTTTTATCCCGACAAAAGGCTCCTGTGGGACCACTAACTACGCAGGCAACGCCGCTGGCAAAAGCTAGTAATAATACCATTGTACGAGTTCATCATTGCAGATGAAATTCACATTTAATGGCCATAACCTCTTAAGATATTTCAGTTCTAACACTATCCGTGCTTGGAATAAATTTTAAGTTTAAAGAAAGAAAACATTGCACTTCTAAGTCTCAAATGTAGCATCAGTCTGTCGCTGGCATCTCGAAGTAATAAGTTATTCAAGATATATTGATTTATTAACGAGGATCAGGTCAACGTTTTGGAATTTCTAGATCCCTTAAGTTTTTTAATAAAACCTCCACCGACAGGTGGTGAGAGAAACTGATTTATTAGAATCCGGCGTGCCTCCGTGTGCAAAATCTAATGTCGCGGTTATTAATTCTTTAATATCCCTTAAACTTTTTCGTTGGTAATGTTATTGTACATATTTTAAAATGTACAAAAAGATAACTAATAAGGTACTTGCGCTTAAGAAAGCCCAGTTCTTAAGATGGCCGTCGCCTCTGTGGTCTAGCAGTTCAGGTGTTGAACTTGACTGCATGAGGTCCCGGATTCGAATCCCGGGTCAGACAACAGATAGAAAATTTGGTTTTTTCAATTTTCGAATAAAAAATGTTGCTCGGGATTGTATATGTGCCCGGTTGGCGATAGGCTTGCCACCTATCACATTGTGGTACTTATTATCTTCGGCTAGTCGTGGGAGCCCTAGTTGTGCCTCTGCCATCCTTTTCGGGGATAAGGGCCTGAAGATACTTTTTTAACTATGTGATTATATTTTTTGCTGTGTTTTATCTTTGTATGTAAAACTGTTTGAACTGTGAAGTGCTACATTCGCACAAACCCTTTTAAAGTGAATTGTTGTAGGAAATAACTTTTATTCTTATGTGTCTTAATTAATAAAATAAAAAAAGTATGCACATGAAATTGAACACTGTTAAATCTTAATTAGGTTACAGATGTTTAATTATAGAACTACATTAGTTCCTCCGTGATGATTAAGGATTCACCATCTGCCTTCCTGCCGGGCAGCTCGTAGGAGGCAAGCATGTAATCCCCGATGTAACTATTACGGAGGTTGATATTAATCAATCATGTAATCCCCGAAGTGGTAGGCAAAGGCACAACCAGAGCACTGACGACTAGCTGAAGACACTAAGTCCCACAATTATAGGTGGCAAGCCTATCGCCAACCGGGCACATATCCAATCCCGAGCAACGTTTTTTTTTTTAAAAAAATTGGAAAATCCCAAGTTTTTTTGTTGCCCGACCCGGGATTCTTACCCGGGTCCTCTTGCAGTCAAGTCCAACAACTGAACCTCTAGACCACAGAGGCGACAATACATAGTTACTAACATATAAATCTTCAAACTAATTACTTTGCTCCATAGGCAGAGAATATTGTATGCGTTGCACGATATCTTTACCTAAACAACGATAATCTGTTATTTGGGTGAAATGAATAGTTTTCTTAAAGAGAATAAATCTGCAAACGACGGTTAGTAAGGTTAACGTTTCGTTTGGCTCCCATATTAAAAAAAGTTTATTTTACGCAAGATGTAATCCATTTTGGGTAACTTGAACCAACAACAATGACCAGCAAAAAAGTTTAATTCTCATCATCTTACAGATGACTTGCAGAAGCGAGACATTACTTATACATTCAGTTATTTGGGATCGTTATTAACGTAATATATTTTAACCGATATTACGAAAGGAGGTCATCGATTTGGGTCGGATTTTTTCATGTTAATATACTTTGTAAATTGTATGATTTTCTTCAAACGACGACGACTGCCCTAGACCTTTGTGCTAAAGTCTTTTGACTTTTGGAACGAAACTCCTTATCGCGCGTTGTGAATAGTGGCTAAACGGAAAAAATTCTCACGAAAAGTTGTAACGACACTTTTTGCTCTAAGCTATGCGGCATGTTTCTCTGTCTGTCTCGCTCTCTCTCTTATAGAAAGCAAGCCAGATATTTTTATTTATATTTCGCATTAAACAGTGTGGTGTCGCGACGATATTATACGATATACAAGGCAAAGAAACAGACGGATTTCTTGATGGTTAGAAACTCACGCCACCTGGAAACACCAAAGGTGGTAATGGTGTATTGCCAACCTTAGGCCGGGATGTTAGGCGACGAGCAAAAGTAAGTTTTCCGGCTATCTTATATTCTAAACGAGAACACGTCAACGGCAAGCGCTATTATTATAGCGGCAGGAATAAATAAGGCGGCGTTACCAATCCGGGCTGGTCACTGCAAGACGACCACCTAATCAGAAGTCACGGTGATAGTGACGGTAAGCCAATGCTCGCCTTTTACGAACTGCCCGGCACAGGAAGGCAGATGGAAGGGAGCCTGGAGCAACCAGGGGAAAAGCGTTACAGGAGCGTTGTTCACCAAACTTACAGGAGTCGTTTGTTATCCCGCATTCAGGTTTTGCGAAGCACCGTTTGAGTGTTTGGTTGTACTTCTTACCATTAGAAAACTCGTTTGGCTTGTTGGCCTTATAAAGTAAGATATTTAGACACGTGGGCTAAATTGATAAAGGAAATAACTGACGCCTAATTAATTATTTTCTTCACGCCACTATCCCCGAACGGGTAGACAGAGGCACATCTAGGGCACCCATAACTATCCGAAAACACTAAGTCCCACAGTGTGATAGCTGGCAAGCCACCCGCCAACCGGGCACATATCCAATCTCGGGCAACGTTAATTTTATTAGAAAATTGAAAATAAACATTTTCTAATTTTTTTGGCTGCCCAATCCGGGGATCGAACCCAGGACCTCAAGAAGTCGAGTCCGACACCGGACCGCTAGACCAGAGGCGATACTGATGCCTATAGACACCATAGATGTGTTTGGTGCTTCGCTGTTTAATGGCCAGTATCATAGAATCTTTGAACTGGACAATGACGAGCACTGTCGCTAAAGTGACATGATATTTTCGCCCGTGTTAGTCCGGACTCCTTTGAAGAATAGACTATCTGCCTTCCTGCCAGGCAGCTCTTAAAAGGCGAGCATAGGCTTACCGTCTCTAACACCGTGACATTTGACTGGGTGATAGAATTGGTACCACTGCCTTACCTATTCCTGCCGCCATAACGTCATGTATGAATTCATTACCATCAGGAAATCCGTCTGCTTGTTTGCCTTTCAATATCATAAAAAAGTCTAGTGTCAAATGTTAAAAATAAGTAAAAACAGATTAAAGCTTTTACTTCTTTTAACTTAAACTCGGTTAACGGTAAAAGAACGCATTTAGAATACAAATGAACATTTTCAAGGCCCATAATTAATCATTTTATACGAAATGTTTTAAGTTGTCAAGAAACTCATTAAAAAGACATTCAAACATGTTTGTTTTCGCATTTCAAAAAAATTAAATAAAATGTATAGTGTTTTGAGATCTATACTAGCTAATGCCAGTGACTTCGGTCAAGTGATAAAAGATTTATTTTTATAGATAAACTAGCGGCCCGCCCCGGCTTCGCACGGTTATGAAATATACATGTAAATCATCCTCTTCAATCACTTTATCTATTGAAAAAATCGTATCAAAATCCGTTGCATAGTTTTAAAGATTTAAGTATACAAAGGGACATAGGGACAGATGAAGAACTTTGTTATATACTATGTAATGATTAAGACGAATCTCAATTTGATGTCGATATGGAAGTTTTTATTTATGTTAGAGATCACGGAGTAAATACATGGGTCTTCTGGTAAGAACTATTTGTGGCCTATAGACAATTACAGATGTTACAGGTGTGTCGCTGACCAGTGGCTAGAGTTTTGGCCAATTGCTCAAGTCTACAGGCTATCCTACCCTCTAGGCTGGAACAATAAAGAGTCATTATGGCGGCAGGAATAGGTAAGGCAGTGAATCCCTACCACGGCAAGTTGCTATACAGCACTTTATCACCAGTGGTAGTGGTCAGAATCTTAAATGTTTCCAAAAAAGGAAACTTCCGTATTCACACTTTTAAAAAATACTTTTTTTTTATCCCAAAATCCATAAACATCCCAATAAATTGACAGTTTAGAGTGTGCTAAATAATTAATTTGTCAGGTAATATTAAGTTAATAGCTTTTGCTCGCGTGAACTTTTTCCAAAGTTGGAGCTATAAAAACTTGGGAGGCCCGAACTAGACGAGACCAGTTTTCGGAGCCTAATGGGAGAAGTGTTAAAATTATCTAGATATCTGCTTAGCCTTAAATAAACATGACTGCCCATTTTTTTTCATGAACATTCATCTGGCCGTAACGTTGGCTGCATGGTTAATGGCACTACAGGAACTTTTTTCAAAATGAAAACTATCCTATTAATCCAAGTTACATGTGTGTGTGTGCGTGCCAAATTTTATGACAATAGGTTTTGCAGTTTTGCGTGAAGGAGTAACAAACAAACATACAAACTTCCTATTTATAATATTAGTAAATAAATAAATAAATATCCCTGGGCAAGTTACATAAATTGGAAACAACCCCGAAGTAAGCAAATTACATGCTCGTGTTATGGGTGTTAATCAACGATTCTAATATATAGAAATACTTAAATAGACACCAGAATAAATTTAATAAAAAAACCGGATCCGGAAATGTAGATATCTAAATGTTCATCACACAAGTGCCTGCCGCCATTGGGAATCGAACCAAAGCCTCGTGTAGTTAGGCGTGTACGCTAGTCACTCGACCAACGAGGCGGTTAGTAGGATAAACAAAACTGGCTTTATCTGTCCCTACATTAGATAAAGTGATACAAAAGGAAGGTTTATATATATAATAAAACAGAAGTTTGTCCACCCGTGCGAAACTGGGACTATTTACTAGTATTTAATATTTTTTGACTGTAATTAAAAGCCTTAAAATATTAACATTACAGACCATCATAAAATTTCCCATAAAATATATGTCTTTTATTGGAAAACTTGTTTATGCGAGCTTAATAAGCTTGATTTTAAACTTTTTATGCCATTTGCCGTTTCGGTATTAACGATATGTCGCTTTAATGTCGCCATAAAGTGTTTGTGCGAGGCTGTATCGCCGTTTATCTGATAATGTATCTGTTTGGTCTGTCTGTTGTCTCTATATATATTACTGACAGTTTCTTTTTTTTTATTCGCTTCCATGGGCTGATTTGTTTCTGCAGTCAGGTTTTGTTTCGTGCGTTTTTTCAGCGGATGGATTAGATGAATACATTTTGATAAATCAGATTTTGTTACTTATTAGTTAATGCAAATATTCATATTAATATTGACCTATTTGCTAAATGTGGGTAGGTACAAAAAAGGTGTTGTAGCAATACCATATCTCAATAAGCGTATTTGGCAACGCATGACGTAAAAATTCCTTTTAAAATAACATGATTTGTAGTAAAATTTATTCACAATTAATAGTGAAATCCAAATTTATTTAATTATTATACCTAATAATTAAAAACTTTGTGGTCTGGCGCTCCTGAATTTATTTGATTTCATAAGGCCTCTGGTTTGAACCCCGAGTCGGGAAACAAAAAAAAGAGTTTTGCAATTTTCAAATATAATGAACCCAGGATCAGATATGTGTCTAGTTGGCGAAGAGGCTTGCCACCTATCACATTGTGGGACTTTGTGTGTTCGGCTAGTCGTGGGTGCCCTGGTTGTGCCTATGCCTACCCCTTCGGGGATATGGGCGTGAAGATGCTTAGTCATATATTTAAAAATAAAAATGGTTGATTCTAGAAAAAAAATATTGAGACCCGTATTTAGGTTAACAATTTTTTTTTATTTGTACTGTTTCTTCCATTGTATGGCACATCACGAAAACAATATTCACAAATTGGTCAAATGTTAGACAAATAACATATTTGTAGTTGAAAGAAAAAGGTCATGTTTTATTGCTTTATTTGCAAAACCCGCAGGTAAAAGTAGCTGGTATAAATATGTGTTTATAATGATAACGTTAATAAAACGTTTGGTTTCTATTGGAAAACTTGTTTTGTTTTAATATACTTAATTTTAAACATTTAATGAACGATGTTTGGGTTTAATGTTGCCATAAAATAAGTCCGTTTTGCAACGTAGTTATTGTATAACATATTACCTGTTAATATATC
The DNA here is from genome assembly GCA_002245505.1 of Calephelis nemesis. NCBI lineage: Eukaryota > Metazoa > Arthropoda > Insecta > Lepidoptera > Riodinidae > Calephelis > Calephelis nemesis. The sequence continues at coordinate 439,764 of NJDD01000561.1, forward strand.
TTTTGATCAGTAGATTAAATAAACATTATGTAAAAGTTCTCTTTACACGTTTTCTTAATTCTGATTTCTTTAAGAAATGTTTGCACGTGATTTCTTGTGCGCTTAATTTTGTATACCGGGTTGGCTTGAATGAATATACTCGTATAAATGTATACTAGCTGACCCAGCAAACTTCGTATCGCTTGACATTAATGCTTAGACAGTAGCGCAGTCTGTCGGATCCAATGTGAAACATTCTAAAATCAACAACCACTTATTATTAAAAAATTAATTAAAAAAATCATTTTCCAGTGGACCAAATTGTGAATGTAAACCATTCTCGAATTCCCTAGAACATATACAAAAAGTTTCATCGACATCGGTCCAGTCGTCTAGAAGGAGTTCAGTGACATACGGACTTACAAAAAAAATAATATATATAAAGATATATACAAGCTGAATACATGTACAATGGAGAGCGAATTAACAATTATAACCCTAAAGTTAGGAAATGAGAGATGATTTATTATATTTTCATTGACGTTACGAGTATATCGCTTATCTTTCTTTATATATTTTGTTCGCCTAGTATTTTTTGTGTTAACCGCTACTAACAATTTGTGTCAAAGAAATAAAGTAATATTTTTTTCTATTTTTATAGCCAAACTTTTCGTATTTATGTGTAATAGCCAAACAGCCAATTTCGAAAACACAAAAAGTGAAATGGGGATTCATTTTCATCTTATACCTTTAAATGAGCAATTCTTGTATATATATGTGTATAAATATAATATAATTGGAATCTCGGAATCGGCTCCAACGATTTTTATGAAATTTAGTATGTAGAGAGAGGGTTTCGGGGCGGTAAATCGATCTAG
>NJDD01000561.1:441111-467832 GCA_002245505.1 Calephelis nemesis
TTTTGAGTTATATTAAATAATGCATAAGTTTTGATTTGTCAGCTTAGCATTATTAAGTAAAACTCAAAAACTACTAGTAGGATGTTGATAAAATTTATGTCAGAATATCTCAGAATAATTTTGCAATCTTTTGACATAAGAATTTTCATATTTCAAAAATAAAAGAAGTTTTTTTTTGTAGTCCGATCCGGGAATCAAACCCAGAACCTCATAATGTAAAGTACATTGCCGGAACGATAAACCACAAAGGCGAAATATATAAACATAATGCAAAAAGAAATTCGTAAATTTAAATTGCATTTTCAATCATTTAAAAGTCCAATTAATGTCTTGCAAATTAGGTTCTTAAAAATATAAATATTCAGAAATTTCTCTTAATCTAAGAACCGATTATGGAACTCTGTTCTTCTGTAATTGGAGAAAAAGTAAAATCAGATTTTAGATAGAGAGCAAAATAATCAACGAAATTAATGTTGAGATTGTATAATATATGCATTGCGCTGTTCCATTTTAAAACCTTTCTCTTCCGCAAATTCTTTTTCACTGTAATAATTAAAAAAGGAAAGTTTTTGTTTTGGAACGCATATCAATTGAAAGGCATTGCAACTTAGTGGCATTCCTTTGTTGCCTTTAGAACTTATTAACACATACTTATTTATGCTTTGCTAAAAATACCTTTCATTAATTGTTTCAGATCTTTTTTACAGGATCTTTAGGCTCATACATACAATTATTGAAAAAGAATCTATAAAAATGACACTATTAATAAAATAATTATTTATAACTTATTTTATGATGTTACAAGTGTTTTTTGCAATTAAAATTTAAATTAGATATGATTAATTAGAAGTATTATTTTGCCAAGTCATGTTTTCAACAAAATAATTTTGGTAGTTGTGTGACTACGCGTACAAAGACCTTGATAATTCCTAGTCCGCGCTATAAGAAATTTTAAATGTTTTTTTAACCGACTTTTAAAAAAGCAAGAGGACGTTATATTATTTTCGTTGCCTAAATTTATAATAACAGTAATACATATTTTTATTTCATTTGGAGCTTACAAAGATTCTGAAAACTATCACCGGTTCGGAACGCAGCCAATCACTGAAAAGTGAGTTAAAAATATGTTGAGAGATCCCTGAGGGCAACTCTTGGGCCTAAGTTATAAATCACCCGTTATGCCCTCTTTTGCTAGATAAATATTGTGTTTACCTCAGCAGAGTTTCCCGAGAGTAGAATGCCATAAGACATGATGCTGTGAAAATAAATAAAATGAACAATTCTAGCAGTGTCGACATCAGTTTAACTGCTTCATTTTCTTAACAGCGTAAGTTTTTGAACTCAACCTGATATCAACCTTTGCTATGTGCAGTCCCATTGTAACTTTTTATCTACAATGATTCCTAAATATGGTGGAATCTATCTCTGGTAAAGTTTATTCCCTTTGAGTTGTATATTAGGCATTGTACCTGCCTTACATAAGGTATTGAAAATTTGATTCAATTAGATTTTTTTCATTTAGAAAGAGATTGTTTACATTGAACCATTGCAGAACTTATGAAATAGCATCGTTTTTTTTGTCATACTTATTTAGTTGTCTTTTCACTTTAAATAATAGTTAATTGTCAATACGTACAATACTTTTCCATGAGTATCCCTTACATAGTAAGGCAAGTTATTGATAAATATGAGGAATAAAAATGATCCCAGAATGGAGCCCTCTGGGACACCACAGTAACAGCAGAGCCTGTCGATTTACACCATTAATATCAACTTTCTGAATTCTCCCATTCCAATAAGAAATCATAAGGTCACTTGACTTATTTTTAATTCTATAATGCCAAAGTTTCCTGATCAGTGTTTCATGGTTAACGTAAACTTATTTTTTTCATAGATGTTAATCGAATAATTCGTCATTTTTTAAACGATTTTAAAGTACCTTTTTTATTTGAAAGAGTGTAGTTGTGATGCAGGGATGGGACCAAATAAATACCAAGTCTGAATTTGATGACTATATCTCAGGTCAATCGATGAAAATACTCAATTTTTGTTATTTCGTTTACTTAAGTGAAAAAAAATATTATTATCGAAATCGGTTTTTGATGTTTCACTGCCCTCAATTTATTTCGTATTTGTTACAAACATTTAGATATAACTTCGGTTTGAAGTTGGAGGTCTATGTATACAATCTTTAAGACATTAGTTTCTATATTGCAGCCTTAACAAGAGATTTAAGGTAGGTATAAAATACTAAAGGTTAATAAAATGTTAAAAGTGCACTTTTTTGTGCTCTAAATAAACTTGATGAACTCATTAAGAAAGAAAAAAATCACAATAATTTCAAATATGATAATGTACTAGATGTTGCCCGCGGTTACCTCCGCATACTAACTACTTATAAAATATGCTAGCGATCCGTCCCGGCTTTGCACAGTATAGAATTTACCTTTTAAAAGCTGTGATATCGCAGACAAACACACACAACACACACACACAATCACTCTTATCGGCAAGAGGAGGCAATTTAATTGCAGTAAACCTACAAAAACCCGGTTTTGATTTTAACAATGATGTCGTCTAGTACTAAGAGGACGAGAAATTGAGCATCTTCCTCAATATCACTGGGATTCTATCATCAAATCGAGACTTGGTAAATATAAACTCGTCTCAGATGTACGAACTTTCAAATACAAAAACGGATGTTTCAAATCAGTTAAGAAATGTCGGAGAAATAGGTTACCATACTTAAAAAATATAGGAGTTGAACATAATCTTGCACACAGTACATATCGCACATCTATATCTAAAGAAATATTTACTTAAATTGGTTCGCTCGTGTGAGTACTGATTGAGTAGCGAAATTAATTTTGCTTGATTAATTACTATGTAGGCTAAGAACTCACGGATCGGTTTTCGCCCGTGCGCGCCGCGGTCATGGAACTGCGGTTTTATTTCAAAACTCACGAGACCAGTTATTTGTCACAAAGCCGTCGCGGTTAGAATCATCACCCTCAAACTTGTACGATTCTACCGCGGCCGAACGGTGCCGTGGGAACAGCAAACCACCGAGAGCTGTTGGTCTGGGTGGCTATTTCTCCCCGTGTTGGTCCGGGCTTCTTTGTAGAATAGCCATCTGCCTTCCTTGCCAGGCAGCTCGTAAAAGGCGAGCAAAGGCTCACCGTCACTAACACCGTGAATTCTGACTAGATGGTAGAGTTTAGCAGCGACTCGCCCGGATTGGTACCACAGCCTTACCTATTCCTGCCGCCATAACGTCATGACGTGTTCCGGTTCGGAGGGTAAGGTAGCCGGTAAACTTACTTTTGCTAGCATCCTGGCCTCAGGTTTACCATTACCATCTTTGGTGTTTCTAGTAGGTGTGAATTTCTTACCATCAGGAAATCCGTCTGCTTGCCTTCCAATATCATAAAAAAAAGAGAGCGCTGCTGGTTTAAAACGCATAGTGAAATGTGCTCTTACTTTTTGCACATAAATTTACATTCTACAAAAGCCGCGGTCCCGCAAACGCAGCGGGCGCGGGTTTAAACCGCGCCGTAAGTTCTTATAGTTCACGTGAAACTTAAATGCGTTAGTAAACTCTTCGAAATCAGCGGGGATATGTGTGGGAAAGTAAGGGAGCGTACCGCGCTCACTCATGCTCTTTCTTCGTCTTTTTTTGTTTAGGTACGGTTGCGTAAATTTTTGTGTTAAGTGTCTTCACGCCCATATCCCCGAAGAGGTAGGCAGAAGCACAATCAGGGTACCCTCGACTAGCCGAAGACACTAAGTCCCACGATGTGATAGGTGACAATTCTATCGACAACCGGGCACATATCCAATCCCGAGCTTTTTTTTATTAGAAAATTGGAAAAACCCAATTTTCGTTTTTGCTGCCCGACCCGGGATTCGAACCCGGGACCTCATGTAATCAAGTCCAACAACTGAACCGCTAGACCACAGAGGCGACTCTTGAACTTTTGTCTTGTGTTTTTATACGATATTTATATTACTATATATTATGTTACTATATATTTTATACTATGTATGTGTCATTGAAATAAATATTGATAGTTTCCAAACGGACAACCTTTTGGATATATAATAAATGTTAGTAGGATGTACGACAATTATCTTACTTTCTTGTGAACGCGTACTTAATTGTCTTATTTGTGACTTACATAAAAAGGGTAAGATAATTAATGTACATACTATGACTTTCTAACTTTCTTGTAAATATGTGTACTAAACTAATAACAACAAACAAACGCGACCAGTGAATAAGAAAATAGGTCTTCTGATTGTAAGAGGTAACTGTGACCTATAGACACCATAGGTATAGATACTATAGACACTATAGACACCATGTCATATCTGCGTCGCTGTCCAGTGGCGTGTGCCAGGGTGTGGGTGGTGCCAGGTGGTGGTGATACGAACTCACGCTCAGATATCTACACTGATATCATAAAGAGGAAAAGTTTGATTTTTTGTTTGTTTGAAATAAATAGGGTCCGAAACTATTGGACCGATTTCAAAAATTATTTCACCCTTAGAATGCTACATTATCCCTGATCACATAGGCTTTGTTTCATCAAAATCGATGCAGTAAAAGCCAAGGTACGCAGGTGAAGCCGCGTGAAACTACTAGTTTTTTAATAAGATGAGATAGATCATCTTCAAACACGCACCCCTGATTTTTGGAAACTACCGTAGTATTTACGTACCATAAATGTTTTTGTATATACGTCGCTGTCATGGCCTGGAAGGTAGATAGTGTTCTATCAGTTTACATTAACATTAGGCCTTAGATAGATAATGCCATCAAGTGAGGTAGGTATTACCATATTATTATTTTCTTGAGAATGACAGATGAAAGATTGACAAAGCAGATATACAATGCTTATGTTAATTTTTAATGATAGACTCGCTTTGAATAATTCTGTGCTTGTCCCAATGTTATTGTATTGAAGCGAGAGTTGGGTATGTCAGAAAAAACATGAAAGTAGGATAAATGCGATTGAAATGAGAGCGCTACGGAAAATCTGTGGAGTAACGCTCGCTGACCGCATTCGTAATAGTGACATCCGAGAACGAGTGGGATTGATAAAAACTGTTGGTGTTAAAATGCGAAAGGGCATTCCGCTGGTTAGGGGTCATGTGAAAAGAATGACAAATGAAAGATTAACAAAGCAGATATACAATGGCAATGTGGATGGATGTAGGTACCCAAGGAGATCAAGGCTGACATTCCACGATCAGGTCACTGGGATATTATCCGAGGGTGGTGTCAAGAGTCTCCGAAACCGGTGTGTTTGTATGAAAAGGGTAATGAATGTGAAGGAAGCTAGACGGGTTTGTCGGGATCGTGAGGTCTGGCACTCGACACTCTCTGCCTACCCCGGCAGGGACTTGGAGTGAAGATATGTATGTATGTATTATTTTTTAATAGGGCTGGTCGAACCCATAACAAAACAAGAATCGACACCGTAACCTATCAAAAAAAGAGAGCCGACAGCATTTTTATCTACTTAAAGTAGAAAGTCATAGACATGCGCTCTTTCTTCATCTTATTTTCAATTCATTTTAAAGTTTTTTTATAATATTGGAAGGCAAACATGCAGACGGATTTCCTGATGGTAAGAAATTCACGCCGCCTAGAGACACCAAAGGTGGTAATGGTGCGTTGCCAACCTAAGGCCGGGATGTTAGGTCTCGAGTAAAAGTAAGTTTACTGCTACCTTACCCTCCGAACGGGATCACGTCAATGGCAAGTACTGAGGTTATGCCCGCAGGAATAGGTAAGGTGGTAGTACCAATCCGGACGAGATGCGGCAAAACTCTACCACCTAGTAAAAAAAGTCAATTCAAGTCAACAACTTTAATAGGAAGAAATTACTTTTTCCAATTCACCATAGCGATTGTTCTTGTCAAAAACCTTCAAGAACTCCTTAAAGTCTTCAGGATAGAACTTCTGGGAATAAGTGGCAAACGTCTTGTAGTGATGTTGCTGGACTTCGGAGCACTTCGCGCATGCATCGTTTATGGATTCTTCTACATGACCTGTGATACACAAACTTAAAAGGTTAGAATATGAATGAGAAAACCCCATCACTTTGCTTTGCATCGATAGTTAAGCTAAAAGCTTTACTTTTTATATTATATAGTATTGACATCAACTAAACCACATTATGATCACTTATTTTCTTATTAATAAACACGGATTAAAGTAATCCAAGGTTCAGCCTCGTATTCTAGTCTTAATTACAGACTGTAATAGCAACTCAATTTTACTTCTACGTTAGTCCATGTTTATTAATAAGACGGTAAGCATATTCATTCAAACAAAAAAACAAGAAGATAGAATTCTTGATGGTAACAACCAACCATAGACTGAAGATTACTTTTTAAATGGTTTGATTGGCCGCCGCTACTTCCAAATTTAAACATGACAGTGATGTTTTAGAAACGAAGGGCCAATATGAATAAATAAATATCAATTATTTGCTTGTGTTATGGGTGTTAGTCAACGATACTAATACATAGAAATACTTACATGGATACCAGAATAAATTTAACACAGACATCGAAATGTTCATCACGTAAGTGCCTGCTCCCGTCGGGAATCGAACCTGAGCCTCGTAGTTGGTTGAAGTAGTTAGGCGTGTATGCTAACCACTTGACCTACGAGGTGGTCAACTGAGTTGTCGTTAAGGTCTTTAATTTTTTTTAAAGTAAGTATGCTTACTACTTACTCCTGCTTAAGTATACTTACTTTTATAACGTAATAAGACCTCATCGCATGGCGCTTTATCCAGAAAACAGTGCAGCATGTTTTTTAATTCAACCGAGTTTTGTCTAAAAGATTCAAAGTCGTAGGTATCGTCTAAATCCGTGTACGTTAACACAATAGCAAAGAATTGAAATAGCATAATAAGCTTCATGTTAAACCTGGAATTAAAAAGAAAAACTATTATTAAAGAATAAGGTATCTTTACGCCCATATCCCAGAAGAGGTAGGCACAGGTAAAATCACGGCACCCACGACTAGAAGAAGACACTAAGTCCCACAATATGATAGGTGGCAAGTCTATCGCCAACCGGACAATCCCATCCAGGGCAAAGTTAACTTTATTAGAAAATTGAAAAGGTTATTTTTCAAATTTTTTTGCCCGACCCACGCTTCGAACCCAGGACCTCAAGAAGTCAAGTCCGACGCCAGACTACTGGACCACAGAGACGATTTCATTATTGAAAAATCGATTGTGGTTAACGTACCCAGACGTATAGTCTTATAAAGCACTAAGTTAATTAATTAAATAAACCTCTACAACGCCACATAAGAACAAACAAACACACATACATTCATAGACTGTTAAACACATTACCGTCCTTTGTATTGCGAAGTCGTCTTATAAAAAATAACGGTGCAGTGATTGGATATGTGCCCCGTTGGCAATAGGCCACCTACCACATTGTGGACTTAGTGTTTGCGGATGTCGTGGGTGCCCCGGTTGTACAACTGCCTACCTCTTCTTGGATACGGGCGTCAAGATATTTTTTGTATCATGATTCAGATAGAATTTACACTTTGACTATCTGTTGTTCGTTTTAAGTTACAATGTAAGATAGTTTAAAGATAGAACAGTTTTCTGTTAGTACTTAAGTGTTTAATTTTTTACCGTCTCCAAAAAGGAGAAGATTATCAATTTGACTGCGAATTTCTAATTTTTTTATCACTTGAGCAATAACGAAAAGATTTTAAAGGTTATTTTTAGGAAATCATTTCTAAGTGGTCCCATTTTATACTCTATATCTACAAAGAACTAACTGCTCCTGCATACTTCGTTCCACCCGTTAAGTTCATATGGGAAAAAATTAAATGTGGCTTTTCCTAGTTTCCTCAATGTCGGACGGAACAAAAAGTATCCTATGCCAGTCTCCTGATTCTAAGCTATCTTATCAACTGTTCGCTTTGGTTCAGCCGTTCTTGAGTTATGTTACATGAGTAGGTATAAGTTTCACGACTTTCTTACTATATTATATTTTAAATTAGCACTCACATGACTTTTTAGGATGTATCCGAGATGATACTAAATCAAAAAAATTAGGCTGACAGTTTTATTTTGGTATATTACGGGAAAATGTATGTATTTTGTACGGTTAGAAGAAAAATGTTAACCCATTTTGTTACAGTGAAAATGTAAAATGATTCAGGTACTTACTTTTTTTGCGCTACGTGACCCAATCCAATGAAGCATATAATTGTTTAGGGTTTTATTTAGTCTTATAACATTAAACTTTTTTAAACAAATCAGATGAAAATGAATGTACAAGTTTTTGAATAATACCGTTACAAAAACAACAAATAGAAAATACTTCAAAATGTTTAGAGATTTAAATTAGAGATTTAAATACATATTCTTATTACTTTAGTCGCGTCCGGTCCAGTGTTCTGGTATTGGCGTTGTTAGATTAGATTCCCAGCCCTGGCAACTCAAAATGTATTTTTTGTTTTTGTAATAAAGACGATGTTCGGAATATGTTGATTTCAGAGTTAGGGATGGGTCACATTGTGGGACTAAGTAGTAGATACCTATGGCCAACTGCTTACCTCTCTAGGGATACGGGCGTGTAGGTATATTCTTACTTACTTTTTTAAATACTATCATCAATGTACAGTTTTTTTCAAAGTAAGTATTGCAAAGGTATACTTTGAGAATGTTCAAGCGTCTAAAAATTACAAAACTACCTTAATTTTTAGATATTTATTACTTGGATCAAGCTACCAAAAAACACTTGTAATTTTTTTTTCTATGATACTGGAAGGCAAACAAGACGGATTTCCTGATGGCAAGAAATTTACGCCGCCTTAAGACACTAAAGACATTAATGGTGCGTTGCAAACCTGAGGCCGGGATGCTAGGCCTCGAGCAAAACTTTACCCTCCGAACCGGAACGCGACGACGGTAAGCACTGATGTTAAGACGGTAGGAATAGTTTCAGCAGTGGTACCATTCAAGGCGAGCTACTGCGAAACTCTACCACCTACTCAAATGTCACTGTGGCAATGACGGTAAGCCTATGCTTGCATTTTATGAGACACCTTAGATGGTCTATTCTGCAAAGGAGCCCGGACCAACACGGTAAGTAAAGATCATAATCTGTAAAAAAATAACAACAGAAACTACCATGAATCTTTTTTTATATGAACATATTTAAAAGCATATTTCATTTTCTATCTGTACTTTAATTGGCTTCATGTTGCATTTATTACCTGAAACGTTAGGTTGAAAACTTTTGAACAAGTTAAAAAAATCAAGAAGCAAGAATAAATCATTTTTATTAACCTTGTTACTGAGTAATGTAATGTTTAATTAACTAATTTTGATTCGGTGCTAAACAAGCTAATTAATTACTTAAAGCGAGATTTACACTTGTTAAAGTTATTGTAAGGGTCAGATTATTTAAAATTAGGTATTTGTATTTGAAATCTATTGATTTCATTCGCGAGTTAGCTTGAAGTTTCCACACGATTGGAATTTTCTGATCCTTGACCGTAAGGAGTAGGCGATTAACACACGGTATCGCTGTAAGACCCGGTGAAGTTGTAAAAACAGCAAAGTTGGCAACACATTAGTCATTCAAAAAAATAACAGTACCGCTTATACCTAGCTGCATGTCGGGAGAACGCCAAAAAGCGGATTTCGTAGTGTGCGTCCACACTGCGAGCCTAGCGCGGTTGCGACGACGGGCGCGAAGTATCAAACATATGAAACGCGCCTTTGCGTCCATATTGTAGTGACTAAGGTGGAAGCCTAGTGCGACGGTACTGAGCGAGACAGCGCGCGTAAGTTTCAAACGCTTCTGTCCGCGCGTTCTGGCCGCACTACGGGCCTAGTAAGCGAGCGACCCAATGCGCGGGAGGCGGGGGTAAGAAACCAGTTCGGTCTTGTCGCTCGGTGTATGAGCGTCTGTATTTGTTTGTCGTAAAATGGCGGTAAATACTGAATCGTTTATAAGTGCAATTCAATCTAAACCACCGATATGGCAAAGCAAACATCCACACCACAATAATCGCACAATAACAAGAAAGTTATGGAGTGAAATAAAAGAACAATTTCCTGGAAGTGAAGGTAAGTTTAATAATAATAATATACTTATAGTTATTACATTCTTTGATATTGTTCCCAGAAATAGTTTGTGAATTTTATACGATCATTTTTTGCTCTCCGTGATGGATTATTATTGACTCCACTGTTTCTGTGACTCTTTTCATATAATGGCGGATTAGATAGCACACGTTGGACATCCAGATCGAGATCGCCGTTTAAATCCATTATAACATTGTGCAGTATACACGTAGCTTTTATTATAGACAAGGCATTTTTTCTGTTTGTTTCGATAGGTTTAAGTAGTATTCTCCATTTACATGTGAAAATGCCAAATGCGCATTCGATTGTTTGTCTAGCGGTGGACAATCTGATATTAAAACATTTTCTTTCATTATTAAGTACTCGCTCGGGATAAGGACGCATCAAATAATGTTTTAACGGGTAAGCTTCATCACCCACTAGGACGTAGGGTGCAAAGAGGTTAGAGTTTGTAAGTCTCTTTGGCATAGGGATTTTATATTTATTTTTTTCTATAAGCTTATACAATGTTGATGCAACAAAAGTGCCACCATCACTTTGCTTTCCTCGACCGCCTACTTCGACTGCTACAAATTTTCTTTTTGCGTCAGCCACAGCTTGTATGACAATGCTATTTCTTTTTTTATAGCACCAATGTGCCGAACCTGATTTAGGTGGTTTTTTTATTTCGCAATGTTTTCCATCAATTGCTCCGATGCAGTGTGGGAAATTCCAAGTAGCTTCAAAGTCTTCTGCAATAGCTTTCAGACGATGTTCTGTTGGTATCGGCATGTGAATAGGAACTAACTCAGTCCATAAAACACGGCATGTTTCGTGCACTACAGACGCAATGGTGCTTTTACCCATACGAAAACTGTAAGCCAATGCTCTAAATCCAGTTCCTGTTGACAAAAACCTGAAATAAAAAAATAGAATAAAATATTATGTTATTGTTACAGAAAAACAACTTCGTAAGAAATGGGAGAACCTGCGCGATCAGTTTCGAAAAGAAAAAAAGAAATTCCCTACGCCGCGCTCTGGTGACGGTGGCGATGAAATAGAGAGCACGTGGCCTTACTTTCAACTTATGCTTCGGAATCCCTCACCGAGTCTTGTCAAACTGAGCAATCTAACATCACTGACGTGCTGAGACCAGGTACATCAACTTGCAGCATTCGCACTAACGCGTCAAAGCGCAAAAAATCGGCGTCAGATTATAGAGATGAACTTATTGAATGTAAAAGAAAAAAAATTTTGCTAATTGAACAGAAAATGGCGTCAAGTAGTGACCAGTAGGAGAAATGTGATGATTATCATTTTTTTAAGAGTCTCGTGCCACAAATGAAAAAATTTGGTGAATTACAAAAGTTACGCATTCGAAATAAAATTTTCCAAATTATAATAGACGATACAGAGAGGATGCAGTTTTTTCAACCGAGATACAAGGAAAATTATGGAGGTTATTCTACTGGCAACTACCCTAATTATTAATTTGATTATTGCAACTTTTACTTAACTATTTGTTTGATTACTACCCACTTATCTACATAAAAATACAAATTTAGTAAAATCTTGTATTATTCTTACCTCAGAGTTATGAATAATTTCTCCTCAGGTCTAATACTTTTGCGAAAGTTAGTATCTCCTTTGGTGATTTTAGGTGATATTTTACTTAGTATGTAGTGAAAAGTTGACACGGGCATTCGAGTATACTCAAAGAATTTTGTGGGGTATAATCTCAATTCTTCATATAAATTAAAGAATTCGCCGGTTATTGCTCTGTTTTTATTTATTTCGTGCACGCCATCTCTAATGTTCAACACTTCCCATCTCAGGATCGGACTGTCTAGTAAAAATAGCAAATCCTCGTCCATAGTTTGTAACACCTGATAATACGTCGAACCGCTACAAGAGCTCGCGCCTCATTGTGGCCACCGCACGCCCCCGCTCGCCGCGCCCGCATCAGGCTCCAGTCACCGCGCATTCAGTGTGGACGCACACGTAGTGGTGCTCCACGCGGTAAGGCTCTTTACGCAACTGTCCGCGCGGATGGATTTAACGCGGTTGTGACCAGTTTGGTCAAGGTCACTAGCAAAAATGGACACTGAAGTAGTAGTAACAATCTAGTTTTTATGGAGTAGAAAGAAAAACGTAAGAACGTATGTTTATGTACAAATGAAGTATTCATTAATTTCTATGCAGCAGAGTTCTAAGTGAGACATTCATGGTATTATATAAAATACCTGCACCTACGACGATCCGCGCGGTTATGCTGTGCCCCGTGTGTTACGCACTGCCTCTCCGCGCGGACAAGAGCGCTGAGGTGAGGTTGCATGAGAGCACCGTCCGACCGCGCTGGGAGGACTTCGTGTGCTAGGTACCTACGGATTTATAAGAGGCCAATGCTACTTAAGATCCGCTACACCGCCTACCGCGGCGGTGCGCGGTGCCGTGTGTTAACCGCCGTAATAATTATTTGGACACTAATATTTTTAGCCTAAAACATCTAAATAAGTATTCAGCTGAATTATTAATTTGAAACTGTTTTAAAAATGTGACCATCGTAAAATTTCCCATAAAATGTATGTCATTTATTGGAAAACTTGTTTATGCGAGCTTAATAAGCTTGATTTTAAACTTTTTATGCCATTTGCCGTTTCGGTATTAACGATATGTCGCTTTAATGTCGCCATAAAGTGTGCCGTTTGTGCGAGCCTGTATCGCCGTTTATCTGATAATGCATCTGTTTGGTCGGTCTCTACGCTATATATTACTCAAAGCTTTTTTTATTCGCTTTCATGGGCTGATTTGTTAATGCAGTACGGTTTTGCTTTACGCGCTTTTTTCGCGGATGGGTTAGATGAATACATTTTGATAAATCAGATTTTATTATTATTGACGGTTTTTTTTTCGTTTTCGCGGGTTGATTTGCTTATGCAGTATGGTTTTGCTTCATGCCTTTTTTAGCCCATGTTTTAGATAAATATATTTTGACTTATTAGACATATTGTTCTGATCATTTATTTACTTCGTATTTGCTTAGAATGTGGTATATAATATTACTCTCAAATAAACTTAATATTCCCGCCGCCGCTTAATATTCCATAACGTCAGCTTTTGATGGTGACATATTTCGCTTCGGAGGATAAACTTATGCTCGAGGCCCAACACACCGGTCTCAGGCATGCAACGAATTATTAACATCTTTAGTGTCTTGAAGCGACTTGAATTTCTTACCACCAGGAACACCGTCTGCTTGTTTGCCTTCCTATATCATAAAAAAAACTAAGTTATAAGTTTACTCTATTAGTAAATACTTATATAGATACAATAATTTAAACGCAATAAAACTGCAAAAAACCGACTCCAAATTTGGAACGTAAGTGGTTTTCTCATGAATGCTAATGTAGACCTGGACCAAACTATAATGGGACCACTGCGGAAGTATAGGCTTTCAATTAAAAAAACAATTTTGAAAATCCGTCTACAAACACCGCAATAATCGAGTAACATACATACAAAAAAAACAGACGGGTCGAATTGAGAACCTCCTCCTTTTTTCGTCGGTTGAAAAATAATAAACTACCTCCATACTCTGTGAGCGCTATATTTGAAACAAGTTTTAAAATTTAATGTTTAATAAATAACTTAAAAAAATTAAGAAACAGTTTTGGGATGCTCAAACATTTTTTTAAGTTTCGTTTCTTAAACATTATGATTGTTTACTTCTTGAAATGTAAAACGAACTGAAAACATAATGCTTTCAAATCGGTCAAATACATTTAGTATAACATATACTTAGTATTACGTGTAGTAGGTAATAGGTGTATTTTCCCGGTTGTTGGTCCGGGCTCCATTGCAGAATAGACCATCTGCCTTCCTGCCAGGCAGCTCGTAAAAGGCGAGCATAGGCTTACCGTCACTAATACCGTGATATCCTACTAGGTGGTAAAGTTTCGCAGCGACTCGCCCGGATTGGTAACACCGCCTTGCCTATTCCTGCCGCCGTAACGTTAGTGCTTGCCGTTGACATGTTCCGGTTTGGAAGGTAAGGTAGCCGGTAAACTTACTCTTGCTTCAGTTTGGCAACGCACTATTACCACCTTTGGTGTCCCTAGGTGGCGTGAACTTCTTACCATCAGGAAATCCGTCTGCTTGTTTGCCTTCCAATATCACAAGAAAAATGTATTAATATTACTGAGGAAAAAAAGCGGGTAGCAGCTAATTTTTACATGCGGTCCTAACAACATACACAGTAAAATGTTTGTGTCTTAATGGCATATCCGTTTCATTTTATTAAGATTATTTTTTTTATAAAGTTTTAATTAAAATAATTAAATTAATTTTGACAGCCTCGTTGGTCGAGTGGCTAGCGTACACGCCTAACTACGCCAACCAACCACGAGGCTCGAGTTCGATTCCCGACGGCGGCAGGCATTTGTGTGATGAACATTTAGATGTCTGCATTTCCGGGTCTGGGTGTTTATTAAATTTCTTCTGGTATCTTTTTAAGTATTTAAGTATTTCCATGTATTAGAGTCGTTGACTAATGCATATAACACAAGCATAACATAATTTACTTATTTGGGGGTTATATTCAATTTGTGTGACTTGTCCAGGGACATTTATTTATTTATTATGTTGTTTTGATATCGCTTTAAAGTGTTTTTTTGCAATTTCGTATATCTGTGCGTATGAAAACGTATATATTTGTCTTCATGTATTCATTAATAGAAGTTATTTACATATATTTTCATACGGTTCAATATGATTTTAATTATGTATAATTTTAATTGTTTAAATAAAAATCTCGCTGACATATAAAACTAGAATATAGGTTATTTAATGAGGAGGTAAATAGGCAAGTGTTTCACGTGATAATTACATCTCAGATCTTCTGGGAATTATTAGGCTGTCTTCTTAAGGAACCGTAGAAAAGAAAACAGTTCGTATTTTCACCTCATTATGACAGAAGATTTTTTGCCTCAACATTAAATTCTACAACGTGAAACCTATTATGCAACCAGTGCAAATAAACAATCTAAGGTAACGTTAATTTAGGAAAATGAAATAAAGAAAATACCTTGACCTTGAAATCGACCCCGGGAAAACCTCATAATGTCAAATCCAACATCGGTCCACTAGACCACGAAGGCCATGAAGTGATTTTCGCATTATGATTATTATATATCATACTAGCGGCCCGTCCCTGCTTCGCACGTTTATGAAATATACATATAAATATTCCTCTTCAATCACTTTATCTATTAAAAAAACCGAATCGAAACCCCTTAAAGATTTAAGCATACAAAGGGGCATAGGGACATGGTGTTAGTTGGGAATAGTTATTTTACTATGTAGCGATACATAATGCGAAAGCATATAAAAGTTCCAATTGCATTTTCTATCTCTTTGAAGTTCAATTATTATTATGCTAACGAGGACGTTCAAAATATAAACTTCAGAGGTCATCGTCAACCTTCTTAACACTCTTTTCGTTTGCAATTGAAGAAAAAGTATCAGTTTGAAAAAAACACCCAACAACTTAGCTAATATTGAGATTGCATAATTTATACCCTACGCTTTTCCATTCGAAAATGTTTCTTTTAACTTAGTAATTTTTTTCTGTTAGTAATAAAAGTTTTTTTTAATAAATTTATTTAAATAAATATTTTTAGTTATCTGTCGTTGGAACGTCGTGAATTTCTGTATCTTTGGTAGTGACACATACCTATTTTTAGGTTCACACATACTTGTAGTTTGCTAAAAATAAATTTTAGTAAATTAATTGGATTTTTAACATTTTTTACAGCATCTTCAGGCTAGTATATGCAATTATTACACATGTTACAAGTTTTTACTAATGTAATTACACAGAATATGTTGTAAATTGAAACTATTTATAAAATAAATAATTATCTCGTATTTGTAAAAAGTAGCCAGTTTGCAAATAAAATTTTAATTGTTTGTTTGTGAAAGAGTAACGTTATTATTTCACCAAAACCGATTTAGATTTTTGTTACTACGCGTGCAAAGTCCCTGACGATTCCTAGTCCAGACTAGTTATTTTAACCTACTTTGAAGCCTGTAGTCTAGCGGTCTGGCGTTGAAATTGACTTGAGCCAACGAACAAAATAAAAAAGAGGTTTTTTTCAATTTAAACTCGGGCAAAGTATTTTTTAGGAGATTAAAAACTACTTTGCCCGAGGTCTGGAAATGTGTACGGTTGGCGATGGGCTTGCCATCTATCACATAATGGGACTAAGTGTCTTCGAATAGTCGTGGGTGCCCTTGTGGTGCCTCTGCTTACCCCTTTGGGGATATGTTCGTGAAGATACTTTACATACCTTACTGATAGTGGTAGAAACGACAAATAGGATTTAACGAGAACGAAGTTGCGTTTACTACTGCATATTAAAAAAATATGTAGCTGTTTTTATTAAATTGTTACATTTCTTTTTTACCGCTTCTTCTCTCGCCTCAATGTTGTAGCCATCCTTTGTTGAACCTGACTTCATGAGGTCCCGGGTTCAGTCAGCGGGTCTATCAAGAAACATGTGTTTTTTTATTAGTTCCGGGTGTTCTGTGTAAAATAGAGAATCTGTATTTTTACCAAGCACAAATGGGTAGAGTTCCGAACTGGAACTCGTTCGAGTAGGGATCCACTTCCTTACCCATTTAAGACGTCATAATCACATTGACATGTTTCTGTCTGGAGAGAAAGGTAGCCGGTAGACATGCACAGTTATTGATCTAACACATCGGCCTCAAAATAGCGGCGCACCTACAACATCTATTGTATATAACATAGGCTACGCGCTTAGTTCTACGCGCGTAGACATATTTACGTAGCGTAATATACAGTACAAGTGCGAGGCTTCGCCTTAAAATTATTTTTTTACTAACTAAAAATAAGTACAGTGAGACAATAACTTTGTCCCAATTATGGATACTAAAATAAAGTTAGGAAATAATAATACGGTACTCCTCATCATAGGTCATGACATTTCGAGATCATACGCCAGTTCCGTTAATAATTTTATTTCCATGTTTTTGCTTCATTGTTTTCAAGATTTTGAGACCGATATGAAGAAAGAAAAATTTTCTTTTGCTCCATACAGGATTTTTACTTGTTTTTTCGTCTTTAATTTTTCCTTTTTTTTAAAAATTCCCAAACACAGGGCAAGTGTTTGAATATAAATACCTTGAATATTTCCTCGTTTTTCGAAGGATGTAAATCGATAATTGGCAACTTCCAATCGATGTTCATTTGGATATAAAATTCGATTTACATACATACAAACAAACAGTGCTTTACTACGAACTTGTGGATGTGTAGCTTGATGAGCAGCTTATGTTCTATTATTAATTTTAAGTCAATAAAGGAAGAGTTTTAATAAATATATAAAAATATAAATAAAGGATATTGATTTAATACGCGGGCAAAGCCGTAAGAGACAACTAGTAGTCCTAAAAAATATTTGAAATTCGTACTCCCAAGAGCTTGTAAGACGTATTCTAGATGATATTAAATTAAAAACTGAGTGTGAAATGTATTTATTTTGGAATGATTCTCAATAATATAATTTGTACGGTAGAAAAAGATTTACCCATTTTGTTTGAGTAAAAATATGACATTGGTAATACACGTTTTCTCATTTTTGTACTACGTGACCGATTTCAGTGAAACGTTACTTAGATTTACACCTCGTCTTATATAATTTAACTACTATAAACTGTTCAAATACATTATATGTATTAAATCTCTATAAATTTTATAGAGGCGCAAGTGTGGTTTGGTCTATTTTTGATATTTTGGTTTTGAAAAAAATGTCCAGTACCTAAATCAGACTAAAGTACGGCGCAAAATATACATAAATCTGTATTATGGTGAGTTAACTGTATATCAGTAAATACATATTTAAATGTTTTATAAGTTTGACTTGTCTGTATGTGTATCTGTCTGTCTCTCTGACTGTGACATCATCGTAGCTCTTCAGCAGTTCGCCGGGTTATGGAGATGTGTCTAGGTGTTTAAAGTTATCTGCTCATTTGCAGCTTTTTCATAAGCATCGGAATATTTCACTTTTAAGCATACGAGACCTAACAGTTGAAATACTAATGAGTACTAGTAGGACAGAGCTGGTCTGTTGATGGAACTCGAAGGTAGAGCACGTAACCCTGGAATCTGGTTAAAGAAATGAGTCTGGACTCATGAATCTGCTTATATTTTCTGTTAAACTTGATTTTAATTGTTTTATCTTATTTGCCGTTTCAGTAAATGTTACTTTGATGTCGTTATTTATGTAAAAATTGTTATTTATGTGACGCTGGATATTAATTAAATACATGTTACTTAAAGATAATAATTTTAATGAAAATCTTAAGAAATTGATTAATCATCCTGTATATACCCGGGCAGTTGCACAAAACCGGCTTTGCATCACACGTGCACTGAAAAACGGCGAGAGGACAACACAATGCATCAAAAAAGCGGCATTTAATACTAAACCCTAGTGGTTTTAAGAAATGCCTTATATGTATATGTATAAAAGTGTAAATTTTTGATAATAAATAAAAAAAATATATGTTGACGGATAATCTATCTGTTCCTCCGCGGTGTTGGTCCGGGCTCCTTTGTACAATAGACCATCTGTCTTCCTTGCCAGGTAGCTCGTAAAAGGCAAGCATAGGCTCACCGTCACTAACACCGTGACATTTGATTAGGTGGTAGAGTTTCGCAGCGACTCACCCGGATTGGTACCACCGCCTTACTTATTCCTGCCGCCATAACGTCATGAAGTGTTCCGGTACGGAGGGTAAGGTAGCCGGTAAACGTACTTTTGCTCGAGGTCTAACATCCCGGACTCAGGTTGGCAACGCACCATTACCGCCTTTGGTGTCTCTAGGCGGCGCGAATTTCTTAACATCAGGAAATCCGTCTGCTTGTTTGCCTTCCAATGTCAATATCAATATATATATATTTGTTGGTGAGAACCACTCACTGTCTAGCATCGTTCAAGCTATAGTCACTAGCGAGATGCCCTGGCAGGCGGTGGTCTGCCTTTGCAAAGAAGTCATGGTGCAAAAGGAGACCGTGATGTGAGCCTGGAAGCACGAAACGAATGCAGGCCCGCTCCGGCGATGGCGGACCAGGGGTTAAGGGAACGATACCTATATTTTTCAGCTCTACCGAAGCGAGGCTGTCGGGGGAGCCTTTTTTTTAAATGCCCAGAGTCGACCCTCTTTCAGCACGGTAAGAGACCTGTTGAAGACGGGGGATAGTAAATACGAAGCGACTTTATCTCCCACACAGCCGAGCGACAGGAAGGTTAGCATATTCTTCTTAGTGGTTCTTCGAAACCGAGCTGCTCACCCGTGTGTAAGTGTGGGAATTTCCCATGCGGAAATAAAATTAGAATAAAATTTTAACTTTTCAACTAGAACCATCGCGAGTCCCGATCACGCCAGCTTTCAAACTAAAAAACCGCATCGAAATCGGTTCATCCGTTCAATAGGTTTAGGTAACACACACAGACACGTCAAACTCATATTATAACCATCGTTAGTTAAAAAGTCTTCATCTGTCGAATCACTTAGTAGTAAATGTAAATAAATATGTTAGTAGCAAATGAAAAGAACCTACTCATAAATAAAAACATAATTTATTACACTCACACATACATTTACGAAATATAACAAACATTGAACTTCTTTGAACCCTAAAAAAATATTAAATGTTTGGAGTCGCACAAATAAATAAAAAAAAATCCACTCATGAAGACAAAGATTATTTTCAAATTTGCATAATGCGAAAAGCACTTCATAAACATTTAAATTGTATTTTAAACTCTTAGAATTCCAATTAATATCTTGCAAATTAGGTCGTTCAAAATATAAATATTCAAAGGTTTCTTTTAATCTTAAGCCAGATAATGAAAATCTATTCTTCTGCAATTGAAGGAAAAGTGAAAATGAGTTTGTAGAAGAAAAATCAACGAAACCAATTTCGAAATTGTATAATTTATGCATTGCGTTTTTCTATTTCAAAGTTTCTCTTGTAGGTAATCTCGGTGTTTTTTGGCGCAAATGTTTATTACTTTTAAAAGGGTTTTAATGCGATTGTTTAAAAATAAAATACCTATTATAACGCTAGCTCTTGCTCATGGCGTTGCCCGCGTGGTTAATGGACTCAAAAGATTTTTTCGTGACAGAATCTGTTCTATTTGTTAATCCAAATTAATCTCTATATGTATGCCGAATTTCATAAATTTTTTTTAAGCCGTTACTGTGTGAAGGGGTAATAAACAATCAAACAAACATACAAACATTCGCATTTACATTATTAATATGATAGGATGATCTCAATAGGTACGAGCTCAGTGAACATAAGTAAATCTTTTCTTCTAAAATGTATTTTGTACTATTCATTTGTGGTGTTTGGAAGAATTCCATTTCAACTTGAATATTATTAGGTTTACACTTATGTTTTCCACTAATTTAGTTTGGTTTAGCGGCCCGGCGTTACATCATGAGGTCCCGGGTTCGATCCTCGAGTGGGGCAACAAAAAGAAAATGAGTTTTAAAATTTTGTAGTAGAAACAACGTTGATCGGGATTAGGACATGTGCCCGGTTGGCGATAGGCTTGCACCTATCACATTTGTGGTACTTAGTGTCTTTTTTAATGGTTGTTTTTATTAACACCTTTACCTTTTGAGTTAACTGTTTAAAATCAGTCAATTTCTCTGTTTATACAGTATCGTAATGGTTATACTTATGATTAAAGTGCAAACGTGTTATATCTACTGCATTACTCTAAAGGTAAAAGCCATACAAGTTAGTTTATACTATTTATTACTTATTATTCATAATAAACATACTTTTTTATAACAATAAAAGTAATAAGGTAGGAACAGAATTCTGTATAGTCTAACGTGGTGTGGGACTTGATTTCTTGAAGTCTCGATTTCAATCCCCGGGTCGGTCAAAAAAAATAAATTGAAATTTGTTTATTTAATTTTCTAATAAAAATAAAGTTGCTTGAAATTGGTTACATGCCCGATTGGCGATAGTCTTGCTACCTACCACATTGTGGGACTTAGTGTCTTCGGCTAGACGAGGGTTGCCTGGTTGTACCAATGCCTACCTCTTCGGGGATGATTAAGTGAAGACACTTTTTAAGGACGTTTTTTATTGAAATTTTAGTTTTCTAAATATTCCGATATACCAAATTGCAAAATTACTGACTTTTATTACTTTTTTTATGTTATAGGAAGGCACACAAGCAGACGGATTTTCTGATGGTAAGAAATTCACGCCAAAGATGGTAATGGTGCGTTGCCAATCTGAGGTCAGGATGTTAGGCCTCGAGCAAAAGTAAGTTTACCGGCTACCTTACCCTCCGAACAGGAACACGTCATGACGTTATAGCGGCAGGAATAGGTAAGGCGGTGGTACCAATCCGGGTGAGTCGCTGCGAAACTCTACCACCTAATCAAATGTCACGGTGTTAGTGATAATAAGCCTATGCTCGCCTTTTACGAGCTGCCTGGTTGCCTTTTTTATTTTATTATCTACAAAGAACTATGTTAAAACTATCTACATATCTTATAATAGTTCATTGTAGATTTAGGTAAAAACTATCTAAATTCGAAAAGACTGGAGTCTTTTCGAAGACTTGTAGTGTTGTTCTTGGAAGAAAGAGTGGAGTCGAGTGGTTCAATTTGGTCAAAGTGGACCATCATGAGGTCCGGATTCGATTTACGGGTCAGGCAACAGAAAGAATGATTGTTTTTCAAATTGTCTTATAAAAACCACGTTAATCGAGATTGGCTACTTTCCCGGCTGGCGATAGCTTTGTTACCTATTATCAAGCTACTTTTACTTATTTTTTGTACACACAAACCCAAAACCCTCTGTGTGTGTGTGATCGCCTCTGTGGTCTAGTGGTCCGTGTGTTGGACTTGACTGCATGAGGTCTCGGGTTCGAATCCCGGGTCGGCCAACAAAAAGAAAATTGGATTTTTCCAATTTTCTAATAAAAAAAATGTTGGTCGGGATTGGAAATGTGCCCGGTTGGCGATAGACTTGCCACCTGGGACTGGTGGGACTTAGTGTCTTCGGCTAGTCGTGGGTGTCCTGGTTGTGCCTCTGCCTGCCTCTTCGGGGATATGGGCGTGAAGATACTTTTTTACTTTACAAACCCAAAACCTCTGTGTTTAACACTTATTGTTCTACTTTTGAGGCTTTAATAGCCAAATTCTACAATAACACAGGTAGTTTTACGTTTAGTTTTTCAGAGCCCTTAGTACGAGTTTAATTTTCTATACTCGCCAGAGTCTCGTTAATATATGTATATGAAAAATTTGAACACCTCTATTGGTAAGTAAGGCTCGTTTCCTATATTCAAATAAGAAGCCGTTTTGCTTACGAATGGTTGTTTCTATACGAATAGTACCAAATCTAACTACAGCCGTTCGTTTTCGATTATTAACCCCAAAAAATTTTGTATAACTATGAGCAGCGCTTCGTTATTTTAAGACAAACTACCGATTGATTTGATTGGTTGATTATAGGAACCGAACTTATTAGATCTAAACTTCGTATCAAAGTGACTTAGATTTCTCTGCTTTAATTACCGATAGTAATTTATAGCCACTCATGGTAGGGACTCCGTTATTGCATTGTTACCATATTTGATGTCTATAGCTGACGTTGTTTTCTTATTGTCAAGAAATAAAACTACTTGTTTGCCAATTCTGTAAGGCTAAGAACTCACTCAGCATTTTCCACCCTCACCCGAACTGCGGTTTCCTTTCTCACGGAAAACTCACGGAACTGGTAATTAGAGCAGTTATAAAACCGTCGTGGTTGAAATCATCGCCCGCAAACTTGTATGATTCTACCGGCAGCCGACCGGTACCGCGTCAACAACAAACAACCACAGGCGTTGCGGGTTTAAAACGCGTAGTGAAATGTGATCTTACCTTTTGCATATAAATCTATACTCTACAGAACGCACGGGCCCGCAAACGTAGCGAACGCGTGTGAAAACCGCGCCATTCTTAGCCTAAAACCAATAGGATTCGCATCTTAGTTTAACTTGGAAACAGAATCGACAACACGTTCCTGAGTTATTTTACTTTTTAAGGTTTCTCTCTTCTCTCTCTTTTTTTGTTCGCGACACGAAAGGGAATCCCTGTTCCATAAAATGCGAAAATCTGTTAGCAAAGTAAAATATTTTAATAAGGCTATTAAGATTTTTTTATTGGTTGTGCTTGTTGAAAACCCTCATGAGCTCCTCAAAGTCTTCAGGAAAGTACTTCTGGGAATTAGTGACGAAAATCTTATAATTTTTTTTCTGCTCTTCCGAACACTCCGCGCAGTTATCGTTTACGGCTTCTTTTATATGACCTGTCGAAAACATAAATAAAATTAGTTAACTTTCGGATACGAGAGCTTCACTACAGAGTATAAAATAAAGTCGCTTCCTCTGTCCCTATGTCAATTTGTATGCTTAAATCTTCAAAACTACGCAACGGATTTTGATGCGGTTTTTTCAGTAGATAAAGTGATTAAAGATAAAGGTTTTTAGGTATATAATTCTACACCCGTGCAAAACCGGGGCGGGCCGCTAGTCAATAATAAATAATAAATATTCCTGGACAAGTTACAAAACGTGAATCTAACCCCAAAGTAAACAAATTATATTATTGTGTTATGGGTGTTAGTCAACGATACTAATTCAAAGAAATACTTAAATAGATACCAGAAAAAAATTAATAAACAATCGGATCTGTAAAATGCAGACATCTAAATGCATGCAACACAGTAATGCCTGGAATCGAACCCGAGCCTCGCGGTTGGTCGGTGTAGTTAGGCGTGTACGCTGGCCACTTGACCAACGAGGCGGTAGGTTATTTGTTAATTATTGTTTACTAGCTGCGCTCCGCGGTTTCACCCGCGTAAGTCCCAATCCCGCGGGAACTCCGGGATAAAAAGTAGCCTATATGTTATTCTTGGTCTTCAGCTACCTACATACCAAATTTCATCGTAATCGGCTTTGTAGTTTTTGCGTGAAAGAGTAACAAACATCCATACATCCATACATCCATACATACAAACTTTCGCATTTATAATATTTATAGGATTGATCTAAGCCTATCTTAATATATATAATACGTGTCCCGTTGCCTGTCCGCCATGGACTTCTAAACAACTTAACCGATTTCAATCAAATTTGCACACCGTATGCAATTTGAGCCAACTTAAAAAATAGGATAGTTTACATCTCATTTTATGATCTGAAAAATTACTGTCCGAGCGAAGCCGTAACAGGCACCTAGTAATATTATAACTAGCTGACGTTGTCCTGTCTAAAATATGACAGAACTGTGCATGCCACGGAAACACATTATTTTTTATTTAATATTTAATTTTTTTTTTTACGCTAAACTTACAAAGTAAATCAATCACTTTCTTTGGAACGTCGGTTCTGATTTTAAATTATTTGTACAACATCAAAACTTTTGCAACATAAAATGCCAGCAACGTTGACGTTTGACGTTTTTATTTGAGTTTAATAAAATATAAGATAGTCGGGATACAAAAGGTTAAATGTGTTGAAAGATTGAACCCTGAAAGACGAATAATTTATTTAACTGTTCAAATTAGGTATTTATTACATGTGGCAGAATAAGTTGGTATTGTAGAGGTTGAAATAAGGTGCATACTCTACTAAACGTAATGTTACAGTGTAGGTATAATAGTGTTATAGTATTCTAAAACAATCAGAATTTAAGTTTTATAATTCTGTACGCTGGTCAACAAAACAATAATTTAAAATTCTAGTTGTTATTTATTATTTCATATTATTTAAATTTTTCCCAATCAATACTACAAAATTTAAACAACATTATCTATAAATTGAACAATGGGTTACTTGATGTATAGAAATTAACAGATTTAGTTTTATTCAATGAGGTGTTGTCCTGTTTTAAGGCTCCAGTAGCAAAAAAAAGACGGGTTGCACTCCGGGAGTGCCGGCAGAAGTGAAAACTTGAATGTTAACGTTGTGCATTTTTGATATTTTGGAATGGTTAGGGAATAATTTTGCACGAATTGCTTTAATATTATCAGTATTAAAGTACTATGATTTATGAACAAATATTATTTTCATATCCATAACCTGTGTTTGACTTGACAAAAACTCGCAAAATTAAGACCACCTGACGACTAGGAGCGTCATCATATTATCTGTACTACGAACATTGCTCGTCTACACATAAAGCTTATTTTCAAAATCAAACAAATGGAGCAATGTCTGTTGATATTTTATGTATCTGCAATCTGTGAAAATGTAATGGTAGGTATATTAAGACGTATTATCCATTGCGAATCCTCTACTCATCGGAAATATCCAAGCAATACAACAACAGCAATGAATCTACGTTTTAATTTAGATCTCGCTCCGTCTTATTCGGCCATGCGCCCTGCGCCGTCTTACGATTTGACGATCTGACGCGAGATTAGAAGTTTTTACCCATTCCAAAAAAAGTCGCTAAAGAAGTTTTCACTTCAAAAATATAGTCCGTGTGCAATGGTGTCACTTGTCGAGATGACAAATTTAAGGACTAATGTCAAATTGGAAAATGCCACGGATTCAACCGAATTCGAATTTCAAATTTTAAAACCAACGTCTTTCAGGATTGGACAAATACCCGGTTGGCGATAGGCTTGCCACCTATCACGTCGTGTGTCAATTAGTATCTTTGGCTAGTCGAAGGTGCCCTCAGTGTGCTTCTGCCTAGCTCTTCTAAGATATGGGGGTGAAAAAACTACAATTTCTAAGTATACTTACTTTTATATCTTAATAAGACGTCGTTACAGGGACCTTTACTCAAAAAACAGTGCAGCATATTTTTCAAATCATTAGAATTTTTTTCAGTGAATGATTCAAAGTTGTAGTGATCGTCTAAATCTGTGTACGCCAACACAATAGCTAAGAGTTGAAGCAGCACAGCAGACTTCATTTTGAATCTGTAATCAAACAGGCAAATTCTTAAATAAAAATTGACAGTATGTTGTGACAGTTGGTATAGATTACGTTCGGTAAGTTATGTGTCAAAGACTATGACACTTTTGGTCTAAAAATAGTTTCTCTTAGTTACCAATAGCGACGCTGTTCGAAGTTTTCATACAAATAATTAACAGAGACGGTAGCGAGTATGGTAAACTTGAAACTAAGTTTTATTCTAATAACAGCTCGGTGTAGGTCGACGTGGGTTCGAATCTTATACTAAAACTCAAAAACTCAAAATCGATTTATTGACATGGATCTATACAAAGATTCTTGTGACACGTCTATATAATTCTAAAAACTACCACCGGCTTGGAACACATACTGAGAAGATCCGGGGAAAGAAACTCGGCAGGCATGTCTTTTATTCTGATAAATAAAATTTATAAAAGTATATTACATTTAATTAATTATACAATCACTACATGATTGTACGATGAGCAATTCTGTGCCTCCTGTGAAAAGTGATACAAATCGAGTTGTACCCTTTTTTAGTTTTTCATACAGAAATGCTT
>NJDD01000561.1:480167-496549 GCA_002245505.1 Calephelis nemesis
CAACTAAATGTTATGTCATGCAAGTGAATAATGATCTTATCAAATGTAGCACTGATATTCGTCTTAGATCTTATCGTTCTCAAGAATAGCACTATTTTATGTTTCGTTTTAAATATTATCCATATCTCGTTATGTAATACAGAGTAGTTTTTGTCGTTTCTTAATTAACATATTATTACAAGATAATTTTAAAGTAACATAAAGTTTTTGACCTCGGCATGACTAAGTATTCCAGCAACATAATAATATCTATTGTAATGGTAAAAAATTAACAGATGCTTCTGTTATAATGGGTATTCCTTAGGGTTCTATTGTTACACTGTTTGTATTCCTTATATACATATAAGGCTGATGACTAACTTGCCTTACTACATAAGAGACAATCATGAAATCATATTGTTTGAAAGTAAAGTGTCGTCCACACTTCACTTATTTTAAAGTGAAACGACAACGGTTGACTTGATGTTCGGAAGAACAGAGTCAAATAATAGGCTGAGGTAAACCAGGGCACCGACGACTAGCCGAAGAGATTAAGTCCCATAATGTGATAACTGAAAAGCCAACGTAAATAATCTTGGATAACATTGCTTAATTAGAAAATTGAAAAAACACGTTTTCCCTTTTAACTATTTTAAATGTTTATTTACTGTTTTTTAATATCTATTTATTTACTATAATTCAAAATATTAAAGCTTTCATATAATTATTTCTAAAAAACGTTGCTAACTCCAATGACACTTATAAAATAGGAATGTCTGATCGTGTCGACAGAAGACAAACGCGCAATCATGGTGGCAATCACCGCAAATTCTATGGTAGTCCAGCGTGGCCGATTGTGAAGAGGATCCATATAAAAAAAAATATATCCCTGGACAAGTCTCCCAAATTGAATCTAACCCCAAAGTAAGCAAATTGTATGCTTGTGTTATGGGTGTTAGTCAACGATACTAATACATAGAAATACTTAAATAGATACCAGAATACATTTTATAAACACCTAGACCCGGAAATGCAGACATCTAAATGTTCTTTACACAAATGCCTGACCCCGTAGGGAATTGAACCCAAGCCGCCCGGTTGGTAGATGTAGTTAGGCGTGTACATTAGCCACTCGACCAACGAGGCGTATCTATAAGATACCTTGTTGTTAAGATAGCATAATGCGGTAACTGGGTTACAGTTAGAGCTACAAGTAAGGTCTCGTTACATTTAGGGAATAGTTTTACTAATGCGTTTTGTTTTACATTATAAGTGTCAGTCTTTAAACAAGTAAAAATATTCAAAATATTTTATTATAGCTGATACTCCTTTTTTATTAATTAAATTCATCATTCTCAATACCTAAATCTATGATTTTTAATTAAAAGGGTTTTCCGACTGAGATAGAATTTTTCGTTAGTCCGTTAAATGATTCGAGATTTGCCTTTTATTAGTGAAAATATTAAATTTTCTGCGATATCCCTTTTATTATTTCCTTTGTGAAAGGAGAGATCTAATAAATTAAAAATTTTATTGAACCTGACATTGATTGGTCATTTTAGTGATGAGCATTTCCAATGATGATTCGGTTTTGTTCTTGGTTTACGGTTTTGTAAAATCGAAAATCAACCTTTTTGCAAAAATTGTGTGAGGTCCCAAATCGTTTTTCGGATCGTACCTATGATATTTTAGAAAAAAACGTTGCTCGGGAGCCCAAAATTGTCAGTTAAAAGTCCTATAGCCCCGGTACCTGGCAAATGGAAGAGGATAGACGTGTGGTTTTAGTCGGTAGGAGTCCGATATAGCATGTCACTTCCCCCGAAAGTGGCGGGTATCCAGGATGATTTCCACACAACAAAAATATTGTCGCACCTCTAGCTACCACTTCGGGGACACGAAGGTAAAGTTAATCTTTTTCTTTAGTATATTTCTAAAATTTCGAAAAAAAATCTGTGAGGGGTTTCCATAACTTGCTATATAGTTTAATTTCACAGGATTTGCCGAAGTGCAGATAAAACTGTAAACACAATAACGTATTTCTACTATTTATCTGAGGTGAAATTAAAAAAGGGAAAGGATATGTTCAGTTTTGACGGAACATTGCTGAATTGGTTTTAATATTTAAAATTAGCATATAGGCTACATTTTGTCTTAAAATTTTATCGAGCAGTGTTTGAGAGCTAAATATCAAATTAGTAGACTACGCGGGCGAAGCCGCGGGTAACAGCTAGTTCGATAATAAATCAAAATCGAGTTGCGTTTTTTTTTAAAAACTCATGAAATTTCCGACACTAAATTCCAACTACATATGCATGTCTATTATGTACAGAATCCATGGTTTCATTTTTCGTTACGCTGTCATTTACACGGTGTATAATAATTTAGATTTTGTGGTTATGATTTTAATTTTTGTTTAATATTTATGAAAGGGACACAACAAATGATTATGTACGGGACATCCCCTTTATGACTGTCTCTTTCAAGCCTGCTATTTAGCACTAGGTTTATGATTTTCTTCCCTTATTTAGGTTGAAAATGCCACCTAAGATTGGAACGCGAGTTGATGTCCACAAAATTGAAGACTCAGTGAATGAAGTATTACAGAAAAGAATTTCGGTACGAGAAAGCCATTTCACTTTGTTGATTCCTATTTAACTTATATAAAATTGTTTGTTATCTTGGCTTATAAGATGAATACAACAAAATTAAATAATGACTAGTTCTAGTCACTTTCAATTTCCTCGAAATTAGGTGCCGTCCCTTTCATAAATTGCTGCGTCCTTTTCAATACAGAACATTTATGAAAGGGACAAAATACACATTATTTTAAAAGCCGGAAATAAAGAACTATATAGAATTTGATAAAAGATAATTATTGTATTTCGTTTCAACAACTTAGCAGTGAAAGCTTTCTAATCAACTCCTACCGCTTCTATATATCTTCTTGATAACTTACTAGAACCTGAAATGCAAAAATGTCGCTTTCATGCCACATCTCCTATACAGGATGTGTTTGACACCGTAACGAATACTTCTGAGGTAGTTTCGATATATATCGGACTTCGAAATTCTGCTCGCAGTTTTTGTCGGAAACAAGTGGTTAAATATTTAGCATTTTTTCATCCCGCAATGTATAGCGAACAAAGTATATGCATTGAGCCGCGCGTTGCGAGCTATGAGTAAGTGCGACCTACTAGGCTGTTTCATTACATTGCTGTTTTTAGTAAAAATGTGTTATTTATTAGATTTCAAATAAAAATCGATCGAATCGTTGTTTTAGATATTATTAATGAAATAATAGTGAAATTAATAAAAAAAATACAATTTTTTTGAAAAATTTTTGAAATTTCCGACACAAAATTCCAACTTCATATGCATACCTATCATGTACAGAATCCATGGTTTTAATTTTTTGTTACGCTGTCATTTACACGGTGTATATGTAAAAAACACTTCCCATTTTATAATTCAAGAAATTTTGCATAGCCCTGTTTTGTCTCAAAGGTCAATGACCATTTCTCGCTTTGCCTTTGGAATAAACTGTAGTGCATCTCACTACACAGTTCAAGTAGGTACCTATATAAATAATAAACATTATTACTTATCAATAAAATAAGTATAAACTACTTTATACCCATTACTTAACTACTTTTAAAATAACTACACATTGCTTTTAGTATAATTTATTTCTTCTAATATAAGGCGATTATTTTTTTATGTTTTTAAAAGCACGGTTAGACAAATATCTCTGAATCTAGTTTCATACGATAATATGACTTTAGGCAATTTTTTTGATTTTGTTTTGATTTGGCCTCTTCAAAAGGTTCTCCGGCTGAAACTATGTAATCTGCGGAGTGAAAGCCATAAGGTTGCCTAAAAGCTAAAAGATATCGCTAACTTGGTGATAAGGCCGCCTTTGTGTATCTTGTAGTTTTAGTGTTATTTCATTCATACATACATATATATCTTCACGCCAAGTTCCTTACGGGGTATGCAGAGAGTGTCGAGTGCCAGACCTCACGATCCTGACAAACCTGTCTTGCTTCCTTCACATTCATTATTACCCTTTTCATACAAACACTCCAGTTTCCGAGACTCTTGACACCACCCTCGTATAATATCCGTTTTATTTCATGGCCGAGTATTTGTAACTTCTTTATATTTTGTGGACAGTAAAGTTATTGTACTATATTACATCAAATACTAGCGGCCCGCCCTGGCTTCACACGGGTATAAAATATTCGTATAAACATTCCTCTTCAATTACTTTATCTATTAAAGAAACCTCATCAAAACCCTTTACGTCGTTTTAAAGGATAAGCATACAAAGTGACATAGGGACAGACGAAGCGACTTTGTTTTATACTATGTAGTGATATTACAACGAAAAATTTTACACAGGGTTTATGATATTGGTGCTAATTCTGTTCTCAACAAACTAAACTTATTTTAAATGTGTGCTATATTTTGTAATTAGTTCACCGTTTAAGTCTACTCTGTAAAATAGACCTCTGCATCTTTGCCATGTAGCTCGTAAAAGCCGAGCAAAGATTATAAGTCTTTTCTATCAAGACAACTTGGGGTAGAGAATTCTCTAACAAGACATCTTGCTATTCATATAGCAATTTGGACAGATAGGGATTCACCGCCCTAACTATTCCTGCCAGTTGGTGGGTAGGGTAGCTGGTAAACTTGTACAATAGGCAAATATTCGGACTACAGGACAGTCACGCATCTATAACATCTATGATGTCTATAGGCCACGGTTATCACCTACTACTACTGCTACTACTGCACACCACAAGTTGGTAGAATATGTAGAAACACCTAAATAGTTTTGTAACATCTTTGTAACACTCATATTCCGCAAATAAATATTTTTTCTTTTCTTTTTCTATTAAGAGAGTCGTGTGGTAGTTCGCAGACCGTTTACATAAAAAAGATAAACATTTTAGAGATGTCAGATTAGTAAAATTGTTACATTTTTAACCTAAGTTTTATTTCTTAGGGATAAAATAAGCGTCTTCAGAAATTTAGGATTAGTTTATCTAACAGCACTTAAATATAACAAGTTAAAAAAAGAAATAGTTTAGTAAGTGTGCTCTAAAATTACCACAAATTTACATTGGATTTTGTTAAGTAAGAAAATAGAAGAAGAACTCTAGTATGCACATAAATGGGGTAAAGTTTAAACACGACTTATAGCACGCTTAAATGTTTATTGCTAACTTCGCTAACGAAGCAAATAATTCAAACTCTGGTCACAAATTCAATAAATGAAGCAAGGCGCTTATTTCAACAATAAAATTTTAAGGCTTTAAGGATTAATATTGCAAATGAGTCTTTTAATCTTAATGAATATTCAAAATTCACGATCTTAGCCATCTTTGGAACTGATTTTAATTATTCATTTAAGTAATAATGTAGTTACGGGAAAGCGGATCTCCACCATCATGAAAAGCCAATGGAATTACTATAGACATAGATTAATCTCCTTTATGGTCTAGCGTTCCGGCGTCGGATTTGACTTCTTGAGGTCTCGGGTTCGTTCCCTGGGTCGGACAACAAAAAAACCGGGTTACACTCCGGGAGTGCCGGCACAAGTGAAAACTTGAATATTTATGTAGTGCATTTTTGATATTTTGGAATGGTTAGGGAATAATTTTGCACGAATTGTTTTAATTATCAGTATGAAAGTGCTATCATTTATGTGGTAGGATACAATATTTATTTATTGCGCTATCGTATACAAACATGACAACACGAACATTCGCGCAAGCGCTCTGCGCCGTCCTACAAATTTTCGATCAGGTCACGTGTCCTGAGGCGAGTTTAGAAGTATTTACCCATTCCAAAAAGAGTGCGGAATGCCGCTAAAGAATTTTTCACTTTAAAATTAGAAAATGTATATATTTTCAATTTTCTAATAAAATTAACATTGCCCGGGATTGGATATGTGCCTGGTTGGCTATAGGCTTGCCACCTATCACATTGTGGGACTTAGTGTCTTCGGCTAGTCGTGGGTGCCCTGGCGGTGCCTTTGCCTACCACTTCAGGGATATGGTCGTGAAAATACTTTTTTTGTTTTTTTTTTGGTTACTCAAGCGTTCCTTGGATATATAACTTTGGCCATTTATTCGGGGCTGATTACCTGTGTGGTCCCTGAATTTTGAAGTACAGCAGAGTAGTAGTACAGTATTTTAGGTTTCTTTTTAACCAGGTGGGCTGTTATATATTAAGATACGTACAGTATAATGCCAAAATCAGCCCTTCAGGCAACTGGGTTCACATCATCAAAAGCTTTAATTGAAGTACTCTCTCTCGGTTTCCTAGACTGGGCAGGCGTAAAAGTTTACTCAAAATATTTTTTTCTATGTTACAGTGTTAACAAAATCCTTTTTTTGATAAAAAAAAACAGAATTATCAATATCCTGTATAAATCTCTTCTTATCTTCTAGTTGGCAACATGTGGCTTCTACTGGCAAAGAATATTTCTTTCTACTAAAAAAACCCATTTGCTAATTTGCCTTGAAAAATTTAATCAAAAAACTCTCGCAAATAAAAGAGCCACTTAAACTGAGTCTTCAGTGAATTATTAAGTGAATGTTTTACAATACACCAAAACAATATGGAGTATTTTACGAAACACAAGACAACAAATAGTTGTTACATAATATATAAAAAAGTTGTTACTGAAGTTAGATTGCAAAGTTTGTTGAAAACGTGTTGTAATCCTACAGGAAACCCATTCACAGGTATCTAACTTGCGTATAAAGAAATGTTTATTTTAAAAGATTAAGCTGAACCTTTTTTTATGATATTGGAAGGCCAGGGTAATGAATGTGAAGGAATCTAGACAGGTTTGTCAGGATCGTCAAGTTAGGCACTCGATAGTCTGAAGCGTGAAGATGTGTATGTTTTTTTATGATATTGGGAGGCAAACAAGCACACGAAGCCTGATGGCAAGAAATTCTCGCCGCCTAGAGGACCAAACTACCAAAGGTGGTAATGGTTGCCAACCTGAGGCCAGGATGTTAGGCCTCGAGTAAAAGTAAGTTTACCGGCTACCGTACCCTCCAAACCGGAACACATCATGACGTTACGCCGTCAAATTTGTGCCTATAAGGCAAGGTAAGGCGGTGGTACCAATCCGAGCGAGTCGCTGTGAAACTCTACCACCTAGTCAGATGTCACGGTGTTAGTGACTTTAAGCCTATGCTCGCCTTTTACGATCTGCCTGGCAGGAAGGCAGATGATCTATTCTGCAAAGAAGCCCAGACCAGCACCAATCATTCTAACATTATCAAAACTAGGAGAATTAGATTATACCTTAGCGTTAATAAACATATAATTAAGACAAGGTTTGTTAAATAGATTTAATAATTAAACGCAGTAAAACTGCAATAACCGACTTCAAATATTTCATTGGGTAGCACGTCGCGATTTGATGATACTTTTTTCGAAAGATAGCAAACGGTTTTGCCCCACATAAATTTTATCAAGATCTTTTAGTTTTGAGTTAAACTTAGTAAGAAAAATCGGGACAAATGAAAAAACTATGCATTATTAAATATAACCCAAAAAGTATTAGTCGGATCATTATAAAATTAATATGGAACTACTTCAGAATCATGACCCAACTTTCGAAAAAAGAACTATCAAAATCGGTAGGCCATTGACGGAGTAATCGCGTAATATACATAAAAAAAGAAAATAAAATACAGTCAAATTTGAAACCTCCTATTTCTTTCGAGTTGATTAAAATGAAATTAAGTAGCAGAGATACAATGTAACAAAAGTTTAAAAATATAACAGAAAGTAGTTATTTCAATCATATGAAAAAATTAAAGAGTAGCATTATGAAGCAGGTTTGACAATATCGCACAAGGTTTAATAATATATTACCCATAATTTTTCTTGAATTTGTATGAATAATCGTGTTTGTTGGTGTTTTAAAAAAATAATTACAAAAGTCAGTAACTTCGTAAAAGTCTACATGTTGTGAAAATAAATTGTTTTGCTATACCGAATAGAACAAAGAATAATTTTATTCCAAATAAAAATAAAGAAGGAAAAAGTATTTTTACGATCATACTATCCTTGAAGAGGTAGGCAGAGGTACAACTACAACCAACGACTAGCCGAAGAAACAAAATCGTACAATGTGATCGGTAGCAAGCCAATATCTATCCCGGGCAACGTTATTTTTTGTTATTTACTAGAAAATTGAAAATTCATATTTTATTTTTTTTGTTGCTCGACCCGGTGTTTGAACCCGGGAAATTTCAAGAAGTAGAGTCTACCCGACCGCTAGACCAAACAGGCGATTTAAAAATACATTTTTTGAAAACCTTATTTAACTAGATTTTCGAAGTCGTTCGAAAGCTCTTTTATGCTATGTTAAAAACACAATAATATAGATTATATATACATAGTAATAGATTTACCAAAATCGGTACAGTATTTTTTCTTACTTACGACAAAGTATAACGTTTACGACATAGATAAGCTTTGCAACGTTTATGAAATCACAACTTGTGAGGAATTAAAAAGTTCGTAGAACTTATTATATTTTAAAATTGAAAATATTCTTAGCACTGTTTAATTTTAAATCCCGAGGCAAATGTTAAAGTGATGAGCTCTCTAAGTAAGGGTTGCTTAAGTGGAGTGCAGCTTCAGTTTATTTATAGCGTTTTGATGAAGCTAAAGGCTGCTAAATGTATTTATTCTTACTTGGAATTCCTTGTAGTGGTTATTAATGTTTCCATAAGTCCGTTTTTAGAAAAAAGAAAAAAAAAGTATCTTCACGCCCATATCCCTGAAGAGGTAGGCAAAGGCACAACCAGGGCACACACGACTAGCCGAAGACACTAAGTCCCACAATGTGATAGGTGGCAAGCCTATCGCCAATCGGGCACATTTCCAATCCCGAGCAACGTATTTTTTGATTACAAAATTGGAAAAATCCAATTTTCTTTTTGTTGCCTTATTCTCTGAGCTGGAACACGTTCAAGATAAGCACTGACGTTATGACGCCAGGTATAGGTAAGGCGGTAACCTAGGTAAGAGACAACCATGGCCTATAAAAACCATAGATATTCCAGGTAATTTGCTGTCCTGATTTCAGAATGGAAGGCATTTTGTGCAAGTTTACTTGCTGCCCTATCCTCCAGACTCATGTCATGTCATTTGATGTCCTCCAGACATGACAGTGTCATTATGTGGAACATGACAGTGTAACTCGGAAAACATTGATTTAAAACGTAAAAATTTGATACATCAGTACTAATCTGATATGTCTAAAAATAATTTCTTTTATTTAATTTGAAAAAGTTAGCATGCACCTAAAATGAGTTTAGTTTTTGAACAGCGGTATCACTACAAAATAAGCAATTTTTACTTTTACGTATTTTCTCTTTAGACATAAAATCCAATTTATTTTGTGCACTTAAAACACTATCACAGAATTTCACCACTTTTACAATACGCTACGCTATTTTACTGGGCTTCGAACTTTTATCCTTTTAAAGATGCTTTTTATCTTTTTTACTGTGTCAAACAAGCTGGATGACATTTACGTTCATTTGCATTTGTAATATCTCTAAAACTGTTGTCTTAAGACCGATACAGAAAATCTGTGACATTAGTCATTAAGGTCGCTGACTGCATTTTCAACAGTAAGATCGAAGAAAGAGAGGGATCGAAAGAAAATATTTATGTAAAAATGAGAAGTAGCATACTCCTTTAGTTCAGTCATATGCAAAGAATTGCAAATGAACCATTGGTAAAAATAAATATAATAATAATAATAATCAATAAATATAATAATAATAATAATGACGGTTTAGTTGTAAGACCACCGTTTTTGGTAACCTGTTTTTTATGTTTATATTTTTAATATTTTTTTTGTATTAAATGTATAAACGTAGAAAATAAGAGGCATTGAGAATAAATGATAATAATAATAATAATAAAATTGATAGTGATCAAATCGCTCGGGTGTTATCTGAGGGTTAAGAGTCTCAAAATTTGGCGTGTTTGTATGAAAAGAGTAATGTAGAGGAAGCTAGGCAGGTCTTTAGTTATGTAGCTGTCAGCTGACAAGCTCGTGGTTCACCTGATGGTAAGATATAACCGTGGCCTATAGACGCCATAGATGTTACAGGTGTGCTGCTGTTCTTTAGTTGGGATGTTAGGCTTATTGTATTGACCATATTGCGGGGCGAAACTCCACAGAGTTTTATGGCGGCAGGAATATGTAAAGCGGTAAATCCCTGCCTGGGCAAGTTGCTGCACAGCACTCTGCCACCAGTGGTCTTGCTAGTGATGATATTTTAATCAGTGCTCCCCTCTTGAGAGCTGCCTGGAGGAAAGGAAGATGATCAATTCTAC
Organism: Calephelis nemesis; assembly: GCA_002245505.1. NCBI lineage: Eukaryota > Metazoa > Arthropoda > Insecta > Lepidoptera > Riodinidae > Calephelis > Calephelis nemesis. The sequence continues at coordinate 490,539 of NJDD01000561.1, forward strand.
TCAGGATTACGGACCAACATTTTCACTCGATGCTTTTTGCCAACCCATAAGAGAATTGGTGACATGTATGTATGTACGCTATTGATTTGAAGCCTTTGAATAAATTTATTCAACAGAAATCTTTCAGTTTATTTGTAACTAGCTGTTGCTTGCGGCAACGCCCACGTTTTCACAGGAACCTATAGTGTGATCGGAGTTAAATGTAGCCTAAATATTAGTCCAGGTTACAATCTATCTATGTTCCAATTTTCAGAAAAATCCTTTCAGCCATTCGAGCTTGAAAGAATAACAAACATCCATACATACTCACAAACTTTCGCATTTATGACATTCGTAGGATATCTAAAGAGTCACATCTTCTGTGATTATAAAACATATTTATTTGAATGAAATATGAACACCACCATTATCTTTATCGTTTTAATACTTTCTAGACTCTAGACTGTTCAAACTTTTAATCTCGTCTTCAGTTTGATGAAAATCACGACAGTAACGAGTTTTTTGTTTGTAAGAATATATTATCTTTTTCCAGTCCAATACAAAAGAGGGAGAGGGAAGCATGAGCTGATGATTTTAGCAAAGACTCGTCGGATTGTTTGCGTCCTAGCGGTTTATGGAGGCGAGTAATGGGTGTGTAGTAACGACAGATGTGTCTTGATGTGGCCATCAAACCGGCGGTAATACTGAACGTTTTATGATTATTACGGTAATAAGTATGAAATCTCAAATTTAGTAATGCTATCGTTCAAGGTATGTAAGGTTTTGCTAAAGTAATCGTTGTTATAAAAACAAATTTATATTTGAATTTGTTAAAAAATAAGAATATTAAGCACAGCAAAACTGCGAAAACCGACTGCAACTTTTTATTGGGTAGCGATTTCATAATAATTATTTTTTCGAAAGCAAGAGGTTATGAAATGGTGCTACATAAATTCTATTAATTTACTTCTAGTAATTTTCGAGTTAAACTTTATGACTCATAATTTTTTTGCTTATTTTGACGACCTCATCAACGATTGAAAAATGAAATAAGTGAAATACACATGCACTATTAGGTATAACTCAAAAACCAGAAGTCGGATCATATTAAAACTAACAAGGGACCATATCGGATTCTAAATAATTATCAAAATTAATTGGATTCAATTAGGTGAATTGTGCAGGAATATTTGTAATGTAAAAGTGGCATATCTGTTTCGAACTAAACCCACTTTTTAAACATAACTAAGCGAAACTGTTATTAAATACTGCTTTGCTGTCTTTTTACAAGGCACTTCTATGGTCCACGTGAATAAAGGTTTTTCTTATTCTAATATTGCAAAGAGTTGAGTCAAAGGATCTATCTTAGGGAGCCGTTTTCATTACGTTTTTAATATTTAATGTTTACATCTACAAAGTGACGATTAGATCACATTTTTTCAAATAGCACTTGTACTTTTTCGCAATACACTTTTTTATGTTATATTATACCAACGGGTTTAACTTTTCACATCTGTGGTCTGACCATTCGTGCCGCCATAATGACTGTGTTCCGGTTTGGAGAGTAGGGTAGCCGGTAGACCTTCACAATTAGCCTAACGCCTTTGCTTTAACATCTATGTATCTTTGGTGTCTATAAGAATCGGTTATCTCTTAAAGGTAGGAGAGCCATGTGCTTGTTCGCTATCTTTTCAAGTAAAAACCATTAGTTATTAAGTAACTAACGCTTAGTTGGTTGAAAAAGTTAATATGCAATTAAAATTCTACGAAGTGCCGATGAATTTAAGCATCTATTTATTATTAAAGCTTTAATCAAAAAACTTACGACCTTTTTTATCTTTAAAAAACTTTCGTTAATCTAGTGGCCACACCCGCAACATCTTAGTTGTAGATGAAACGGCGCAAGATATTCTGTTGGTCTTTGTTCGAAAGTTTCGTGTTTTACTAGCAACACTTAGGATGAATGTGGGAATCCGAATATTTATTATCTTAAGACATATTTTTGTTACGAATATAAATCCCAAACTGAAACATATTTTGTTTGCTATTGTAAGCTTTCGTACTTACAAATCTTTTCGATTTCTTTTTTCAAGTTCATTCAACGTTTGGGGTGGATTTTATGGCGAAGAGTTGTTTTATTTATTTATTTAGGTACTCCCAGAAGGTACAGTTGCACAATATATGTATATATCATTGTTTGTAAAGACGACTTCTTATTTATCCTACATTTTTATACTTACAGTTATTTTTCTTAATGACTCAATTTTTCATTTGGAAAAAAAAGTATCTTCACGCCCATATACCTGAGGAGGTAGGAATAGGCAAAACCAGGGCACCCACGACTAGTCGAAGACACCAAGGCCCACAATATGATAGGTGGCAAGTCTATCTCCAAACGGGCACTTATCAAATCCCGAGCAACATTTTCTATTTGTTGCCCGACCCGGGAATCGAACCCAGGACCTCATACAGTCAAGTCCAACATCCGGACCGCTAGACTGTCAAGTCTAATATCCATTCCGATGCATACGAATGAGCTGCAAATGAGCTGATAGCTTTGAACGCTGGGAAAAATTTCCATAAACTATAGCTAAGAGCCATCTCAATTACGTCAGCTTTTAAATGAAAAAACTGCATCTAAATGTATAAATCCGCTGAAGAGCTACGATGATTGAAAACATCCTTTCCCTTAAAGACGTATGAACCTCGGATTCAATCGATTATTGACTACTATAAGACGTGCTGAATAATTTACTGATACTTGTCGCCCATTGGTCAAAATTCGACCATAATAAATTTTAATATCTTGTTGATAAAAACACCATTTCATTTCTCAAGACCAACTACTAAATTTTATGATTGCGTCATCTGTGATCTTTTATCGTTATTATCAATATATTTGTTTGTGTGTATCAAATGCATGGTAGGGTGGGTAATGTTTTATGTATTGATTTAATGTACTTTATAAGCATTATTTTTGAAAAACATTAGCGTTCTGCACTACTCCTACACATAAACAATGAATGTAACGAATTTTATGCCCCTGCGTCCGCGCAATTTTCGTAAAAAGGGTCCAACGTCTTTTACCACCTTCTAATACCTATATAGATTTATCCATCTAACATTATGCGAAATAACTTATATGCGAAAGTCTGCCCGTCTATCTCTGTCTCGGCTAGACCACTAAACCGATTGTAATAAAATTGAATTTGCAAACAAGTAAAAACACGAGCTCAAATATAGCTCAAATTTTTTTTCGAAAATAGACCCTTTATTTACTTTGATTTGGAAGATGAAAGTGCTATCGTTGACTGTCATTCATAACACAAGTATATACTTGGCTTACTTTGGGATTAGATTGATTTGTGTAATAATAGGTCCAAGGTTATTCATATGCGTGAATACCTACCCATTTATCTATCCTAAGCATTTTCGTGGTTTCCTCAGTTACTCCCTCTGCCCACCACTTAGAAGACACAGGCGCGGATATTCTTTTTTATTTTTTCTAACAAAAGGTATTTGAAGCTAGTTTTCCAGTAAAATTTACAACGTGACAACATAGTGGAAACTATGAAAAATGTATATTTCGCTTCAGCCACACCGGGAGTTTGATTGAGTTTGAGCGAAACGTTAAAAATTACTTCTGGGCTTTTTGTCTGTTTTTCTATGTCATAGTTACAAGAGTATTTTTAAATATTTTTATTTTAACACCTTGCTCTATACTGGGGTTAAATTTATATAAATTTTAAGGAAATAAAAAAAAATCACCAACAGATTGGGTTTGAACCTGTATCCTTTCGTCTCAAGCCGACGAAAGCTCTTACTATTTGAGCTACTGAGAATACAAGTTCAAATTTTTTTCTCTCTTTAAAATTTGTTAGTATTTATAACAACTTTAGTAGTTCATATGTTTTATGTGAGTGAAGAAAACGGGTTTTAGTAAGAGACTACCATGGCCTCTAGAAACTGTAGATGTTAAAGATGCGTTGCTGTTCTGTGGCCGTTACTTATACTAGTTGAGATTATTGTCCTTACTTTTTCCTGCTGTCATACTGTAAGTGTTATGTTACAGTCCGGTTGGAAAGGTTGCCTGTAGACTTGCACAATAGTTCTAACATTCTGGCCACAGAACACAGGTACCTATAACATTTATACGTATAGTGTACCTATACCACGGTTATCTCGTACCATCAGGAGAGCTTCGTGTGTTTGTTTATGAACTCTTACTTTAAAAACTAATTTGATTGACACCTGTAAAAATCTCCGATTCATCAATCGGAGATTTTTTTCATCAAAATTAAAAGTAATCAATTTCGTTTCAAGGAATGGCCTATACAAACGAACTGATTTTGTCTAAACTCGATTTTTAAGCTGATGGTAATCACCTTTCGTAATCCTATTATTAAAGATGTTCAATTTTCTCAGAAAAAACCTATATTATGTAATGTAACTAAGCTAATTAACTAATAAACTAATAAAAAATTAATTAATAAACTAATAATTGCGATCACGTCAGTTTTCAAATAAAAAATCCGCATCAAAATTGGTTCATCCCTTCAAAATTCGTAGTGCTACATACACATATTCACACGTCAAACCATTGTCAAACTTAAACACTCTTTTTTCCGACGGAAGTTGAAAAGAATGAAGTATTTTACTACCAGTATATAGATGTTACACAGGTGTTAAGAAGATTGATATTCTACTTTATAATTCTGTCAAATTTTAGTGGTTTGTTTGAATATGAATTCTCTTAAAAGTGTCATGCTGTTCATGATAGCCATCCTGATAAATCCCTATCAATTATGTCCTCAAATGCAGTGCCTCCAACGAGTATGAGATTCATATGAAGCGTATAAATGTACCTATGCTAGGTTATGAAATATTCGTATTGAAAGCGGCTCTGCTGGGGAGCATGCTCTCTACGCCCGCCTTTAACTAGTTCTTGGAAATATAAAAGCTGTGGATTTTTTTTATAAAAACTACCTTACATAAAAGCCAGCTCTATCGTACGTTTAGAAAAATATAATTATTAAACTGTATTTTTGGTTATTTTATATTTATAAAACTAACGCCTTTTTATTTTGTATTGGCAAAATGTCAAAAATATAAATTTAGTGCATCTTATTGCTCTTAATAAAACATTTTTGTAAACATTAAAGCACCAAAAAACTTTAGAACAGTTGAATAAGTTCCGATTATTTTGGTTTTGGTCTCATTAAATCTTTTATCTACATATATTTTCTAGCTATTGGTGTGTTTTTTTATGATATTGGAAGGCAAACAAGCAGACGAATTTCCTGATGGCAAGAAATTTCCGCCGCCTAGAGACACCAAAGGTGGTGATAGTGCGTTGCCAACCTGAGGCCAGGATATTAGGCCTCGAGCAAAAGTGAGTTTACCAGCTACCTAACCCTCCGAACCGGAACACGTCAACGGCAAGCATTGGACGTTATGGTGGCAGGAATAGGTAAGGCGGTGGTACCAATCCGGATGAGTCGATGCGAAACTCTACCACCTAGTCAGATGTCACGGTGTTAGTGACGGTAAGCCTATGCTCCCCTTTTACGAGTTGCCTGGTAGGAAGGCAAATGGTCTACTCTGCAAAGGAACCCCGACCAACACGGGGTGTGTGAGATATATTTAGTAATAGGTATCATAATTTAACATAATCGTAGTTTTAAAATAATACATGTGGGTTTAATCCGATTTTCAGATTATTTTCAGTCACAGAAAAAGATCAAGTAAAATTTATGTAAAGTTAGTATAAAGATTTTAATCTATTTTCTTATTGTAAGCAAACATATTTAGTATCTGTAAATTTTCAGCGATTATGAAATACAAAATAATTTAGCAAGAAACAAATCATTGAAAATTCAAAACCATTTTTTGCTGCTTAGTATAAAACAAAGTCGCTTCCTCTGTCCCTGTGTCCCTTTGTATGCTTAAATATTTAAAACTACGCAGCGGATTTTGTTGCGGTTTTTTAATAGATAAAGTGACTGAAAAAGAAGGTTTATAATATGTAATTT
>NJDD01000561.1:515338-546765 GCA_002245505.1 Calephelis nemesis
CTTTTGAGTAAATCGCGAACAGACAGACAGACGCGGCGGGGGACTTTGTTTTATAATATGCATTGATACCAGCTGTTAGCCGCGGCGTTGCCAGCGTGGTTAATGGTCCCACATGATTATGACCTATGTATGTATTAAACCAAGTTGTGTGTAACTATGTGTATACTTAATTTCTTGAAAATCGGTTCAGCAGTTTTTGCGTGAAGGAGTGACAAACAAATATTATACATAAGTCGTTAAATATTAATAGGATTATGCTCGGATAAAAGTATACAATGAAGTTTGGTAATGTTTCTAGATTAATTGCCGAAAATACAAAAACATACAATAAAATGGGTAATGATGTTTCAAAGAAAATTCAATGACTACATTTTTAATGCCACATTATGTAATTCTAGCTGTTGTGGCAAACTTTGTTCCACTCGTTCAGTTTGTAGGAAAAAAATATTAAATGTTGTTTTTCATAGTTTTCTTGCAATCAAATGGGATAAGGAAAAATTCTACGTCCGCCTCCTAGCACTAAGCTTGCTTTCAATTTTTGAACCGATTGGGCTATATACATTTAATAGGTATATAAAAAAAATACTTTATGCAATGCATTATAATATATAACTACAATAACTCAATGGTCACCTTTGTGGTCTAACGGTCTGACGTCGGACTAGAACTCTTGAGGTCCGGAGTTCGCACCCCAGGTCGGGCAAGAATAAAAATTAGAAAATGTATATTTTCAATGAGAATTCTAATAATTAGCGATTAGTGGTACGATTGCCACCTATCACATAATGGGATTTAGTTTTTTCGGCTAATCGTGGGTTCCCTGACTGTGCCTCTGCCAACCACTTCGGGATAAGGGTGTAAGATACTTTATTTGTTACAATGGATAAATTTATGTTTAATATAACCATTGTAACAATTTAATTTATGTAAAAAATATTTAACAAACTCCCGACAAAACTTTTATGTAAAATAGTTAAAAACTATCTTGATCCTGTCAGCTTTCAAATTAAGATGAATTGCATCAAAAGTTTTCATACCGCACTCATAGCCTACAGAGAAAGGGGTGCTATAAGTTCGTATAATACCCCTTTCTCCGAAGGGGTTTAAAAAATATCACTTAAATGCCAGGCATATGTATACAGATTTTAGTGTCTATAATTGTTGTTAGTTTGTATCTATTGTAGGTACAATGACGAAGCCCTATCATATTTTTCTTAACAATCAAACTAACAATCAAAATTACCATAAGGAGGTAGACAAGTAGACGGATTTCCTGATGAAAAACAGGTGGTAAAGGTTAGTTGCCAATCTGATGCTGATATATTAAGCGTCGTGTGTATAAAATTTCCCGATATCCCCATTCTTCTGCTGGATTGTCTTCCACATATCTTTGTAACAATATTAAAAATAGTAGTTTTAGTTGTCACTTCCAGTACTTTTGTTGTAATAATACTGCAATCTATTATAAAGGCAACAATCGAAAGTCACTTTTATTAATAGACTTCAATATTGTTCGAGATACTTCAAATATTTTAATCATAATTACAATGTGATGATAGTATAATTACTAACATTCCCTATTAGATTTGTTTTCAAGAGATCGCCAAATGTTATAGACAATTGTCGATATAACATAAGTGTACCTTTTAACGACCCATCTAAATTCTGTAAGTATCGCCGATCTATATTCCTAACTTTCATTTCTTTCGTGTTTAAAATGTCTCAAGATATTTTTGTAAACAAACCACGTCTGTGTTCAAACATTGTCCGAGTGATTTGGTTTGGTTGTGTTGTACGGTGTGCTTCAAGCCGACAGCTGATTCGTCCCTCGAGTCGCGAGTGCCCGCTTTGTTTTTACATCACAAATGCGAATGCATTTTTTTTCGACGTTCTTTTTAAAACTATGATGTCTAGAAAAATATTTATTGTAATGAAATAATGTTAATATCAATTTCGTTTAATATCAAATACAGTTGATTAATAAAATGTTTTTAAATCAAATTTGCAAATAATGCATTATTTTAAACCGTCATTTATTACCATTAAAGGGAGTATAGTAATTCAATCTTAAAATACAGAAAGATACATGCTGTTGTCACGTTTCACAGAATTTTTCATTTAATTAGAATCAATTTATTGCAATCTATTATACATTAGATAGTTTTTACAGGTACTTCTAGAAATTCGAGTTTAATAGATTCGAGATTTAGGCTTGTCGACATTTGACACTAAAACGATATTCTGGCTTTGGCAAACGATGTCATAAAAATGGCAACATTGCTGCTTACTCACAAGACTAAAGTAAGATTATCGCTATCTTCTTTCAACAAATATAATATTAAAAAACAAAACACGTTAAGTGCTGTCATATTAGTTTGATCTATTCTTCAGAAACATTGAATAAAATTGCCGAAAGTGAACATATCTGAACTAATATGGTTTTGTTTCTGTTTCATTGAAAAAATCTTATTAATTTTGTTACTTCTTCACGCAAAAACTACAGAACCGATTTCAACGAAATTTGGACATACATATAGAGAGTAACTTGCATCAACATATAGGATAGTTTTGATCCCGCAACAATGTCCCTGTGGGACCAATACACGTGGGCGACGCCGCGGGCTACAACTAGTAAAGACATCAACAAATATTCAAATTATCTTCAGCCTAAAATAATAATTAAAAAAGTAGCAAACACTATAAAAACAAAAAGCAACAAAAAGAAAATTGGGTTTTTCCAATTCTCTAAAAAAAAGAAAGTTGCTCGGGATTGGATAAGTGCCCGGTTGGCGATAGGCTTGCCACCTATCACATTGTGGGACTTAGTGTCTTCGGCTAGTCTTTGGTGCCCTGGTTGTGCCTCTGCCTAACTCTTCGGGGATATGGGCGTGAAGATATTTTTTTTAACAAACACTAACAAAACTTATATGTGGGCGACGCCGCAGGTAACAGCTAGTATGGGATGTGTTCATCTAAAATGAGTGTAGTTTGCGTACAGCGAAATAATTATCCCCATTGTTTACGAGCGACGAAATTGATTGCACGCTAACAATGTTGGCGGTAGAGTAAAATAGAAAATTAATAGATTTTTAGCGAAACATTTTTTCCCAATTTAAATAAATTAAAAAAGGGAAACAATAAATACTGTGGAATAATTTGAAACATATCATCAAAAGCATTTTTTCTAGCGCATTTTAGTTAGTTGCCCGTCGCATTAAGCTACTTTGGTCTAATACATACTACTTTTTATTTGAAAGATCAGTAAACAAATACACTGCTCTCCTGATGGTAATAGATAAGCATGCCCTATCGACACCATAGTTACAACTTGTAATGGGTTTGTCATTGTCCTGTGGCCGGGATAAATAAATATCCCTGGACAAGTCACACAAATTGAATCTAACCCCAAAGTAAGCAAATTATATGCTCGTGTTATGGGTGTTATTCAACGATACTAATACATAGAAATACTTAAATAGATACAAGAATAAATTTAATAAACACCCAGACCCGGAAATGCAGACATCTAAATGTTCATCACACAAATGTCTCCCCCGTCGGGAATCGAACCCGAGCCTCGCGGTTGGTCGATGTAGCTAGGCGTGTACGCCAGCCACTCGACCAACGAGGCGGTCAAGGAGGGATATCAGGCATATTATGCTAATTTACTGGCTATTCTACCCTCCATACGCGAACTTTGAAGTCTGTCTTTTCAGCTGTCACGGCTTCACCGAAAAATCCTTATCAAATTTTATATGTATGTAGCTAAAGACCCGAATTCAAATTAAGGGTAATGGTACCACAGAAACATTTTTTCGGGATAAAATCTATCCTATGTGTTAATCCAAGTTGCGAGCTATATGTGTGCCAAATTTCATAAAAATCGGTTCCGCAGTTTTTGCGTGAGGGAGTAACAAGCATACAAACTTTTGAATTTATAATGTTAGTAGGATTTGAGCAGTCATTTACCGTTCCTTTATTAGCCCGATTGTGCGAAGTCCTTGTCTAAAGAATGTTTTTGTTTATAAATTATTGTATTTTCTGGAGCCTTTGATAAATGTATGAAGTTTCAATTCAACCCGGTGTTTTTTTTTATTTCGTAACATGTTTTCGTAGATTAACCAAGTCAACATATATTATTTGTATATTTTATGATATTAGAAGGCAAACAAGCAGACAGATGAAATTAATGATGGTAAGAAATTCACGCCGCCTAGAGACACCAAACGTGGAAGTGGTGCGTTGACAACCTAGGGTCGGGACTAGGGTCGGAACCTAGGGTTTAGGCCTCGAACAAAAGTCATTAAGAAAAAGTACTCAACGGCAAGCACTGACATTATGGCGGCAAGAATAAGTAAGGCAGTGGTACAAATCCGGGTGAGTCGCTGCGAAACTCTACCATCTAGTCAGATGTCATGGTATCAGTGACGGTTAGCGTATGCTTGCTTTTTACGAGCTGCCTGGCAGTAAGGCAGATGTCTATTCTGATAAGGAACACGAGGAAATCATCTTAAAATATGTTTGTAGGTCGTTCATGCTAGGCTAACACTTAATCTTAGACTACTAAGATAGTTATTCAAAGAAAATAGTTCTCACGGAAATACTTTCTATGAAATTGTGATGCGCGGGGTAAGTTTTTGCTAAGAAGTATTCTTACGTTATGTCACTAAGTGGAACATATAAGACTTATACAACTTGGCTCTTACATCCATAATATTTGAACTATAAGAGACTTACCTAAGTTTTGTATAAGATTTACTCGCCCAACTTTATGAATACGGAAGACAACTAGGAAAATATGTTTCCTTTAATCATAAATATCTCCAAAATGATAATGATCTAGTATATCTTAGTCTAGTGACCTGCCCTGGCTTTGTATGGGCATAAATATACATGTAAACCTTCCTCTTCAATCAATTATCTGTTAAAAAAACCGCATCAAAATCCGTTGCGGAGTTTTTAAAGATTTAAGCATACAAAGGGACATAGGGACAGAGGAAGCGACCTTGTTTTATACTATGTAGTGATTTTAAGTTCATCCAATCTAAAACCCAAAAAAAAGTAGGTGTCAATTATATTTCTTTTAAAAAAAGTTTATTTCAAAATTTCTTATAAAAACATCGTTGCCCGGGATTGGATGTGACCCCAGTTGGCGATAGGCTACCCACCTATCACATTGTGGGATTGTGTGTTCGGCTGGTCGTGGGTGATCTGGCTGTACCTCTGCCCAACTGTTCGGAAATAAGGGTGTGAAGATACTTTTTTTAGTAGGTATTTTTTAAAGAACATGATATATTCTTTAAAATATATATTTAAATAATTGTGGAAAAATTAGGGTAATATGAAAAATAGAGATAAAAGAGAACGAGTATCACTAAGATAACAGGATCGACAAGGCCGAAGCTCAGAAATAAAGAGGTCTTTTTTTGTGATAAATAAACTGACAAACGCGTAAAGACGTTCTAGATGGTTGTAAATACGTCTTCCAAAAAGGTAACTTTTGAGGAAAATTTGTTTCCATCTTCCGAGATTTACTAAGTTTGCATTAAATCTACGTTCCAGACAAATGCAAACTAATGTTTGCAGCCGTCTAGAACCCCTCGTCTAGTACCGTTTCTATAGACCTTTTTTATACAGACATATAAAGCACTTCTGTTATTTTATAATACGTATAAAATGGTACGTAGGTACCTTGCATAATTTTGTTCGCCATCTGCCAAATGTGAGTTGAACATGCACAGGAAGTAATAGTACGGTAGCATATAATTAAAGATATTAATGACTACATTATAAAATGTTAGTAGCTAAGGTGCAGAAAGGAATGTTTCGTCTTGCATATTATCAGACTAGTCTACACATTATCATATATTGTATTTAAATAATTATAAAAACAGTCATACATATGGCAAATTCTAACTTTTATTTTTTTAAATAATATTGGAAGGCAAAAAAGTAAACGGATTTCCTGATTAGTTTCTCTGAAATTATCAGATTCTAACTTTTTTTCAAAGAGTCAACCCCGGAAGTCCAATATTAAAAGTAAGTCAGTATTTTAAGCCCATAACTTAATTAACAAATTCCCCAGCTTCAGGGTGGCAACGCACCATTGCTACATATGATGTCTTTAATTTTTAAATTTCATAAATAAATATCTCGGCAAGTTACACAAATTGAATCTTACCCCAAAGTAAGGAAAATATATGTTTGTGTTATGGGTGTTAGTCAACGATTCTTATATGCATACATCTAAAGGTTCATCACACAAACTCTTGCCGCCGTCCGGAATGGAACCCGAGTCTCACAGTTGGCCGGTGTAGTTAGGCGTGTACGCTAGCCACTCGACCAACGAGAAGGTCAGGCGGTCTTTTGGCAATGTTTACTATCGAAAAGCAGTGGTTCAATAAGGTTCCATCATTTAGAAAAAATAAGTTATCTAAATACTCACAAGTAGGCAGAATAAGAGTAACTCAAAACCTACTACTGAGATCTTGATAAACCTTATATGAAATATTTGAATACATGATAAAATATTCAGACGAATTGACTCAACCTTCCTTTAGATCAAGTAAAAATATCATGGTAAACTAATTAACTAAAATTATAATTATAAAACTTTTTAAAAATAGTTTGGTCCGTAGTCGACCGTGAGTCAGAAAAATAGGAACAAAAAATGTAGAACAGTGATCGGTCACTGGTAAGCTTTTTTTGTCTCAAATCTGTGACTTGGTCAAGGACAAGTTGTTGTAAATACAGTCGTACGTCAACAGCGTTTTCCAAGTTACTACCAGGCGTTTTTCATGACGGTACGATGACCATGGCCTATATTAGACATCATCATATATCTGGTCAAGAGTCAGTCAGGTGTCAAGAGTCTCTGAAACCGGCGTGTTTGTATGAAAAGGAATGAATGTGAAGCAAGCAAGACAGTTTTGTCATGATCGTGAGGTCTGGCACTCGTAGTTTCTGCCTACCCCGTAAGGGACTTGGCGTGAAGATATGTATGTATGTATGTATATATATATATGTATCAAATATCTAACTTTAAAGAACATAAAAAAATGCTGTTCGTTAGTCTCGCTAAAACTCGGAAACGGCAAAACCGTATTGGCTAATTTCGATTTTTAACTACTTGTTTAAGTACAGGGAAGGTTCAAAAGATAAAAAAAGGAAAAACAACAATTTAATTTTTCCCATACAGATTGGCCGTGTGGAACGAAGTTTGCCGGGCCAGCTAGTTTTTTTTATAACATTGGAAGGTAAACAAGCAGACTGATTTCCTGATGGCAAGAAATTCACGCTACATAGAGACACCAAAGCAAAGAGAGCAAAAGTAAGTTTACCGGCTTCATTATCCTCCGAACCGGAATATGTCAAAGGCAAGCTGACGTTATGAATATGTAAGGCGGTGATACCAATCCGGACGAGTCGCTGCGAAACTCTTCCACCTAGTCTGATGTCACAGTGTTAATGACGGTAAGCCTATGCTTGCCTTTTGCGAGCTGCTTAGAGGAAAGGCAGAAGGTCTATTCTGCAAAGGAGCTTAGACCAACGCAGTAGATACTGATGCCTGGCTACCTTGTGGATAAAATCTTAAGCCATAAATGCATGTCTTTCGGCTACCTTACCCTCCAGTGCGAAACAAGAAAAAGGTGAGCACGTTATAGTATCAGGAACACGTAAGACCAATTTGCGTAACTCGTCCGGGGATAATTAATATATAGGTCAATAGAGTAAGTAGCTTTGGAAAAAATACATAACACTTGTAAATGAACTAGCGGCTCGGTGCGTGCTTTGCTACGCATAAACTGAAACATTAAAAAAATGTAAAGGAACATTAAATTCATTTTTTCAAACAAAAAAAAATGTTTTAATAATTGCTGGCTATTTTAAAACTTAATTCAAAATATTTGGATTAACAATATACCTATATTGCTTTCTCCATTTTGGTAATGAATAAACAAACGGATGGGGGTACCAAATGTGAAACAGGCAACATTAAGATTTGACTGGAAATACACATCAACAAAATCATCCGCCATTTATTGAATTCATTTGTTACAAAAAATGTCATAAAGGAAGAACCGCTGGACCGATTATATGCAAACTTCACATAAACCATCTACTAAATAGTACAAACACAGCCTAGACATTTGGTTTGGGTAGGTGACGGGTTCACTGAGTTATAAAATTATAACGAAAAGTTGCACTGATTTTTAAATATGTAAGTAGAACTAAAATTGAAACTTTTCAATTCATCTCGATCATACGAAACAAAATTCCTCATTGATATCAGTCCATCCGTTTGAAAGTTGTTCAAGCTTATAACACCCCTCTTTTCCTGTCGGAGGTTAATGTGGCAAATTGACTCATCTAGTACCGGACTACTGGATTAAGTACTGATACGAATCATGATAAAGAAGACATCCGGTTAGAAGGATTTGATCCCCTAAAAGAGTATTATTTTTAAATTTATTTACAATTTATGTAGGAAATTCTGTATGGACGTTATAAATGGTATTATTATTATTTTTTATGATTTTGGAAGGCAAACAAGTAGACGGATTTCCTGTTGTTAAAGCTAAAGGCTAAAACTTAAACTACTACTACAGTACCTTAAACTAGTACTACAATACTTCTACAGTAGTTTAAGTTTTAGCAATGATGATGATGATAAGCGAAACCGGTAGGCTTTTAATTACAATGTAATAAATTATAAGTGATAAGTAAAACAGTACAAAATTTTTCTTTTTTAAAAATACAATTTATTTGTAATAACCAGCTAATAACTTTTTAACTAGGTAATATCTTGGGTCAACAGTTAGAATTCCTTTATAAGAGGAAATCCTTTATTTTCATCACTAATCACGAAAAGTAACTTCAACGCGTGTACGAAGTCGCGAACAAGTACGTATAGTATAGTAGTATAGTAGTAGTAAGTATAGTAGTACTTTTTAAATTATGCGCTTCGGCTATATTCGTCAAGCTTCGGAAATCCGTGTATTTTAAAGATATCCATATAGAGTTGTTATTACAGAATCATTTCGCTTAAATTAAGATTAGTTTAACAAATTCAAAAATAAAAGAAGTTCAGAGGTGTCAAGGGACACCCGGATGGAACAAAGTTATATATATATATATATTTATTATGTACAAAAACCTGTATATATTCAACAAAAATAATCGTCGCGACACCACACTATTTAATGCGAAATAGAAATGAAAATATCTGGTTTGCTTTCTATAAAAAAGAGAGAGAGAGAGAGAGACAGACAGAGAAGCATGCGCACGCCGTACAGCTTACAGCAAAAAGTGTCATTACAATTTTTCGTGAAATTTTTTTCCGTCTAGCCCCCTTTCACAACGATAAGGAACTTCGTTCCAATTATAAAGTGTAAAAAGAGTAAAAAGTGTAAAGCCAAAGCGCATAATTTAAATAGAAGTACTTACATTGATATCAAGACAAAATGCTAAACTCACTACTGGCTGAAAGTTGTAGATGATAAATGTCAAAGAAAATTAACCATTTTGAAATTGGAATGTCTACAACTTTTAACATTGCGTGTATTCTTGACAGAAATTGTTAAACTTTGAACACGATGTTTTTAAGACGCTTTTAAGTGATCCTTAACATCAAGTTTGAGAAACTTTCCAGACGTCAACACATTAATGATTGGTGTGTCATTTGCTCATGCCATTAAAAGCAGGTATTGATATCTAAGTACAGGTAATAAAGAGTCTTTTTTGTTTTTTTTTATTATATTGGAAGGGAAACAAGCAGACGGATTTCCTTATGGTAAGAAATTCACGCCGCCAAGAGACACCAAAGGGGGTAATGGTGCGTTGCCAACCTGAGGCCTCGAGAAAAAGTATAGAAGGAATAGGTAAGGCGGTGGTACCAATCCAGGTGAGTCGCTGCAAAACTCTACCACCTAATCAGAGGTCACGGTGTTAGTGACGGTAAGCCTATGCTCGCCTCTTACTAGCTGCCTGGCAGGAAGGCAGATGGTATATTCTGCAATGACTTATAAAACCAAATGAAATAACTAAGTCCAGAGAAGCTTAGCATTACGCATCAAAATTAAATGGAAATTGGCTGATCCTGTAGCACTACCAAAAAGTCAACTTGAACCGATATTGTAACACCTTGAAAGGTCGGACTCTAGTAAAAGAAGGAAATGAACATTCAGCACAAAATGGTATAATGAAATATCAAATATCGCGGTCCAATCTGGGTAGAAGTAGCTCAAGGCCATGAGAAATGGCAAAATTTAGGAGGCCTACACATGTAAAGATGCATGTTGCTTGTATGATTAAAAAACAACGTATCATTAAACTAGTAAATTATGGAAGGATAGTTATATCAAAACATATAAATTAGATTAAACCAAGAATTAAAATGTAATCACCTCTGTGATCTAGCGGTTCAGGTGTTGGACTTGACTGCATGAGGTTCCGGGTTCGATTCCAGAGTCAGGCAACAAAAAGAAAATTTGGTTTTTCTAATATCATAATGAAAAAAAAAGTTGCTTGGTATTGGATATGTGCCCGGTTGGCGATGGACTTAGTCGGCAAGTCCTGGGTGCCCTGGTTGTTCGTCTGCCTACCTCTTCGGGGATATGGGCGTGGAGATTTTTTTTTCTTAACATTTTTTTTAATTTATTTCAAATTTACTATTATTATTATTTACTAACATTTAAACGGTCCAGATATACCAGAATAAAACTATTCTATATTAGATTCTATACTTCTTATCGTCGGAGCTTGGTGGAATTCCATTCTTGATGTAATTTATTTAAAAACACTTGTACTTTTACAATATATTTTGGTTTGCTAAATTATAATTATATTTTTATATAAATTATAATTATAATTACAACCGGTTGGCTAAATTATAAAAATAAAAAATAATAAAATATATTGTGGAAAGTACAAGTGGTTTTAAATAATTTACATATTCTATATTTTTGTTAGGGCCAGATTATTGATGGTTACGAAAAATATTAATTAATTTGAAAATAAACTATACCAATGCTATTTCATAAGAATAAATTATTATTTATTTATTAAATGGGTACCCATCAAAAGTTGAACTTCATGAAATTAACGAAACACTTCATCAAAATCATATGATTGGGTTACAATTAGCATTTAAACAATTATAGACAACAAAACTTTAAAAACCGGCTTCAATTTCAATAACTACATCGTCTGAGTACATAATCAAATATTATTTTCGTCGATTTGGCTAGGACTCCATAATCAGATCGTGACTCCATGACAATGAAATTAAAAATACCATTAAAATGACCTTGAAAGTACGCTGTTTTAAACACCTTTTTAAATAGTTGTGTAGAAATGGCGGAGAAATCGATTATCATACATAAATAAGTAAGTTGAAATTACGTCCTCCTCCTTTTTACAAAGTTTATGGGTAATTTTTAATGTCTTTTTTATTATTTTTTGCACACTACACAGTTAAAAAATAAAGTAAACACACCTATCGCAATAGAGTTGTTCTATTTTATTAAATTTTATGATTAGAAATCCAATATATTTTATAAATAAAATATCTATTAAAAACATGAGAAGTGCTGTGATTTAAATGATATTTTTTTTAATTTATTTAAATATTTGCTTACCACAACCTGGTAGAATCTATTGTTTTATAAAAAATATCTTCTTAACAACTTTTTAACACACATATTCCGCAAATAAATAATTTTTATTTCATTTCATTTCTAATGCACTTATTTGGTATTGTCACAAATAGGCATGTTAGCATTTTTTGACATTACGATGAAGATTTAGGATATTGGGTAGGTACTTGGGACGATCGAAAAAACTCCTCTTTAGGCAAACATATGTTGAATTCACTACAGTAAAAACACATGAAGGTCACGCATAAAATAAAAAAAGGAAGTAAACTGACATCGAAACTACTTTACATTATTAAATATTAGTAATAACTAAATATTATGTGAATGCTTTTTTTAACAAAGTGGCGGAAAAAATATTTTAGAATTTAACACATTTTAATCCTATTTTTTAAACCTATTTTTAAGACTAGTGATCTTCTATTAACAGGATCTAATTAATTAGTATTATTAGATTTAAAATTTAAAAAAATTAAAAATTTAATTTCTTTTCATTTCGGACTTACATAACAAACAAAAAAACATTTTCATTTTCTTCATTACATAACTAGTTTTTAATGCATACTAGCTGTCCCGGTGAACTTCGTTTTAGCAATTTAGTTTGTGTAGGGAAAATTAAAGTGTTAATTTACTAAGTGTTGGTTTAGTTCCCTCTCAGCTTGTCATATTTTTTTTTATTTATAAAAATGAAAAATTGTGGTTAGAAAATTTTGTCCGTACATACAATGCGGAGGATCATTTTCATATTATGTAGATTAGGCTTTTACATTTCATAATATGAACTTAAAATTTCAAATTTCAAAATTATTTCAAAGTACTTAAAAATTAATAAAAAGTATTTTCAAATATTTACTAGGATTCTATAGAGACAAAAAGTTTCTATTTACATTCCTTAAACAATTATAATGAAAAAAATATCAATATTATTTCGAAGTTGTTAAAAATGAATAGAAACTATTATCATATAATATTTACTAGGATTCTATAGACAAAAAGTTTCAATGTCAATTTACATTCCTACAGTCATTTATTATAATTATTAGATAAAATAAACAGTTTAGGTTTTATTTAAGATTTGCTGGACGCAGTTAAATACGACATTTAGTACTGATAAACTTACCTTCCATTTTTTTACTTCAGATAATCTGTTAGCAACCACACACCCAGCTGAGCCGGCACCGATCACTATAAAATCATATTCTTCAATATTTCTCTTACTTCTTTTCTTTCTCTTTTTTTCTTTTGCTGCTTTATTGACAACTTTCCTTGAACCCGCATGATCTAAATCTAGAAAACTTCTACTGAACCCTTCAAAATCAAAACTTGGTTTCTCTGTATCAAAGTTTGGGTAGTGATCAAAGTTCTTAGGTCCTGGATAAAATGATGAAATAAAATCAAAATGATGATCCTCTTCTATACCTTTCGGTTTACTATGATAATTTCCAAATTCATGTTCCAGTTCTGGTCTGCTGTGAAAATGTCCTAAATTGCTTCTTCCATAGGGATGAATTTTCAGATACTCATTATCCACTGAACCACCGAATAGCTGGGTCACAAGTGTCAAGAACATAAATCCAGTTTGGGAACATTGGGTTAAAGGTGCGTTTTGTTCAACACAAATTGAACTAATATCAGGTGCAATCCAATGAGATGCCATGTTTTATTTCATATTTTTTTTATTTTTTTTTGCACTGTTACTGCCTGTGCTTGTATAGTGCCACATTAACCTCTCGCGTTAGTGTTAACTTATCGGTGCTATGATTGAACGAAAAGTGAAACACTGTGAAACGTTCTTATGAGTTGTAACGTTATTTAACATTGTAGTATTACATAATTACCTTACTGCCATTATTAATGATTTATCTAAGATAGAAGATAGGGCTACTTTAAATCAGTTACTAGGCAACTTTTGTCATTTTTAATAGTTAACGAAAACATTTTAGAAACCAAACTTTTGAAGGCCTATCTCTATCTGTACATAAGTTATTAAAATTTATAGTTACTGATGAAATTAAGCATAATTTCGGATAGCAAAAGCTCTATCTCAAATTATTTAAGTTTTATTTATGTTACTAAAGCCAATTGTCATTTTTTTTTGCAAACATAAAAAAACAAACGCACTGGAATTTGAATTAAAGTAGGTTCTAAATATTTCCAGTTATGTAATAATTATATTATGATATGAAAATCGCTAAATAAATCCTTAATGAAAGGTGAATGTAAATACTTAAATGTATTTCTTTTTTTATGATGTAGGAAGGGAAACGGATAAGGCAATGGTACCAATTAATTCGGCTAGTCGTTGGTGCCCTGGTTGTGCATCTGCCTTACTCTTCGGGGATATGGGAGTGAAAATACTTTTTTTAGATTATTTTATTGTCTTTTTATAGGTTTAAAACACACAGACACCTTAGATGATGTAGGTGCATTGCTGTCCTTTGGCCAGGTCTACCTACCGATGTTGCAGACCCGGGACAACACGAGAAAAAAATAATTAGAATTAAAAAAAAAACCACAAGAATTATATTAAAACACACCGGACACTGGAACACTAGACCACAGAATACATTAAGATCTAACTTTCCAACTTAATATCTCGTTTGGCTAATTTGAGAATCCAATTTTATTATATACTTTACTTAATATTAATATGTATATTAATATTAAGTAAGTATTACTTTGGCATTGTACCCCGTACCAATAGACTGTAAAAGCAAAAAGAAAAAAAAATCAAAATAGAAAAACTTTCACAAAGAAATATTATCTAAATTAAATTAAATTAAAAGAAGTAGGCAGAGGCACAATTAGGGCACTCACAACTAGCCGAAGATACTAAGTCCCACAATGTGATAAGTGGCAAGCCTATCGCCAACCGGGCACGTATCCTATCCCAAACAAAAATTTTTTTTGAAAATTGGAAAAACCAAGTTTTCTTTTCATTGCCTTACCCAGGACTCAAACCCGAGACCTCACGCAGTCAAGTCCAACAACTGAACCGCTAGACCACAGAGGACTAATATTATAACCACAGTAAAACTGCAAAAAAACGAATTACATTTCAATATTTTTTTTATGTTATAGGAAGGCAAACAAGCAGACAGATTTCCTGATGGTAAGAAATTCACGCCGCCTGTGGTAATGGTGCGTTGCCAACCTGAGGTCAGGTTGTTAGGCCTCGAGCAAACGTAAGTTTAGCGGCTACCTTACCCTATGAACCGGAACCCGTCATAACCTTATGGCGGCAGGAATAGGTAAGGCGGTGGTATCAATCCGGGCGAGTCGCTGCGAAACTCTACCACCTAGTCAGATGTCACGGTGTTAGTGATGATAAGCCTATATGTCATCTATGTCAACGAAAATTGTATATTTCCCGTTTTATCATCAGATACAGACTTGGTAGCAATGGGAGCACTTCAATAGTGCGCTCTTTCAAATAAAAAAAAAAATCAGTTTTGAAATAACGGAGAAATCGATTATCATACATAAAAGACTATAGGCGTCGATCATATTACTTCCCCCTTTTCGAAGTCTAACAAAAATCTAGTTATTTGTTTGTCTCTTTCTATTAATTGTGTTAAAAGAAGATAGCGAACGCTTAAAATAAAATGAGCGCGTTACAGAATTGTCACCAATGTATTGAACAAAGGTGTCCATAACAAAGTCAAATAAAAGTCTAGTTACACTTATAAAACCAATTCACTTTAAAATTTAAATAGAGTAAAACTCAACAAATCCTGTGCAGCGGTTATCTTGCCGGCTTAATGGCTTCGGGAACACAAAAGAATAATCCTTTGAAGTCCTGTGATTAGGGAGGCACGTGACAGAGCGGACGAGGTTAAGCCGTGTACATACTATTTAATATTCCTTCTCTCTGCGCGATTTGAATTAATTTTGCAAATTAGGTTTTACAGTTCAAAGTGGAATTGACAGAATTAATTTTAACTTATCAATCAGATTTACTAATAGATTCTATTAGTTCTTGTCTTATAAATAGTTATAATGGAAAGACAATTAAATATATTTCCTAAATCCTAGTTCAAAAACTGTAGTGAAAAGTATTTCAAGTCCAAATCCCCGAAGAGGCAGGCAAAAGAACAACCAGATAACCCACGACTAGCCGAAGACACTAAGTCCCACATTGTCATAGTTGGCAAGCCTATTGCCAACGGGGCATATATCCGATACCGAGCAACATTTCTTTATTCGAAAATTGGAAAAAATATGGACGTGAAGATAGTTTTTTTTTGAAGATACCTAAATTTATTTGGTCTGGGTTTCGTGTCTAGAATAGACCATCTGCCTTCCTGCCAGGCATCTCGTAAAAGGCGAGCAAAGGTTAGTAGGTCAAGAGTACGGGTGTTAGTACAAGATCACTATTCTGGCTGCTGTTACGACAGTGTCACGTTCCGGTCTGGAGGGTATGGTAGATAGACTTACGCAATGACCTTAGGTCAACACACCTTGGCCGTAAGCGACACACCTACAAAATTTGCTGGTGGTGGGCATATTATGAAAGCAACATTACATTTTTTGTTCAAAAATAAAAAAAAGAAAGGTAGATGGTGCATTCGAATCTTGACATAGATTAGAAATGGCATAGACGATTCTAGAATTAATTAATCACAAATCAATCATTTAAAACACAAACTTCCAAAGTAGTGAAATGTGTATGTCTGTCTCTAGAGGGGAAGGGAAACTTTTATTTTTAAAACATAAGAGTTTTAAGTGAAAAAACCAGATATGCAGATATTAATAAGTAATAAGTTTGAAGGAGGTAAGAAGAGAGACTAACTGGAAAAAGTGACAAAAGATCTTTATTGTATATATATATATATATACCTTGTAAACCACCGGTTTCTTTATTATTGTCGAGGCATTACTCGGCTTGCTTCTTACTATTTTTTTGCCACTGAGAGAAAAAGAGGGGTGTCATTAGTATGTCATGTCTTGGTATGTGTTTTAAATGTATTTGAAAGATATCTATATAGCGTTGTTATTACATAATTAATCATTTTGCATAAATTTAGATGACGTCAGCCAATTTAAAAATAAAAGGATAAGGTGTTCTTACTTTTTTGTAAAAAGTGTAAAGCTTAACAGCATAATTTAAATAGTAGTACTATACTATATATATAAAGTTAATATTCAAGTTTACACTTCTGCCGTCACTTTCTGAGTACATCCCGTCGATTTTTTTTAAATGAATTACTTGTTTGAGTCAGTTAAAGACATCTTTGTATATAAAAGTTAGAATATAACCGATACAAAGTGCGCACAGTAATAAAACATGCATAGGAACTTTAAACCGCCCTGCTTTATGACATTCGATATTTCGATATCCACTGTTCGAGATTTATGTATCGAGATTTTCAAATGCGACTTTGCATTTTATCATACTGGAGTACAAAACCACGACAGCAGCTAGGGTTGGAAACTGAACATTCGAAAAATTGTAGGAAATACGTTTTTGACAAAATTGATTTCAAAAATGTGTTTCCTACAATTTTTCGTATTACTTATATTTACATTTTTTTTACTTTTAAGTAAATTGAGTAAAACTGAATGAACCGACTTAAATTATAACAACTTAATTATTGACAAAATTGATTTCAAAAATGCAATTTATAGAACTTTTCAAATTATTTACGTTTGAATACTTTTGAGTAATTTTTAAACTTTTTTCTTTTAAATAAAACTGAATAAACGGGTTTTGATTTTAATATGTAAATTATTTATGTGCACAAAAGTTAAGTGGTTCCCTCGATTTATCTGGGATTCCATCATCAGTTCCGGACTTGGTGGCGATGGATGTAAAAGTCTCTTGTACATTATAACAAGATAAAAATCGTTCAGAGATGACTGACAAATCGATATATTTAAATAAAGAAGTAGTTGAGCTTCCCCTTTTTCAAATTCGGTTAAATATAATTTGAGTAATTTTAGTGATATTTTTCTAAAATATTGCCATCTTTTTAAAAATAGTGACTTTTGCCTTGAACATAGAATATTCGCGCTCCTCTATAGATTTTGCCGTCCGTATCGAAAAATCGTTTATTTTATTCTCGATACATTTGTCAAGGTCCAGCGTCCAACTATTAGACCTTTCACATGTAACCTCCTTATTTTAAAAATTAATTAAGTATTTTCAAGTCCATTTCTCCAAATTGGTATGCAGAGGTAAAACGACATTCCCACAAATGTGATAAGTGACATACCTATCGCCTACCGGCACGTATCCAATCCTCAAATTGAAAAAATAAATTTTCTTTTTGTCACCCGACCCGGCGATCGAACCCACACTTCAAAGATTCAAGTCCTACACCAGACCATTAGACCACAGAGGCGATTACAAATTAGAAAAAATATTAAATTCAATTTACAGCACAGTAGAAAGCGATTACTGTCGGTGTGTTGCAATTTGCGACAGGTGCAATATGTGAGCATTGGAACATTGATAATGTGTCTGGACTATCTCGTTGGAGTTTGTATTGTAGATTGGACGTTAATATTCGTAGCTCTGTGGTCTACTTGAGGTTCCGGATTCGATTCCCGGATCGGGAAACAAAAAAAGGAAATGTATATTATAAATTTTCTTTTAAAAATTAACGTTGCCTGGGATTAGATACGCAACCGGTTGGCGATAGGCTTGCATCTATCACATTGTATACCTACCTCTTCGGGGATATGAGCTTGAAGATACTTTAAATATCTATTCTAATAATTGTTGGTTAGGAGGACGGTCGGTGTCAGTTACACTGACCAACCTCTAGGCTCAGTTTCCGAGGGAGGCAGACATATGTGTGATGAATGTGTCATTTAGATGTCTGCTTTTCTGGGTCTGGTTGTTGATTAACTGCCTCTGGCTACCACTTCGTGAATATGGGCATGAAGATACAAGTGGATGACGTGGCAGCATTTTATTTGTTTAGAATACAAATTTAGACGTTTAGTAAAACAAGCGTTCAACGACTGTTTTACTAAACTTTGTCCAATTTTTTTTGAAGTACGGCGGTTAATATCTAAATAGATATCGTTCGTGTATTTATTACAGTAGTTGCAACTAGGAATGTGACAGTTTAAGACTTTGTGTCATGTCTTTTTTTAGGTTTTGGCACTCGCGTTAGCACTTTACCAATAGTAAAATAGAAATTTGCATCAAATTCATCAAAATCGGGATTCAACTATATTTAGTCATAAGTCGTCAGTAAGTCATGACAGGGTTTTGGGTAAAGCGGTGGCAATTACTCCAGCTACACAGCATACATAATACGCTAATTTTTCATAATTATTTAATTTGTGCACTTTCTCTGAACAAAATTTTACAAAATGGCACCAAGTTAGATTAATTTCACTTAGTATAACCACGAAATTCAATAATTATGAAAGACTTCGACGATCTTTTTTCTCGATGGCACCAAAACCTCCTTTGTCTTGTTTTAAATTAAGTTTTTTTATCATGTTCTAAAAGAAAGAATTAAGTGTTGCTGTCACTTGCATGTTGTATATAGAGAAAACGGTGTATGTACTTACAAACGTTCCATAAAAGATGTATTAGGATTGTTAGAATACAAAATCAACGGGCGACGACCCTACTCAAGAATTTATTATTACAGAACTCCAGTTGAAAGATACAAGTATTTGATTCAAGTTGAGCATAGATTCTTGTTGAGATTCTAAAGGAGAAATTTTATCTAATAATTATTATTCCCCATGTTGGTGTAGGCTCCTTTGAAGAATCTGCCACCTGCCTTCCTGCCAGGCAGCTCGTAAAAGGCGAGCATCCACCATCAGCACCGTCACTTACACCATGACATCCTACTGGGTGGTAGAGTTTCCGTTACCGTGTTCCGGTTCGGAGGACAAGGTAGCCGATAAACTTATTTTTACTTAAGAGCCTAACATCCTTGCACCAGGTTGGTAACGCACCACTAAAACTTTTGATGTCTCTAGGTAGAGTTAATTTTATACTACCGGGAAATCTGTCTGCTGGTTTGCCTTCCAATATCATAAAAACAAAATTAGTAGTAGGGTAGAGCTATTACTTTTATTGTAAAAACAAAAGATGTTCATTTGAAATTGACAGTTTCTTACAGTCCAAAATCCACACTAATGTTATAAATTCGAAAGTAACTCTGTCTGTCTGTCTATTACCTTTTCACGCCTAAACCACCTCACCGATTTTGCTGAAATTCGGTATGTAGATAGTTTGCATTCATGAGAAGGACATAGGCATATTATTTTTTGGAAATTCAACCCCTAAGAGGGTTATAAGTGGTGGCAAAGTTTGTATGAGAGAAATATTTTTATTGCACATTTTTGCATGAAACTTTGAATTAATGCTTTTTAGTACAAATGATGAAACACTTATTTCAGGATTTTTCAAGATTCACCCCCATTGGTGGTTAAAGGGGGTGGCAAAGTTTGTATGAGAAAAATATTTTCATTGCACATTTTTGCATGAAACTTTGAATGAATGCTTTTTAATACAAATGATGAAAAACGTATGTCAGGGTTTTTTGAAATTCACCCCCATTGGGGTTAAAGGGGGTGGCTAAGTTTGTCTGGAAAATTTAATTCTATTGAAATATTTTGCGTGACACTGAAACAATGCTCTGCAATACAAATTATGAGATACATATCTAAGCATTTTTTGAAAATCAACCCCTATGGGGGATAACGGGGATGGCACAACTTGCTTAGGAAAAATATTTAACAGTAATTTTTACCATAAGTCCATAACAATGAACCGCATACTAACATCAGTTTATCATTAACGAAAAACACACAAAGAAATTATGATACAAATAGCAAATATTAATATCATAATCATAGCAAAATTGGTTAAAAATCCCTACTAATATTAAAAATCTGTCTGTCTGTTACGCTTTCACGCCTAAACCAGTAAACCGATTTTGATGAAATTTGGTACATAGATAGAATAGACCCTATGAAACAACATAGGCTAATTTTTATTGCAAAAAATAGGAGAGAATGGATAAAAAGAGGGGATGAATGTTCATATGGAAATTCGTCATTTTTAAAGCTGTAACAGTGAAACTTTGTATTTAGACACTTTATGATAAATGAAAGAACATAGGCTACTTTTTATAGCAAAAAATGGGGGAGAATGAGTAAAAAGAGGGGATGACTGTTCATATGTATATTCGTTAATTTTAAAGCTGTAACAGTGAAACTTTGTATTTAGACACTTTATGATGAACATAAGAACATAGGCTACATTTTATCACTAAAAATGAGGGAGAATGGGTAAAAAGAGGTGATGAATGTTCGTATGGAAAATCGTTTTTTTGTTTAAAAGGTTATATTTCAGAGGTGGTCTCATGTTCACCAAGTCAGGATCTGATGATAAAATCCTGGGTAGAAACGAGGGAAACTCTAAAAAAATGTTGGCAAGAATAGTGTTTTTGTGGATTATGATCACTTGCTAGCATTCGACAATGGTCACTCCATACACAGACTCAACAGACTTGCGGAATAGGTTGACCGTTAAGTATCTTTGAGGGACTTGGAAATATTTACACAGACGCAAGGGAGAAGATCAGCTGGCGCTCAGCGTCAAGCTCAAAGTAGAACATCGTTTCAGAAGGTTTAATACGAATGTTTTTGTTAATGCAGGATTCTATTATGACCACACGTTACAGTATAAAAATACTCCTTTGATTTTAATTGGCATTGTGATCCCTTAAAATTCAAAGATGAAGTGCAGGGTTGTGCCAATGGTAAGGTAGTGTTACTTAGCTTGGTGAACCAGCTGAGCTGTTAAAGTCTCTTTTATTGTGCAATTCTGACGAATCTCGAAGATTTTTAAGCAACATGCGCAAAAGCAATAATTGTTTTCAAATGACGTCGTTTAGAGTAGGTAACCTTGTACAGAAAAATGTAATAACTAATGATGACACATCATTATGCTAGGACATTTTTCTGTACAAGGTCAAATTTATCGCAGAATCTGTTCATACTAATATTAAAAAGCTAAAGAGTTTAATTTTGTTGCTAAAATTAATTTCTGAAGATATCCCCGAAGGGTTAGTTCGACCTAACTGTACAACCAGAGCACTCACGACTAGCTGAAGACATTAAATCCAATTTGGTAGATGACAATTTCTAAATGTGAGTTTCTGAAAATATCCCCGAAGTTCTGCCAACCAGAGCGCTCACGACTAGCCGAAGACATTAAGTCCAATTTAGTAGATTACAATCCTGTAGTCAACCGGGCACTTATCCAATCCCGAGCAAGTGGCAACGTTACTATTAGGTAGAAAATTGAAGTTTCACAATTTCTATTTGTGTTTTTTTGTTGCCCGGACCGGAGATCAAACCCAAGATCTCAAGAAGTCATTCCGATGACGCACGGTTAGAACTCAGAGATGATATATATATTTCTAAAATTTTGAAAAAAATCTGTTAGAGGTTTCCATAACTTGCTCAGTTTAATTTTACAGGATTTGCCGAAGTGCAGATAAAACTGTGGAGACACTAACGTATTTCTACTATTTATCTGAGGTGAAATTAGAAAAGAGAAAGTGTATCTTCAGTTTTGACGGCAAAATTGCAAATTGATTTTAACATTTAAAAAAATAAATGAAACTTTGGATAGCGATATACCTAAGCTACATTTTATGTTAAAATTTTAACGAGCAGTGTTGGAGAGCTAAATATCAAATTAGTAGACTACGCGGGCGAAGCCGCGGGTAACAGCTAGTATACCTATAAATGAGTTCTATAATTCTTATCGTCGCACTTGCTAATATTTATTGAGATTATTAACATTTAGTGAGATTTGTCGCCAACGGGGAAATACTTTCAAAAAATTACTTTAAAAAAATTACATCTTCATTGTAATTGAGCAAAATTGAACTTAATGCCACTTGAGTATAGTTAATTAAATTATTAATAAAATTATGTATAGTCAATTAAATTAATATTTAAATTATACTAGTAATATACACGTTATACCACAATTTATAGAAAAACAACTGCCATTTATTTTAAGGATGGCGCCAAAACTCTAATTTTTTTAAATGTCAAAACGAGTTAAGAGATATATTCCACATGAAATCATAGAATTATAAAATGACGTAGTAACACACCAGATAAATTCGAAACCGTAGGCCAGTTTTATTATAAAACTAAAAAACAATTTCCATCCAGAGCTACATTAAAATTTAAACAAAAATGTGCGCTGAATGCCCTGCAATCCTCATCTTTCACACTCCTCGCACGAAGTGACATGTAATTTGAGTTTTTTGTTCAGATGTGGAAAACCATTGTATTCACGTATTGTGCCACCAATTGCAATGTGAAAATTTAAATCAAATTTTTCATTATCACAACTAAGAATATTTTTAAAACTTTTATTCACGTGACAGTTTTTTTTAATAATATTGGAAGGCAAACAGACGAATTTCCTAATGGTAAGAAATTCACGCTAGAGACACCAAAGGTGGTTATGATGCGTTGCCAACCTGAGACTGGGATGTTAGGGCTCGAGCAAAAGAACGTTTTTTTTATGTTATGGGAAAGCAATCAAGCAGACGGATTTCCTGTTGGTAAGAAATTCACGCTAGAGACACCAAAGATGGTTATGATGCGTTGCCAATTTGAGGCCGGTATAATAGCCATCGAACAAAAGTAAATTTACCGGCTACCTTACCCTCCAACCGGAATACGTCAACGGCAAGCATTGACGTTATGTCGCCAGAAATAGGTGAGGCGGTGGTACCAATACGGGTGAGACGCTGCGAAACTCTATCTAGTAAGATGTTTCGGTGTTAGTGACGGTGAGCCTATGCTCGATTTTTACGAGCTACATGTTTTTTTTAAAGTTGCTTTATTTATTACTAGCGGCGCGGCGCGGTTTCACCCGCGTAAGTCCAAATCCCGCGGGAACTCCGGGATAAAAGTAGCCTATATGTTATTCTGGGTCTTCAGCTACCTACATACCAAATTTTATCGAAATCGGCTTTGTAGTTTTTGCGTGAAAGAGTAACAAACATCCATACATCCATACATCCATACATACAAACTTTCACATTTATAATATTAATAGGATAGGACTAGCTGCGCCCCGCGGTTTCACCCGCGTAAGTCCCAATCCCGCGGGAACTCCGGGATAAAAAGTAGCCTATATGTTATTCTGGGTCTTCAGCTACCTACATACCAAATTTCATCGTAATCGGCTTTGTAGTTTTTGCGTGAAAGAGTAACAAACATCCATACATCCATACATACAAACTTTCGCATTTATAATATTAATAGGATTCTTTTGATGCTGGAATTACCTGCCTTTTCTGAAAACTTTTTAAGGCATATTTAAGGGAAAGTGGTTTAGTGCTGGCTAAAAGATATAAGAAAAGGATGCATCTTCGATTTCTTTTCTTATTTCAATCGGCTTGAAAAAACTTAAAACCTACAAGTATTTTACTGGCATTGTGTCCTTTTAATTATTTTATTATAAAAAAAGCGTAATATAATTAAAATGTTGAGCAGATTTTATTTTACAGTTTGATATGCAGCAAAAATCAACTGGACTATTCTGACGAAGTTTATCATTTGCGGGTGGAACAAAAAAGCACAACATCTCGCTCCCACATCTAAGGGATTCTCGTGGGAGAAGAGAAAGTTTTGATTAAATTAAAAAAAAACAGTTATGATGTTTGAAATAACAATCCAAATGTTGTTATAGTTAAAACTTACGTCAAACTAAATGTAGCAGATGTGTTTATTCTAGTTACAATTTTAATAAAAAAAAGTATCTTCACGCCCATATACCTGAAAAAGTAGGCAGAGGCACAACCAGGGCACCCACGATTAGCCGAAGACACTAAGTCCCATAATGTGATAGGTGTCAAGCCTATCCATCCTTAAGCCATATCCAATCCAGAGCACCATTTTTTAATAGAGAAATTGGGAAAGCCCAATTTACTTTTGTTGCCCGACCCGGGATTAAACCCGGGATCTCATGCAGTCAAGTCCAACAACTGAACCGCTAGACCACAGAGGCGATTAATTAATTAATTTAATCAATGTTATTGTTTTTACTACGTTTTTTTTGTTTAATTAAGACTAGGTAGCAGGTTTAAATCAACCTTCAACCCAACTTTCCATCTTGTTGCTCTAAATATTCCTAGTTACAGGCTAAGCCTTGCTCTTCCCAAGGTTACAAAGAGAACTGTAGCTATACAAACTTAGAAGGCCAAGTTATATTTATTGTTACACATAATATATTATTAGATTGCTTTTTTCTTGTTTTCTTTCAACTTTTTGCGAAACTACCATTCTTTTTAGGGTTCCGTCGCTAAAACCCCAAAAACGGAACCCTTATACATTGGTCATGTCTGTTTGTCCGTCCAAATGCCATTGCCACTTTTATCTGAAACTATAAGGCTATGCTGTTGAAACTTGGTAAGTAAATGTATTCTGTGAACCGGGATTATTTAAAAAAATAATAAAAAACAACAATAAATTTTGGGGATTCCCAATATTTAGAACTAAACCTCAATTTTATTTATAACCAATCAGTAAGAGTGGATTATCTGTGGATAGGTCTTTAAACATAATGTTGTGGTTTTTTTCGAAACTAAATAGTTTGCGTGAGAGACACGTTTAAAATAAGGGAACGATAAAACCTAAAAAATGTGCTCGTATCCTAATTTTCGGTGGAAATTTCTATGACGATGTACATCAACATAGTCCTAGAAATTTTCACCGAAAATTGTTATAAACGGGATCTAGTAAGTAGTTTATTAATAGTTACTGTAAAACCAACACTTAAAATAGTTGTCAAGAGATGGCTCTGTGTAGCTGTTTAGAGTAGTATAACCGTATAACTTATGCCTTTTAATATGTATTTTTTGGCATTATGATTCCGATCAGATAGCAAAAATTACACAAGTCATAAACATCAACCAGTTTATGTGAAATGAACTGATATAACATTTATAACAGGACTACTACAAAGGAACCCTTCATGGGTGAGTCCGACTCGCACTTGACCGCTTTTTATATCAAATTTCACGCCACTTTTAGTTTGAATTAACAGCGTGAATATTGTGCTGGGGGCAAGTTTTTTTAAAACATTTTATTCTTTTTAAGTTATCAATTACTTTCGGCATTACTGCCACACATTGAGAAGGTTCCAGAAAATGTAACAAGTTAAGTATCTTAACGTTCATATGCCGGAAGGGGTAGGCAGAGGCACTACCAGGGTACCTACGACTAGCCTAAGACACTAAAATCCACAATGTGATAGGTGTCAAGCCTATTGCTAACCGGGTACACATCCAATCCTGAGCAAAATTTTTTTTTATTAGAAAATTGGAAATATGGACCACATTTTGTTTTTGATTAATTTTTTAATCATTTTGGTAGACTCCAAACTCTATGTTATGTTTAGGGTTATGTATTCCATCTAGAAATAAAAACTATGAAATTATGTTGACATGAAGTAATAAAGTGTTTTATGAACATTTAAACTAATTAAAATATTTAAAGCTAGTGGTCGCCTATTGGTTGAAATTCGACCATAATAAATTTTAATTATAAATTTAAAATTAATGTTAAAACATTATTAAGGTTCTATATGAAAACGCCGTCTACATTTATCAAGACCAATTACTTTGTTTTCAAACATTACGAATGTAGTTGTGCGCCATCTGTGATCTTTTATAGTCCATTTTATTTTATTTATTTTATTTGTGTGTGTCTAAGGGTAACAATATTTAATTTTTTTATTTAATGCAATTAAGAAGCAATAATATTGAGAAATATTAGCATTCTCCACTTTTCTTTTACATAAACTATAAATGACGCCTAAAAAAAGCTTCACGTCTTCTACGTTTACCGCACTCAGAGACGTTAATTAACATTTGATAATTAACAATGATAAATTCATTACGTTACAATTTTGTACATAAAATGATAGGTTAACTAAATGATAGGTTAAAAGACCATTGACATCTCTGAGTCCGGCGTAGGTGGGAGTTAGAATCATAAATTAACCGTTTTAATAAGTTTTAAAGTATAAATAAATGTTCTTAAGAAAGTTTTATACAAAAAATATATCAATTGTAAGTAAAACTTTCTTAATTTATGTAATATTCAGTTGCTAGGTAAAATGAATTCAGAGTTCTTTATTGAAAGCTAGAAAATTTTATATAATAATCATGAAGTAAAAAAAAAGTATCTTTACGCCTCTATCGCAAAAAAGGCACAACCAGGGTACCACCGACTAGCCGAAAACGTTAAGTCTCACAAGGTGTCGTTTTCCCCGTGTTGGTCCAGGCTTCATTCTAGAATAGACCATCTGCCTTCCTGCTAGCAGCACGTAAAAGGCGAGCATAGGCTTACCGTCATCAACACCGTGCATTGGCAACCCAGATTGTGCCACCACCCTACCTATTCCTGCTGCCATAACGTCCAATGCTTGATGTTGACGTATTCCAGTTAGGAGGGTAAGGTATCCGGTAAACTTACTTTTGCTCGAGGCCTAACAACTCGGCCTCAGGTTGGCGACGCACCATTACCGAAATCCGTCTGCTTGTTTGCCTTCCATTATCATAAAAAACCCCAGGCATCCTTGTTTTCATTAGAAAATTTAAATATTTTCATTTTGTATATGATAGCAATATTATCTATACAATACAATAACTCTTTATTGTGCACCAAATACATAGAAATTACAAATACATCAAATGAAACTTAACTACTAATAATAAAACAAATTTGAAT
Organism: Calephelis nemesis; assembly: GCA_002245505.1. NCBI lineage: Eukaryota > Metazoa > Arthropoda > Insecta > Lepidoptera > Riodinidae > Calephelis > Calephelis nemesis. The sequence goes on from NJDD01000561.1 coordinate 542,743, forward strand.
TGTAGCTGCCGAACAAAGTTGATTAATTCGTTTTCTAAATTTATTGATTCATTCATAATATTTGAGATTTTAATATTTCGTTTATTGTAAAGGCAGTCCTAATTCCGGAATCAACATCGGGCGGGGCGCGACTGGCAGATGAATATTCATCCGGAATTAGGTAACACCGTCTGTCTGTATCTACATCTGTTTGTACATTAGAACACGGTGATGTATTGTGTTTATGTTTGTTGTAACAAAGTATCTATATAATTATTCAATTCAATTCCAGCTCTATGCAAAGGCTTAACAAGCGTATAAATGTAGTATAGCTGTGCCACGGGAACTGGTTGTTTATGGATCTCGGGATGTGATAACCCATCAGCATTTGAAGGTAACTTAGTAATTTATGATACTCTACTAAGAGTAATATAAATCGTAGCTAAAGAAGTAAAAAAGTATCTTACTCCCACTAAGTCCCACAATGTGATGTGATCGCAAACCGGGTACATATCCAATCCAATTTTCTGTTGCTCGATCCACGGATTGAACTCGGGACTTCAAGAAGAAGGAGAAGATCACAGAAGCGATCAATCATAGTTTGGTTAAAAATTACCGCTGCAGCTCGCTCTGATTGGTATTAACGCCGTATCTATTCCTGCCACAAAACAACATTGCTCGCTTTCGCCATGGGCCCGTACTACAGGGAAAAATATACTTGTATAAGTGTGTATACTTAAAGATTATTTTAATTTTCTTCTAATGATTATTTCTTAAAGAAATATATTTTTAATAATAAGTAAAATAAAGTGGTTTAAATAACTAAATACACTAATTATATCTGTATACTCGTATATCTTAAAAGAAAGTCGTGCTAGTTACAATGTACATTTAAGAACGGCTAAACTGATGAGGAGTTATCTTAGAACTAGAAGACGGACATAGGATAGCTTTTATCCCGGTCGAATGCTTAAAAACAAAGAAAAACGACATCTTATTTTTTTCCATAGAAACTGAACGCGTGGACCTATGTTCGATCATAGGGAGACATAACTGTCGCCCATAGACACCATATGTCGGTGATACATAGATATAGTATTTTTTATCTTTTCTTCGCTTGCTGTCTTCTCACACCTACCTTACGAAAAAAACACAAAATCCTTCATTTTACCTTTCGGAAAAAGAACCTTCAAAATCTGTTAACTATTTGTCAAACAATTGCGTAACAAACTAATAAAAGATACCGACTAATTGATTATCTCCTTTTTAGAGTCTAGTAGTAATTTTCTAATGTATATAAAGAGCTATTTAGCCATTGGCTGATAAGCTAAGAAGTAGCTGTACAGTATGTAAATAAGAGTATTTGAATGGCCACTTACATTAGCGTATTGCGAGGTATTGTTTATGCAGTAACAATTTTGTATGGAAACATCTCCCATTGTTGCTCGAGTGCTCTACTGTATGGTAAAATGACGATCCCAACTAGAACAAGCATCGGATGATCTAGTTTATACTTTTTATTAGGAATTAATTCTATTTCTTGTATATTTCGAGTTGTTGAATCATGACCAGGTGTTTTAACCGAATTGTAAACTTATCTAGCACGTCCTATCGGATCCTCCGGATCCAATAACCGCGACTTACGCAAACCTTCCTCCCAATCCAAACAACACTAATCCACTGGACACTACACTACACCGTCGCCGCCGGTCTCGGCGACAAGATCTCTCTTGCGCCCGATGCCTAACGCCAAGCGACGAGCCGCCACTATTCCTCCATCAAGTCCAGAACGCAGCACCAGGTCGAGGCACGGTTTCCTGAGAGACAGCCCTTGTTGCAGACGTTGTAGGGAACAGTCCAATTCATCTAAATAATGATGTCTCGGCCTGAGCACTCGGCCCATAAAGACCGGTGAAGTAAAAACCACGAGGTTGGCAACACGTTAGCTATTAAAAAAAAGACCAGTAATTTAAAAGAGAATACTTTCTTCTGTATTCTTCTTTAAGTAACTGTTTTTTTTTCTGGTTGATAAGACTATCATACTAGTGGAGTAAGTATCTTCAAGTCCCTGAAGAGGGTGCAGCTTTAGTATCCACGATTAGCCGAAGGTACGTAGTCCCACAAAATGACAAGAGGTAAAAGTATAGCCAAACGGGCTTTGCCGTTGGTCGACGTAGTTAGGCGTGTACGCTAGCCACTCGACCAACGAATTTTCATAATGGACCTGACAAACGTTTTTTACTTTATATTCCAAATAAATCTACAAAAAATTACAAGAAAAACAGTGTTTTTAGTATTTTCATATCTTAAAAATTGTCTGAGATATTAACGATTCAAGTACGTATTTGCGGCCGAAGATTTTTAAAAACGCGGGCGGGAGCTCACTAGGCGCTGACGTCACACCCTTGGTTATTCATCAATGTAAAGAGGCAAGTGCTCGCTCGTACGCCGCTGCTACGCTGTAAAAAACTAAACTATGAAGTTGTCTGTGGTAAAATGGTAAAAAAATACTTAACAGTGTCTCAGTGCTTCAATTCAACAGTTAAAACACCCGATAAACTCTTTTTTTATGTGCCTGAGGACCCAAAAATGAGAAAAAAGTGGATGATAGCCATAAAAAGAGTTGATAAAATATGCCCTAAAACTAAAGCGCACTGCTGTGAAGACCAATTCAATCTATGTACCTATATGTTGAATTAAATTAATAAGTTTTACTAATTTATTTATTTAATAAATTAGTTAAATTAATAAATAACATGTTTTTTTTATGTTATAGGAAGGCAAACAAGCAGACGGATTTCCTGATAATAAGAAATTCACGCCGCCAAGAGACACTAAAAATGGTAATGGTGCGTTGCCAACCTGAGGTCAGGATGTTAGGCCTCGAGCAAAAGTAACTTACTTTAATAACCGGCTAACTTACCCTCCGAACCGAAACACGTCATGATGTTATGGCGGCGGACCAACACGGGGATTTTAGAAATCCGTCTTCCATTCCACACACTATAGTTTCAATTTAATGAAGGTAATCGTATATGTAAGAGATAGTTTATATTATTTCTTTCAAATACAAGCCTAGACTTGAAGACGATCGAAACAAAATGAAACAATATGCTTGTTGCGTACTTAATCACCAAACCAAACGCCGCCGTACGCCGTGCTGCGAGCTCGGGCCGAACAAGGGTGTGACGTCATAGCAAGAGCGCGCGTAATCTGAGCAATTCAAAAAAGAGCTTAAACTTCTCGTCGATATAACTTCGGAACTGCTGCATGCATTTAAGTGAAATAAAAGTAATGATAAGTACGTGATCTACGCTTCGGTGTTAGGTATATACGATAGCAAGATTTTGACCCTTTTGTGTTTTTCATTATTGAATTTCGTGTTGATATTGATTGACATTAGTCAATTTTGGTGGCATTTTGTACAATTTTGTTCAGTGAAAGTGCACAAATGAAATGATCATGAAGATATTAGCGTATCGTGTATTTCCTCGTTGCCGCCAAATCTCATTCCATGAGCTTGAGTAATGAGGCCATCACTTTACCCAAGAGCCTGACATGACTTACTGACGACTTATGACTGATGACTAATTACAATTTATTAAAATTGATGTAAGATTTAATGCAAATTTCTACTTGACTTGGCAAAATACTAACGTAAAGGCCAAATCTCAAAGAAAGAAAGAATTATCTTTTTTGTCACCCATCAAGTTGACATTTCGCAAACAAAGTTGTTATCTATACATAGTATAAAGCAAAGTCGCTTTCCGCGTCTGTCTGTATGTATGTATGCTTATATCTTTAAAACTACGCAACGGATTTTGATGCGGTTTTTTTCAATAGGTAGAGTGATTCAAGAGGAAGGTTTATATGTATAATAACATGCTTCGTATATTAGAGAACCACTGATAATTTCAAGATTTCTAATGCGAAGTCAACGCTGGCTGAACTCTACGAGATAGATCAAAATAATGTACTAAGTATTATTTACCCTAAAAAGGTCTACAAAAAAGTTCGCAATGGTATATGTTTATCTCTTAGGGA
>NJDD01000561.1:547589-573526 GCA_002245505.1 Calephelis nemesis
ATAGTGATATAGGCTACATTTTATCTTAAAATTTTAACGAGCAGTGTTGGAGAGCTAAATATCAAATTAGTAGACAACGCGGGCGAAGCCGCGGGTAGCAGCTAGTTAATTATAGATTAAATGTTTATAGCCGTATCTTAGTGCGGCTGTTTGGTTTAACTTAATAATAGATTAAATGTTAATAGTCATCTCTGATAGCAGCCGCTTGATTCTTTAACTGAAAACATAACAATGTTTTAAAAACGTTTATACCACTGTGACAATTCAAGTTGCTTGAGGCTTACACAATTTTTCAAAAAGTAATACGTGTGTTTTGTAATTCGGATATCCAGCCGCCGACGCTGACAAAAAGAGACATACATAATTTAGCAGCCAGTATAAAAACATAATCCTTCTGTCCTACTTAAAGCCTTTCTTTTTAACCTCATTTTTCTTTGAATACTTCTTTCACGAGTAACAATACCTTGAATTATTCACTCCGTAGTAAAACTAGCCTATTTCCCCATTTCTGCGATTTCAAACAATGCATTTCTTTGTAAAACAAGTTTATGCAGCGGCGAAGAGATTCCTGGCTCCAGTCAGAAGGGATTTACTCGTTTATTTTGAATAATACGCCTTAACGAAGGACCCTTTCGAAAACTCGTATTTGTGTATTACTTTTTTTGAAGTGAAACTTCTTTAGAGTCGTTGTGATTTCGAAACGGGTGTAACGGAAAAAGACAGGTAAGAGACACAAATATATATATTCATCTCATTCTTTTGTCGATTTACTGAAGTTTCATTTCTATCGTGTGTGAATCGTACACACACCTTTTGAAATTATACTTCTTTTGGCGCGTTAGGAAAAAATGATGAGGGTAAATTTTTACGATGCGCGCGCACACCGTTACGAAAAACCGACATGATGAAGTTAGCTATAGATAACATTTTAGTTTTTCAAAAAAAGGAATCAACAAAGTAAAAGTAAGGACATCTACGTATGTTTGCGTGAGAACTGACAACTGTATTCACAATATTTCTTTATTTCTATGGTTAGTGTCATTTTGTCTACAAATGTAAAATAAGGCAAAATATAGAATTTTTAAAAAGATTTTTATCTTATTACGCCGAAGAAGTATAACTTCTAACGCGTGTACATCAGTACACACACAATTTTTTTTATATATAAGAGGAGGCAAACGAGTAAGTGGGTCACTTGATGGAAAGTGATCACCGCCGCCCACGGACATCTGCAACACCAGGAGTGTCACAGATGCGTTGCGAGGGCTGCAGCCACATATAAGAAAAAATATGGTAATGGCCTATTTGAATATCTTAGTTTAAAGTTTTTAAAGATTAGGTAAAATTTCCCCTATGAGAGCTGCCAGGGAGGTAGGATATATATTTTTATGTATTGGTATCGTTGACTTACATCCATAACACAAGCATTTAATTTGCTTACTGTGGGGTTAGATTCAATTTGTGTAACTTGTTCAGGAATATTTATTTATTTAATAATTTTTTCTCGTATTTATTTAAGTACTTATTTATTTAAGTATTAGATTCCAATTAGTATTAGAATCGATAACTAATACCCATAACACAAGCTTATAATTTGCTTACTTAAAGGGTTAGATTAAATTTGTGTAATTTGTAGAGGTATAATTTAATAAATAATAAATAAATATCCCTGGACAAGGCACACAAATTGCATCTAGCCCCAAAGTAAGCAAATTATATGCTTGTGTTATGGGTGTTAGTCAACGATACTAATACATAGAAATCTTAAATAGATACCGTAATAAATTTAAGAAACACCCAGACCCGGAAATGCAGACATCTAAATGTTCATCACACAAATGCCTGCCCCCGTCAGGAATCGAACCCGAGCCTCGCGATTCGTCGATGCAGCTAGGTGAGTACGCTAGCCACTCGACCAACGAGGCGGTCAAATAATTGCATTTATAATATTATTTATATTATATATTATATACATTTGACCGCCTCGTTGGTCGAGTGGCTAGCGTACACGCCTAACTACACCGATCAACCGCGTGGCTCGGGTTCGATTCCCGACGGGGGCAAGCATTTGTTTGATGAACATTTGGATGTCTGCATTTCCGGGTCTGGGTGTTTATTAAATTTATTCTGGTATATATTTAAGTATTTCTATGTATTAGTATCGTTGACTAACACCCATAACACAAGCATATAATTTGCTTACTTTGGGGTTAGATTCAATTTGTGTTACTTGTCCAAGAATATTTATTTATTTATTTATTATTTATTTATTTATTAATATAACTAGCTGACCCGGCAGACGTTGTTCTGCTATGAAAAAATTGGGGTGAGCCACCGTTATCACTACGGGGTTTGAAAAAGATTCACCCTCATCACTTAGGGTTATAAAAAATAGAGTTTGGCCGATTCTCAGACCTACTCAATATGATCACAAAATTTCATGAATATCAGTCAAGCCGTTTAAGAGAAGTATGGGAACGGACATTGTGACCCGAGAATTTTTTAAATAAATTGTAAAAGTCTCGTTTTAAATTAAAAAAAAAAATATATTTATTAAATTTAAAATATTAATATATTTCAACAGTTTGTAAAAAAGTTTAACACATACTTATTTTACAAATATTTTTTTCAATTCATTTGACTTTTTTAAAGGTGTCTGTAAAACTAGTAATTAATTTAATTTTAGGGCTCTTTCATAAAAACGCGACATTTTTCTCTTTGACATATTTTTCCTCATACTGAAATTCTTCTTTATTCAATTTCAGAAATTTCAAATAATGCAGTTCTTTGTAAAATATGTTTATTTGGCAGCGTCGGAATTCCAAGTTACTGTGAGAAAGGCTTTGTTTATTATTCCAACGTTTATTGTTTCAAAAAAAAAAATGTACGCGTCCATAGAAAACCCTCATTATACTAAATATAAATAATTGGTTTTGTTCACCTAGTATTTTAATTTATTTATTCTGTAGGATATCTTTGTATTAAATTGCAAATTACTTAATTTTTCAAACAATATAAATTTATTTTTTCCACTATATTTTTGTCGCAAAAAATTACCAGTATATTTGAATATTTATTGACGATTAAAATTAAAAATTCGTTTATAGCTATCTTTGCTACGGATGTTGATTTGTAAAGAAAATAATGATAAACATAGTCATGAAATGCTAATAGTTTCAAAAAGGTAGTTAATATCTAATCTTTACACTCGTTTCCCCGATACCCACGAATAGCCGAAAATACTGTTTAGTCCCACAATGAGATCAATCGATCGAAAATTACACACTTAAGGTCAGTATCAATAACTCATATATATAATATAAGTTATAGGGCTACTTTAGATCAATTGCCAGACAACCACTGTTAATTTTTAATGATTATAGAAGGCCTATATCTATCTTTAGATAGGTTATTAATATTGGTCGCTAACCAATCTCAGGTAACCCCGCGTAATGAATAAAATTAAAAAGAAGTATCTTCACGCCTAAATCCCCGAAGACGTAGGCAGACGCTAAATCCGGGCGCTCAGGACAGTGACGAGACACATATCTGATTCTAGGCATCGTTAGTTTTATTTGAAAATTAAAATTTACTTATTTTCTTATTTTTATTGCCCGATTCAGGTATCGAACCCGTGACCTCAAGAAGTAGAATCGGAACTTTAAATGAAATAAACAAAAATGTAAGTCTTGAGCAGACAATGTTTTTTTCCTATATTTGCAATTTCAAACAATGCAGTTCTTTGTGAAACATGTTTATGTAGCGGCGACGAGATTCCTAGCCCCAGTCGGTAAGGATTTACTCGTTTACTATTCCGACATTTATTGCTTCGAAGAGAAATAAACTGCAGTTTCTAAGGAGATATAAGGATTTTTACATAAATGCTTGTAAATAGGGGGATTGTTACTTTTTCGAAATCCGTATCAACAATCACAAGTAACGAAATATTTATTTCCTTTTTTTGTTGTAAAGTATCATCTTAATGCGTGGCGATCTACAACTGTGCAATTCCGAAGACATTTTTACCTCGCACAACGCCTTTGTGGAATCAGTTACCGAGGTAAAACAGTAAAAAAACAGTAAACTACTGACGTATTTTAGCATATATGGCCCCTTAAAAAATCATGAACTTTAAAATCAGAAAGCAAACAAGCAGATGGATTTCCTGATGTTAAGAAATACACGCCGCTTAAAGAAACCAAAGGTGATAATAGTGCATTGCGAACTTGAGGCCGGGATGTCAGGCGTCGAGCAAAAATTAAGTTTACCGGTGATCTTATTCTCCCACCGGAACACGTCAGCGTCAAGCGCTGACGGTATTGTAACAGAAATAGGTAACAATCCGGACGTAACGCTGCGAAATTTATCACCTAGTAGGATGTCACGGTGTTAGTGACGGAAAGCCAATGCTCGCCTTTCACGAGCTGCCTAGCAGAAAGACAGATGTTCTATTGTGCAAATCCCGGAACAACACAGGATAAAATACTAAACTTAAATCAAATACAACTCGAGTTAGTAATCTGCGACTTCGACAGCGTGGAGCAGATACTTTGGACAGCAGCTTTGGATTTAATCAATACGATTTTTATACAAATTTTATCCCCCACAATAATTATTTGGGTCATCATTTTTGAACAAAACCGGCCAAGTGCGAGTCGGACTCGCACACGAAGTCGTACTAGGGTGTTTCTTTAAAGATGCGCATATTGGCCTATATAGGAGAATGCAAAATTTTTGCAACAAAATACATTCTTTGAATGATTTTTTCATAGCTACAGACATATACTTTAAGTACCTGTAAAAGTAAATCGTATAGGACTTTTACTTTTTTAGTAACAAGCGATTAAATTTTCGTGCGAATGGTGCGAATGCGATATTCAGGAGAAATGGTAATTAGAAAAGTTTAAGGTAATGAGAACCGGTAATTATAGTTAACATCAAATTAAAACAAAAGTGGGCCAATAACTTCTTATATATTATTTAAAAAAAAACAAACTTAAGCAATAACTGATAAAGAAGTGCCCTTCGTTAAGTTTGTCTAATTCTTTTGAACTAGAGTCTAGACCAACAAAGCTCAGGGTACTTTTCTATTTTGTTATAGTAGAAGTCTCTGATATTAGGTCTCACACAAATTTCAGTAAGTCATAGGTATTTTGAGCATTTTTTTTAGTTTTTACGCTAGACAATCACTAATAACAATAGTTTTTACAATAAAACAGACAAAAATATACTTATCACAAATAAAATCTTTAACAGTAAGGTCAGAGAGGGGAAGTCCGTCTGCGGGGCAAGTTCATCTGCTTTAAATAAAAACGGTTCCCTAATAAATTGGTTATTTCTCGAATCAGTGGATAAAACAGTATTACGTAACGTTTCTATCTCTCTAGTATAGATGTCACTAAGTGGATTGCTAATGCGACAGCGCCATTTTGAAAATACAGTCAACATTTTACTTTCGAAGTGAGTTTCACGTGTCGACAAAACATTGAAATTTCTCAGAAAATAGAAGTGTCTCACTATAAAGTAAAGGTAAGTTTAAAAAGCAGTTACATCTGGACACGTGTCGTTTAATTTAATTTTAGTTAAGCTTCTTAATTAGCGAGATATTAGATCATTAAATTTTGTAAACTCAAAATATGAAATTGGGGAAGTCCGTCCAGTCTACCATGAGGCAACTCCGTCATATGCCGATCTTGCCTCAGATCAGAAGCCGAAAACATTTTTTACAGTACCTATATTTTCTTTTTTATTTGTTGAAATTAAATTTATTTGCGGAATATGTGGGTTACAAAGACTAACATAATAAATATTTCCGATTCGGTGGTAGTTTTTATATCCATATCGACGAGCATAAGTTTCACTTGTTCATATGAATACAACTTTTCTGATCCATATTCTAAAGTTTATTTAAGAATGATGTAAACTCTCGATATCTAATGCAACATAAGTATTTGCACAATTATACTTCAAGAAAGATATTGATACACAAATAACGACTTTAAAATAGCATTATTAATACATTTTATTTATGTAGCCTGTTCACACATATGTCGTCCACATTCCTTTTAGCAAAACTACAATAATGGTGTATTTTTTTAGGTTGATTTCTAGCATAATGGTTAGAAACTATAAAAAAAAAACAAATAAATCATCCTATACAAAATAAAAATTACAAGAAGCTGTACAAGCTGTCCGTTCAGGAACATTAAGTGGATATGCAGTTGCAAAAACATACAGCATCCCTCGTATGTATAGTATAAACTAGATCACATCAATAACAAAAGATGCAAATCTGACACCCTTAGAAGGAGTACTGCTCTCTCGGTAGAAGTAGAACAAACGATTGCAACATGCTTGCATTTAATGGAGAAATGTGGTTTTGGCCTCTGTCGAAAAGAAGTTTTAGAATTGGTTGGGGATTTTGTGGAACGCATGGGATCGTAACGCCGTTTAAAAATAACATTCCTGGAGAAGATTTTAGTCTTCAAATATTCGTATAGGTTTTCTTATCTTTTAAACCTTAAAAAAGGGGAAAACTGCGAGGAAACAGGACGGGTGGAACGAAGTTTGCTGGGACAACTAGTGTCATATATTTCTTCGAAAAAATGTTTACAGGCCCTGAATTCCAAACTATTGCTCCCTGAATGTATATTTATGGCTATAATTTTTAAATTAAACCTTATTTAAAACAAGTTAACGCATAAATCAAATTTGTCTGCTTTTGTAGACATTTTCAAATTAGTGATATATAGATAACTATTTTCTAGTTGGTAATATTGCGACTAGACGGACTTACCCCAAGCGGCTGGGTAAGACCGTCTACTCTTCATGTTTTGAAAAAATGTTTGTTTTGTGTAACAATTTCGTAGCGTTATCGACTTGACAAACTGATTTTCGTAGATTATAAACTGCTCTATATATCTCTATATTTCAATTTACTACAGTTCTGTTAGATTATAAAATAATTTAAAGGTATTTCAATTTTACGAAATATATGCCGGTCTTCCCCGCTCTGACCTTAATATTTTTGTTAAAGTAGTCATTTTTGACTTTGTGATACCTCATTTTACTTTTACTCACATTTTGCAACGTATTTTTTTATGTTTCCATTTTCCAAATGTTAATTCTCTATAATCGTTTAATAAGTATTTTAATAAGTTTAAGTATTTTAATCTTTTTATATTTGCAGGCGTCGCGTCTGTTTAACAAGCATAGTGTATCGGAACAAGAAAGACTATTGATAATTTTAGTAGAATTTCTTTCTTCTATTACTTTTTGAACATGGAGTACTTTCAACAGTAGCTTCATGTTCGCATGAGATTTACATAAACGCATTTCTCTTTAACTGTATTAGAAATAAAAATGGCCTTGTTTGCAAAAATATGAATAAGCAACTTTAGTGTATTCTTATTCAAAGAATATATGACGATTTTTCATCGAATTCAGTAAGTATCTTCATTGTTTTTAATCTTACATCGTCTGTGTTAAAGAACCGTACAATACCACCTTTTAGCCTTTTATAATAATTTTCTTTTAATTATCTTTTTCTTCTAAGAGTGAAGTTTTTAGTTTCACACAGCAAATTATGATGCTTTAGAATAATTTCTTCTTATCTTTTCTTAATTCCAGTTTTTGATAATTAGCCGACGACGGATTTTTAATTGCTTTTTCTTCACTTTATTTATTTTGGTTTAATAAGTCTTCCAGCATGAGAATTTGGACTCTCAATTTGTTTTTTCAGTCTTTTCTGTAGTTATTTAGTTTTCTTTTTAAATCTTGCATATACATCTTTCAACGTGTATTTTAGTTGTGCTATTGTCTTTTTCAGACTCAGAATAATTTTAGTGACCGCATCATTTATTTCTTCTTGCTCTGTAACAGGATTGTTGTTTTCTACTATACGTAGTTCAGATTTTACATCATTTTTCAAATGACCATCGGTATCTTGTCTCGTGGTATCTGGTTACTGTCTTGTTTCAACAAAAGTTTTCTATTGGAGAATCTTCTGAAATTATTCCTCCGTTTCTTTTTTTTTAATTTAACTTTGGTAATTTATTTGTTTCCTTTCTTTTTAAGTATTTTTGCTGATCTTTTTCTTTCTCTTTAGTATATTTTTCTGGGTCTGCCTTAATTTTGACGCATTAATAAACTTTATATAGGCGGTCAGGTAATAAAGGACTTGTTTTTAAGACGAATGAAACACAACTAAAAATGATTGTACTACCATCTACCTAAAAATGTGGTAAATATGGTAATTAGGAAAATGGTAATCAGGATTTCGAACATTTTGTTGAATAAATAGTTATTTACCAGAAATATTAAACTTTTACGTACATGATCTCAAAGTAGTTATAATGTTGACTATTATTACCGTGTCAACGTAAAAAAATAACTATCTACTTATTTTTAAAGTGGAAAATGGTAATTAGTTTCTCTTTTTTCGAAAGCACTTTAACGATGAGTTTTCAAATGTGACGCCAAAAATTCTGCTCTTTAACACACCTAAGCTAGTCGGATGTCAAGGGTAAACCAACACGGTCATGTCTATGTATATGAGACTACGCTATCTCTAAATTTAAGTTAAGAAATTAAGGCAAATATTTTTGAAATGGTAAATATGGAAATATCCTAGGACAAAGTTTAACTGCATTTATTTTTATCAGTTTATGGTCTTTATGTTGAATAAAAGTGTTAAAGACTCAGGAATTTATCCTTATTTTAGAATATTGGCATAAAAGTATGTTCTTCAAAAGGGATTTAGCTGTATAAAATGAAATGTATACAAAGATGGAAAATGGGACATGACTGGTAATGAGAATCTGGTTACTAAAAAAATATTTTTTCCGAACTCATTAGTCATATGTGATTTTCAATAGTTTAAATAAATGCATAACACTTGTTTACATAAGCTAGAATTATATAAACAAATATATTCGCATCAAAGAGCGTTCTTTATTCAGGGCCGCGCAATATGCACATTCTTAAAGAATTGCCCACTATCATCAAGTAGTAAATTGCAAACTTGTAGGTAAGTTTTCGATATACCTACACCCGGCAGAATGACGATCTGTTTATTATGATCTAGTAAAAATTGTTTCAAAATAACGTTTGTTGTAATATGGGATTAACCGTTTTTAATGTTAACCAAAAAAATACGAAAAAAAAAACGTTTACATACAGTAAAGGAGCCCATTATTTTTTTTAAATTTTTAATATTTGTTATTATAGCGGCAACGGAAATACATCATTTGTGAAAAGTTTAGCTTTCTAGCTATCACGGTTTATGAGAAACAGCATGGAGACAGACAGCCGGACAAACAGACAGATATCTGTTTCAAATAAATTCAAATACTAATTATTTATTTTGAAAGGTAATATACAAGTAAATATTCTGTGAAAATTTGAAGCGTCTACCTATAACCGTTTTTAATGTTAACCAAAAAAATACGAAAAAAACACGTTTAATGTATGAGGAGCCCATTATTTTTTTTATTTTTAGTATTTGTTCTTATAGCGGCAACGGAAATACATCATTTGTGAAAATTTTAGCTTTCTAGCTATCACGGTTTATGAGATACAGCATGGAGACAGACAGCCGGACAAACAGACAGATATCTGTCTGGCCCTTTGGCCCTTTGGGTATGGAACCCTAAAAAAGCAGCCTATGTCCGACTATGTAACTATAATATCCCTATCACCTCTAAATTGGTTGCGATTTAGCCGTAAAGTGTATTCATAATTAAAATATACTTAATTATAACATTAAACATTTACAATACTACGTTAGCGTGCATTCGATTATATTTTAACAATTTGGACTATGGTTCTCTTACAGGGTTGATCCCTTCAGAAGTTATGATGCCACAGACAGACACACACACAACACCCATCTATCTTACAATACTTCTTTTACTGATGTGCTTTAGATAAGCTGCAAATATTACAAAACATAGTACCGTAACTTTTAAACTACGAGTATGATCCGCAGCCACCTTTAGTTTTTTAATTAGGTCCTTATTATAAAAAAATATGAAGGTTACTTCTTGTATCTTCGAGCTCCATCATAAGACCAGCCGAGTGGTATGTGTTTTAACTGTCAGGTATCACACATGCTGAAAGCCCATACACCCATAGTGTGCCCAATATACATCTTGATGCTTACGATTGAGCTGCAAAAGACCTGACGACCGCCTGGACAGATCTGTATAAAAACAGCTAACAACCATCTCGATTACGTTAGATTTAAAATAAAAAAACCGCATCAATATTCATTCATCAGCTAAAGAGCTACACTGCCACACACTCACACACATACACGCTCGCGAACGCCCATGCACACTGCATACATGTACTCGCACGCAATACGTACAAACGCACGCACGCACACACTTACGCACACACGCACGCACGCACATACATACGCAGACACGTCAAACTTTTACCAACGCTCGTTTTGGGTCGGGGGCTAAAAATACACCTAATTTAATAATTCTATTCATCGTAGGCATTTAAACTTTATTGTAAATATTTTCATCTCAAGTATGCTGTAATAAGCGAAACTGGTAGTTTAATATTCTGTTGAATTTAAGCCTAACTTTCGTTTGTTTATTTAGGACTTCCATTTTCTTGTTTATCTTGTAATTACCAGAATCATAAAACACTTATAGAAAGATTTATATGCTTGTGTGTTGGAGATTATGCCCCTTTTAGTTGTTTTCAGGTTTAGTAGCCGATTGAAAAAAATACATGTCCGTCCGTATGTCGCAGTTAGTTAATTCCCAAACTAATTAGATTTGGCACTCTCTGTCAACCTTGTAAGGGACTTGGCGTGAAGATTTGTAAGTCTGTCATAAGAATGCGCATTTAAAATTTAGAAGGGGGATGTATTTTGTAAATCTGTCTATAGTTTGATGCCACAGAGAAGGCAAACAAGCAGACAGATCTTCTGATAGAAAAAAATTGACGTCGCCTAGAGACACCAAAGGTGATAATGGTGCGTTGCCAACCTGAGTTCGAGATGTTAGGCCTCGAGCAAAAGTAAGTTTACCGGCTACCTTACGCTCCGAACCGGAACACAAGCATTGACGTTATGGCGGCAGGAATAGGTATTAGGTAAGGCGGTGGCACCAATCCGGGTGAGTCGCTGCGAAACTCTACCACCTAGTCAGATCTCAAGGTGTTAGTGACAACTAGCCTATGCTCGCCTTTTCCGATCTAACTGGCAGGAAGGCAGATGGTCTATTCTGCAAAGGAGCCCGGACCAACACCTCAAAATTAAACTATTGTTAGTTTATCCTCTCTCTCTCTCTCTATTTTTATTTTTCCATCTATTGTCAAGAAATATACTATTTAGCCTCCACAATGTTACAACAATTATGTCGATGTTGTTTTAAGGTAGTAACAATTAAATTGCAAAACAGATAGAAACTAGGTTGTGAACTAACAATAGCTATAGCGAAGCACAATGTACATTTACCTAACGCAGCAAAAAATAAGGACAGTATTAATACAGACCTTCTAACAAGCACGAAACGGAAACGTTTTTAGAGAATTGAAATTATATTTTTAACTACGTTAAGCAACGTTCCGAGCGGTCAGGTTTAGGATTGGTGACCATTACTTACATTTACTATTGTAGTCAGTTTCTACTTTTTTATATTGCAGAAAGGCAATAATTAGAAATACGCTTCATGTAAAAAAAGTGAAAGTGCGTTGCCAATCTGTGGCTGTGTTACATCTCTTGAGAAAAGCCAAGGTATCAATCTGTAGGGTCACTCTATAATCTTGATTTCATGCAAATTGGAAATTGGAATTGGATATATCATTTTAGGTACTCTTGAACATAGTACTTACTAGCTAATTATTAACATTTTTTTAAAATAACTTCACGCCCATTTTCCTTAAGCGGTAGTCAGAGGCACAACCGGGGTACCCAACACTAAGTCCCGCAATGTGGTAAGTAGCAAACCTATCGGGCGCCAGCTATTCCATAACAACATAATTTTTTTAATAGCAAATTGACAATGTAGTTACATTTTCTATATTTTTTTAGCCCCATTATTGTCAGACTCGTGAATTTAACCCGGGACCTCAAGAATTCAAGTCTGATGCCGGAACGCTTGAACACAGAGACGATAACTTTTTTAAAATTAATAATAATCAATCAGTTATCTTATAATCGGATCCGCTGTATTGTTTTGGAACTAAATGTTAATTATTTGCTAGTTCACTAATGTTAATAATCCAATTTCTAAATTTTTGGTTTATTTAAACAAGTGTGCATAAAAATGGAGTTACACGAAGTGCCGACATTGAAAAGTGACACCTAGTAATGTAATTAACACCGAGAGCGTGCTTGATAATTCTAATGGTGTGATGCTGCGGTATTATGATAATAATATTATTCAGCCATGTACTCAATACAACTGCTTAAGTCATAGATACCGATTAAGTTATTATTATAAGCGCAATTTTAATTAAACTGAAGATTCGAGATGATTGGCCAGATTCCCACTTTTTTCTTTCTTTAGATTTTGGCATTCACGTTAGTATTTTGCCATTAGGCAAGTAGAAATTTGCATCAAATTTACCAAAATCGCGATTTAATTATAATTAGTCATAAGTCGTCAATAAGTCATGTCATGTCAGGGTCTTGGATAAAGCGGTGGCCTCATTACTCAAGCTCATATAGTGAGATTAGACAGCAACGAGGAAATACACAATACGCTAATTTCTACACGACTATTTCATTTGTGCACTTTCACTGAACAAAATTGTGCAAAATGCCACCAAAATTGATTAATTTCACTCAATATAAACACGAAATTCAATAATTATGAGAAAACTTCGACCATCTTTTATCTCGATGGCGTCAAAACTCCGCTTCGTACTTGCCACGGAATAAGTAATTTAATGTGACGTTTGTGCGGTAACTCTGTGAGACACCTTGTACGTTATCACTTCGTATAAAACATCTATCTGTTTGTATTAATTAATCTTTAAAACAATGCAATAGGTTTTGATGCGGTTGTCTTAATAGATAGAGTGATTGAAGTGTAATATAATATAGAAGTTTATCCACCCATTCGAACTGGGACGGTAGCTAGCTCTCTATATATTTTAAATTTGCTTTACATCAAAATCAGTTTTTCCCAAAGCGGGGAATAGCGCCTCGTTTTCTACTTGACAATTGTTTTGATTATCGGTATTGATTTTTAAAAGGTACAGTAAAAGTCAAGTGTAAGATATAGCAACGACATTCAGCAGTAACTGCATTTTTATTGAAAGATCATAAACTAACAAGGATTTTATAAATGACATGATTGTAGAAACATTTTACAACTTAGTTAGTCCATACATACTTTTAAAATAAAAAAAAACAAATAAAGTTTTGGCGGTAATGAAAGTAAAGATGGACGAAGTGTTTTAGACAATTTTGTTAAGTTATTCACAAATGAAGCGTTTTTGAAGAAATCAGTGTTTTGTGTATTTTCTCGTTACCGCCTAATGTCACTCAACGAGGCTACCACCTCTTTACTTAAGACCGTGGCTGGTGGAATATTTTAAAACAAATTAAAAACAACATGTGAAAATAACCTAGAAGGAAAAAGTAATACTTCTACCGAAACAAGAGGCGGTGTGGCCAAAGTCCTATCCCAAGATGACACATTGATGAAAAAAAACCATAATACTTTTGTTTTTGAATTTAGAACCTTTTATTATTTTGTTATGAGTCGGTTTAAACATTATCGTGGTTTTAACGAGTGATGGTTTCGATGATGTCCACCTCAGACTCCATGGTTTGAATACGTAAATAGCCCAAACATAGAATACAGAGCGATTTGGCTAAGTGTAATTTGTGTACACAAAACTTGTAGGCGTACTATAAAGTTATTCCAAATAGCTTACATGTATGGATATTAAATGGATGACACAGCACATTAATGGTTATGTGAAGACGAAAGATTTTCTCTGCTAAACGAGTTTTAATTAGAAGTCTTTGAAGTTGCGTTCATGCGGCCTTAAAACCGTAACATCGTAGTAGAGGATTTGTTCAATTAAGTATACCTAGGTTACGTTTCTGAAAGCAGAATCGGTTCTACAAGTTTATGCATAAATATGATTCTAATAAGCAAGAGCTAAAAAGCGGCTATAAATTTGAATCCTTTAAGATTTTATACGATAGTAGAAACAGACATCTTTGCATTGAATTTGCCCCATAAAGTATGCTTCACCGATATCTCACTGCTTTCAAGCCACAGAATTTCGAAGTTTTAGATAGTCTATTTTTATGATATTGGAAGGCAAACAAGCAGACGGATTTCCTGATGGTAAGAAATTCACGCCGCCTAGAGACACCAAAGGTGGTAATGGTGCGCTGCTAGCCTGAGGCCGGGATGTTAGGCCTGGAGCAAAAGTAAGTTTACCGGTTACCTTACCCTCCGAACCGGAACACGTCATGACGTTATGGAATAGTAATATTTTTTTTTCTAAGTCTTTATTAAGTTTATAATATACTGAATTTAATCCCTGCCAAATGTGATAGATTGTATGTGTTCAATTTTTATGTAAAGACAGACAACTAGTTTTAATTGATTTTACATTAGAAATAAATTATTCCTTGGACTAGGACAAACTTTAATTCGCAAAAATGCGTACACATGTACATGTACATTTGAACTAGTTCAATCATCTTCAAAGCTTTATTAAACGTATGATAGTAACAATGATGGCCTAGAATCATTGAATAATTATTATTCCGGCCACAAAATAACAGATCTACCATTTGGTCTGACTAGAACAATCTAGTGCTTGATCTAAATTATTATTATACATAATATTATAAAACAAAGTCCCCCGCCGCGTCTGTCTGTCTGTTCGCGATTTACTCGAAAAGTACTGAATGGATTTTCATTCGGTTTATAACAATAGATAGAACAATTCTTGAGGAAGATTTTAGTGTATACTAAATTAATGTTTTGTACAAACCTACTATATTACAACGATATCAGTTCAATATTTCGACAAATTATAATCCAACCGGGAGCTTTCCTCGAAAACGTTGCCAAAATCTTTTGAGTTTTAACAAAACAATGTATGGTGGGATTTTCCTTCTTTGATAGATCTCAAAAAAATTTAGCGGTGTTTTATGTGTATCTTTAAAAAATAACACACAATAACCGTTTTTTGCATTTACTTAAAATAGTAAAATTAAGGGTTACTTTAGAACATCTTTACTACTTTAACTTTACTTTTTTTAAGGGTTACTTTAGAAGTCGCCTCTGTGGTCGAGCGGACCGGGTGTTGGACCAATTTTCAAAAAAAATTTTTGCTCGGGATAGGATACGTGCCCGGTTGGCGATAGGCTTGCCACCTATCACATTATGGGACCTATTATCTTCGGCTGGTCGTGGGTGCCCTGGTTGTACCTCTGCCTACCTCTTCGGGGATAAGGGCGTGAAGATACTTTAGAACATGTTTTTAGCAATACAGTATAAAGCCTTAACAACCATAGGTAATTGCTTGTTTTGCATTTTACTGAATGGTTGTGTGTCGTAGCCTATAAATACCGTCAATAATTAAAACAGTCCTGTATAAAACTTTATAAGCTCTACAACTTCGCCAATCGAAGAATGAATGCGCGCCACACCTCCAGCGCTAAATATGTCGAAACTTCCCGTCTTCATTCACACTCCGATTTCTCGTTCCCGCCTTACTTCCACACGCCAACTTTTCAAACTTCAAATTCCAATTCCAGCGATAAACTTAAGAAATTTGTATTTGTCATAAATATTTCTCGTTCAATTATATTAACTTTGTAACAAATGTAATAAACAAAAAACTTTACGTATTCATAAAATAATTGTATCAAAGATGCTGAAGAAATAAATATGATTTGCAAATTCGTTGATAGACTAGCCGAGCCAGCAAACTTCGTTCACTTAGCATTAGATTTATTTTTTAACATCTTCAAAGTAGGTACAGAAATCACTTTTCTAAAGTTTCACTTTAAGTATAGATATAATGTACACCTATTATTTTTTACCTCTGCGAAAGTCAAAACATTCAAATCTTTGACCTACTCTTATGGCAAAGTCAAGAGGCATCGTGTCAGTAGGTTTTTTTTATGATAATAGAAGGCAAACAAGCAGACGGACTCTCCGTGTTGGTCAGGGCTCCTTTACAGAATAGACCAGCTGTCTTCCCGTATCAGGCAGCTCGTAAATGGCGAGCATAGGCTATCACTAACCATACTACCATCACTAACCCCGTGACGTCTGACAAGATGGTAAAGTCTTGCAGCGAATCGCCCGGATTGGTACCACCGCCTTATCTATTCCTGCCGCCATAATGTTAGCGCTTGGCGTTGACGTGTTCCTGTTCGGAGGGTAAGGTATCCGGTAAATTTACTTTTGCTCGAGGCCTAACATCTCGGCCTAAGGTTGGCAACGCACCATTTCCACCTTTGGTGTCTCTAGGTGGCGTAAATTTCTTACCATCAGGAAATCCGTCTGTTTGTTTGCCTTCCAACATCATAAAAAATTGCGTGTGTACTTATGTACACGCGTTAGAAGTTATACTTCTTAGGCGTAACAAGATAAAAATCTTTTAAAAAAAAATATCTTTTGCCTTATTTCACATTTGTAGACAAAATGACACTAACCATAGAAAAAAGGTATTTAATACATTAAAAGTTTTATTATAATGCATTAATTATTTAGTTAAATAAAGTTTATTTAATATTTAATAAAAATATCACAAAAAACTAATATGTTATCTATAGCGAACTTCATCATGTCGGTTTTTCGTGACGGTGTGCGCGCGCATCGTACAAATTTTCCCTGATCATTTTTTCCTAACGCGCTAAAAGAAATGTAACTTCAAAAAGTAAGTTGCGGCAACGGGAGACAGGAGCTTGTAAGCATAGCCCGTTTCTTGGATGCAGTGACTATGCATAACCTTGACTCAACACAATCGCAATATTTGCAACCACTTACATCGTGGCTTTACGAAAGCAATAAAACTACTTATTCGTTTTTTTTAGGAATATTGATAGTGGTGGTAATTTTGTTGAGCACTCGCTAAACTAATTTTAAGTTATCGCTGTCTTCTTTCAACGAAAGCAACAGAAAAAGACAAAACACTTTTAGTGCTGTCAAATTAGACCGTACACGTCATTTCTACAGACGTTTAATCTATCACCCGAAAGACGTTGATTAAAAACAACACGATTTGACATGTTCAAACTAATCTGACATATCTAAAAAGTTCCATCTCTTTTGTTTTTGTTTCATGTGAAAAAGATAGCATACATCTAAAATAAGTTTTGTTTGTGAACAGCAAAATTACCCCCATTTCGTTGCGAGTTCCATTTAATCTGTGCAATGATTTGAAAATTTTTAATTACCAAGTAACATTAAATAAAATACTTTTTATTTAATGTTACTTAAAGACTAACAGCTGTTACCAGTTAAATTACCTAGGTAGTATACTTAGACTGTATATTTTTTACTGTGACCTAGTCTTAGATGTAACATTTTTTCAAACAAATTCGATTTCAATGAATATTTGTTAACAATCCTACTAGTATTATAAATGTGAAAGTTTGTATGTTAGCTTTTTACTCCTTCACGCATAAACTGCATAAGCGATTTTCGTGAAATTTGGCATACACATACATATTTACTTGGATTAATACATATGATAGTTTTTATCCTGAGAAAATGTTTTTGTGGTACCATCGCATGGTTGACGGTAACGTCGCAGGCAACAGCAAGTTAAACATGAAGGTGTTACATAATAAATAAATAAATATCCCTGGACAAGTTACACAAATTGAATCTAACCAAAGTAAGCAAATTATATGATTTTGTCATATGGTGCAGTCAACCATACTAATACATAGAAATACCTAAATAGATACCTAAATATATTTAATAAACGCCCAAACCCGGAAATTCAGACATCTAAACGTTCATCACACAAATGCCTGCCCCCGTCGGGAATCGAACCCGAGCCTCGCGGTTGTTCGGTGTAGTTAGGCGTGTACGCTAGCCACTCGGCCAATGAGTATAGGTTATGCCACAAGCTGTCAGTGGTAGCCTTTATAGGTAATGATAAACATTGCACGTTTGTGACGATCAGCTGTGGAATCGAGTATTTGTCGACTCGTACGTTATTGGAGTTCACGCCTTAAGAAACGATTTGAGTTATAAGGCCCGGTACGGAAATTTTATGAGGAGTAAAATCAAGTGTAACACGAAAAGTTGAGGCGTTACGTAGAAAGAGATAAACATATATATCTGTAGGATTGAACGTGTAAAAGAATGAGATGGAATACATTACACAGCGTATCTCATTCTCGGGATATCCTCCTGCGCGATACTTCGTAGTCTCCGTGCAGGAGGAGTACCTGACTATTTGGATCACACTTCTATAACTGCGATGTTACTAATTTAAGAAGAATTAACATAACTAAATCTGCTGTAGGAGACATGTGTGCTGCAAGATACATCTCGTTAGGAGTAAACTCCAATCGTGCGTCGTAGCTGACACACACACACACACACTTTTTTTCTTATTTTTTTTTAATTTACGTCTTCAGATTCGTCACCTAATTTGAGAAAACCTATGTACAAATTTATAAATTTAATCTTACTCATTCTAGAACAAATAGCTCTACCTGTAGATAGATAAAACATACTTTTAAGCGAGTAATTCAACTCAGAAAAAATAAAGAAAAGTTAAAAATAATAATTAGCTACAGATTAGCAATATGTCAGTAGATTATACTTTTCGTATGAGTCCTATGCTACGCTTACTGTAGTTTAGGTTGCATTTGACTTTTCTTGATTGTTCTAAATTCTAATACCTATACTTAGAACAGTGCCCTTACCATGAGTTTACGGCTTGTCAAGTTTACTATACTCGCTACCGTCTCTGTAATTTATTTGTATGAAAACTTTGAACAGCACCTCTATTGGTAATTATAAGAAATACATTTTAAGACCAAAAGTGTCATAAATTTTGACAAATAACTTATCGAACGTAATCTATACCAACTTATGGTAAAGGCTCAGGCCTCTACTTTTGGGATGATTTGTTTTGTCTAGTATTAGATGAATTTTTATATATTTCAGGGCACCATTTTTTTTTGTAATTTCTCTATATTTGGTGTGCAGTAAAGAGTTCTTGTGTTGTATTTTATTGTATGTACTTCTTAACAATATATATCAACCATTTTTTTTCAAGCAGCTCACAAGTGACAAGCGTCATTCCAATAGCCGATATTGCCTATTGTAGCTGTTATGATTTCAGTGATCGCCACTATCGATTTTTTTCTATCTGCCGCTTTATATCCCAGTCAAAATTTATTAAAGCACCTATATACGTTTGGTGCATATTGTCGGTGCATGTTTTCTGTATAATTTAAAAAAAGAAAAAATTTCGCCCTAAAGAGGATTTGAACCAGTTACCTGTCCTCGCAAGGCAACGAATGCTTTAACCATTTAAGCTACTAATAAAAGTCCCTTGGCGAAATTTTGTATTCCTTTTTTACCTGTTAACGTTGTGTAATTCCTATAAACAAAGTAAATGTATATTTTGTTTATTGAAGCTCGTCTGTATTTCAATAGCAAAATACGTCTTTGTATTGTATTTATCGTTTCCTCGGTCAAAGTCTAAAAAGCACTAATTGCTATGAAAATGGCGTCCAAATTAATTTCCATATAACTCACTGCTGTTACAAACATATAATCCGATTAATGTGAACCAGAATAATTGATGATTCAAAATCATAGTTGGGGGCTTGCTGTCCGCCTCTGGTTGCATTGATAAAAGGATATTGGCGTATTTCTAGTGGAAATTAACGACGAACCTGTGCAACTTCATAATTTATAGAGATTTGAGTAGAATTCCACATTGATTATGGCTATTCAGGCGTCATATCATGCTATTACAAATTAAATTATATAATTATCAGAACAACTTTCATACGGTTGGAATTAATTGCTCTTCATGCCAATTTTTTATTCATACCTGTAATGTTAGATATTAATATGGCAACACAAATATTGATTGGTAATACTGTTTAATTCTAATGTTAGCTTTTTTATACAAGAGGAGGCAAACGAGCAAGGTGACCCCTTATAGAAAGTGGTCACCGCCGCCCACGGGCATCCGCAACACCAGGAGTATCACAAATGCGTTGCCGACCTATAAGGAATGAGTACGCTCTTTTCTTGAAAGTCCCTAAGTTATAATTATTTGGGAATACCGCCCTCGGTAACTGATTCCACAAATATGTTATTGTAGAATGCATTTGTTTCTTACTCTTTTGTTTTCTCTTCCTTCATGTAAAATGTCTGAGACATATTAGTAACCAAAACAACGTTATAAATAGATAAAAACAGTTGTCATTCATTAGTTTGTACATATAATGTGTCATCATCATATTAATTATTGTATACATATTTTAAAATAAGAAAAAAGACAAGCCCTCAGAGTATCTTGCCGGATGTTCTGTGTGAGGCTGCGTTCCGATCTTGTGTCAGATTTAGTATTATAAAGACGCATCACATCTGCCTATTGTAGGTTTATGTAAAATAAGATTATTTTGAATTTGAATTCGAAAATATGTATTTCAATGTGATTTCTTACCTACTATTATCAATGAGTTACAAAAATAAATAATTTGATGACCCTAATTACTTTTTTACGCGGTCCCTAGGTACCGCGAATTGCAATAAAAGTAAAAGTCGGTCCCCCTAGAAAGATTTTGCGTTTGAAAAATTTATTCAACAACACTTGCACTTTCTACAATGCATTTTTTTATTTTTATAGTTTATGTATATACAACTTATGTATATTGTTATACAGCCCTGATAATGCTTGTATAGCGAAACCGGTTTGCTAAAACTATAAAAATAAAAAAATTGTGGAAAGTACAAGTGTTGTTGACTAAATAGTTTCAAGAATGGAATTCCACCAAGCACCGACGATAAGAAGTATAGAAACTTTGCATTTAGGTTAGCACTTGTTAGTAGGCGATTTCTTCTTTGCAATGTTATGTAATAAATTGTTAAAAAAATTAAACAGTGTACGTAACCTCAACCCAAGTTGACAACCATTTACCATTGTACCACTTAATATTACGGTTAAAAGAAATTATCTTTCTACCATCATAGTGTCACTAATGTCGAGTTTCAATTTTAAACACCAGGGTTTAACCCATCAACAGACGAGCCATTGCAAACATTATTTTAAAAACATAACTCAGCTGTTAAAGTGACACAAACATCCGAAGATTTTCAACAGAAAAGAAGTGATAAATCTATCACTCTTTTGTCCCTTACGACACCTGTCCACAAATCCGCAATGCGGACTCTAAATGGAAAATAAAGCGTTTATGTCTCTGCGGTTTTGTTAAATATTATATGATCCAAAGATTCAGGCGCTGGGCGGAATGTGTCTTTGTGAATCGGGTATTTATATGGAATATTAATGGAATTAAATACATTGTGTATCGATTTACAAAACACACATTAGTAAAATTACAAATCAGCACTATTTGTTATACAAATTCAAAAAACCCTATAGCTGTGTGTAAGGTGATACAACCTTTGTAGTCTAATGGTCCCCTGTTAGACCTAGGTTCGATTTCGAGCTAGGCAATAAAAAATGTGTTTTTTCTATTATTTAATAAAAACATCCCCAACACATATACACTCACAAATACAGACCTACACACAGAGACACGTCAATCTTATAAACACCACTCTTTTTCCGTAGGTAAACAAAGAAAAATGTCGTCAACCTAATGATATTGGAAGGCAAACAAGCAGACGGATTTCCTGATGGTAAGACATCCACGCCGCCTAGAGACACCAAAGGTGGTAATGGTGCCTTGCCAACCTGAGGCTGGGATGTTAAGCCTCGAGCAAAAGTAAGTTTACCGGCTACGTTACCCTCCGAACCGGAACACGTCATGAAAATTATAACGTCAGGAATAGGCAAGGCGGTGGTACCAATCACCAATCCGGGTGAGTCGCTGCAAAATACTACCACCTAGTCAGATGTCACGGTGCTAGTGATGGTAGTCTATTTTAGTAATTCGCGCCACTTGCAACAGTAACAACTGTTTTGGCGGGAAAGTTCCAAGTGACACTGAATGTTACAAACCGGATGAAAGTGACATGTTACACTGGTTCCTCGAAACTACCACAGTAAAAAGTTAATAAACATCGGGCCAAAAATCTCTGTGGCGTAGAAACTATATTTGTTTTATTTAAATGTAGCTGTTTCCGCAAACTTTATTTCACCCGTTCAGTTTTTATGGGAAAAATTAAAATGTTGTTCCTAGTTTCCTCGCAATTAAATAGGATAAAAAGTATCCTTTATATCCTAACTATCCTCGGAACCGGAACACGTCAACAGCAAGTACTGACGTTGTTGCGCAGGATTAGGTAGGGCGGGCGGTGGTACCAAACTCTACTGCCTACTCAGATGTCAAGGCGTTAGGGATCAAATGGTATATTCTGCAAAGGAGCCCGACCCAACACGTTAAAA
Source organism: Calephelis nemesis (assembly GCA_002245505.1). NCBI lineage: Eukaryota > Metazoa > Arthropoda > Insecta > Lepidoptera > Riodinidae > Calephelis > Calephelis nemesis. The sequence goes on from NJDD01000561.1 coordinate 570,156, forward strand.
GTAGTGTATCTACCACTACTTTCTTTTAGATGTAGATATTAATTAAAAAACCCACAATAATACTGGATAGATTTTATGGAGTAAGACGGCTCTCCTGCAGGAAAGAGACAAATGTGTCCCATAGACACGATAGATTTTGTAAGCGCGTCGATGTCCTGTAGCCGGGGTGTAAGGCTATTTTTTTATGATAATGGAAGGCAAACAATCAGACGGATTTCCTGATGGTAAGAAATTCATGCCGCCTTCAGACACCAAAGGTGGTAATGGTGCGTAGCCAACCTGAGGCCGGGATGTTAGGCCTCGGATAAAAGTAAGTTTACCGGCTACCTTACCTTTCCAACCGTAACACGTCAACGGCGAGCATTGGAAGTTATAGTAGCAGGAATAGGTAAGGCGGTGGTACCAATCCAAACGAGTCTCTGCGAAACTATACCACCTAGAAGGATGTCACGGTGTTGATGACGGTAAGCCAATGCTCGCCTTTTACGAGCTGCTTGATAGGAAGGCAGATTGTCTGTTCTGAAAAAGAGCCCGGGCCAACTCGGGGAAATATTTGCGCAAATCTTTCGGTTAACCTATCATCCAAACCAGAAAATTACAGAGTTATTATGGCAGGAGTAGATAAAGCGCTAGACCCTAACCAGGTCAGCACCTGTGAATGCTACTCAATAAATCCAGACCAAAAGGGGGAATTTAAAAACCATTAACTGTTATTTATTTTGCAATTCAATAACATTATAGTTTGTTTTATCAGACAGAAAATATGATCCTTTTATACAAGTGCAAGGATATAAAATATGAAAAAGACTGTAAATTCACTTGGAAGAGTCCTAAGAGAGTTGATCCAATCGTAAATAAAACTATATCAAAAATAACTGTAAAAACTGTAGAACAACTGCAATTTTATAAAGTTCCGTTTCTGAATGCACCTCCAGGGCTTCAATAATCCAACTCACTCAATGATTTGTAAGCTTTAGCTCTCAACAGGCGAATATATTTTAGTTCAGACTGAATAGCGGATCTACATTGTCTGGTTTTAATTTTTGTTAAAATGAAATATTAGCATTATATAAAAAGGCTAGATTCTTTTTTTAAAAAAAGAAGCTGCCAAGAATCTTGTATTGATTCTCTAGTGCTCAAAGTAAAAACAAGTTATTCATGATAATATTTTCTTGGAAAGGTCGTATTGGCAAATATTTTTTTTCAAAATGAGACTAGCGTTTATGAGTTATACTTAATAAAGTGTATTATTATTTTTCATCTCGTTGATTTAATTATAAATTTATTAGCTGGTACCCGCGGCATTTCCCGCGTTGTCCCACAGGAACTTTGTTTTGGGATACAAAATGTCCTGTATGTTAATCCAAAATAAGTTAAATTTCATGAAAAAAAGTTCAGCTGATTTTGCGTGATGGAATAACCAACATACATACAAACTATCGCATTTATAATATTAAAAGGACAGGATTCGTATGGAGCCTACTTTTGGTACTTCTTCGCATTGACATTGTTTTATAACCAGTTTATTGAGAAAATCAGACAAATATATATAGCGTAGATATATCATACGCTATAAATTCAATAAGTATAAAAATAAGTTATGAAATTGTGGGAGTCGGTTTTTTAAATTGAATTTAAGTTATTCAGATTTACATTTTTGAAAATGGGAAATGTAAATATGCACACTGTTAAAAAGCACAACTCAAGTTTCTGTATCGGAAAACTTAACGTGTTGAATGTATAATGCAGGGAGCTCGGTCTTAAAGCGATATGATGAACACTTTCGTTATTTCCCTTTTCTGTCACTTTTCAAGGCTATACATTAACACATTGTAACAAGTCTAACACATTGTTACGTAAGTATGTGATGATCGCATCGCCTGATACTTGAATAGTAGTATAGATAACTGGTTTAGTGCAATTCACACTGAGTAATACAATTCTGCCTTATCCAACCTTGTCGCATAATTTCAGTGCTCACCATGGTTGATCCATACTGGTAGCTAATTAACTTGCACACGTGGCCTAAAATCTCGGCCATAATACAATCTCCAAATGCGATTTCCTGATGTAATGTAGTTAATAGCCACACTCAGAGAAGTCAATTAACATTTCACCATATAAATTTAAAATTAATTGTCAGAAAAAGTCAATTTAATTACTACTCAAAAGATAATTTTAATCACGTCAGTTTATACTTAGATACACGTCAAACTTATGACACCTTTATTTTTTGTCAGGGTTTAAAACAATGTCGAAGGTCTGGATCTTTATAGATCTCGGGCTAATAGCATAGTCTAGACAAAGCATAACAAAGGATGTAGCATAAATCCCACACCTTTTACTCGTATTTTCAAATCTCCAGAGATTTCAAACGAATGTTTATAAGCTTTGTAACTTGTCAATCCGTATACTGCAATATAATAAGATTACTCCAAGGATTTCATCTGCTATTTTTTCCACTAGATCTTTATCGTAGACTGCGTCATTGGAGAATAGATTTTTTCGCAAACTTACACATCCCCAATTTTAGTCCCTTGGAGGTTGATTTTTGAAACATAAAAATAACTTCGTTAAAAAAAACGATTTTAAAAACTAAAAAGTATAAAATAATAAAGATTTAATATTATTAAGTACCAATTATTTATATGTGCTATTTACTAATAGGTTTGAAGTCAGTGCCAAGCCTTAAACAAATAATTATATTATAAGTAGTGATAATTAATATTAAATCTTTATTTTTTTGTTTTTGTCACATAGTCACCTAAGTGGATTAAATTTAATTGTGAGATTTGATTTAATTAACAAAAATAGACGTCGGGTAAGGTGAAAGTAGATAAAAAATGCTCATAAAATAAAACTAGTGGGCCTGCCTGAATCAATTTTTTATGAGACCAATTCAAAACCATTCCGCATCAAACAAAAAAAAATTACGCAAATCGGTTCAGTGATCTCAGAAAAATCGATGTACATACATAAAAAAAGTACGTGCCGAATTGAGAGCCTCCTCGTTTTCTTTGGCGTCTATGAAAAAGTAGTCGATGTTAGAACTCGGGCCATTAGTTATACGCATAATAAATTGCATTAGATTCAGACCAGCGGTTCAGTCTTAAAAGCGTAAGACTAAGAATTCACGACGCGGTTTTTACCCGTGCCCGTGGCGGTTGCGGGCCTGCAGATTCCGTAGAATGTAGATTTATGTGCAAAAAGTAAGATCACATTTTACGACGCGATTTTCACCTGCAGCGCCTGCGGTTTGCTTGCGGTTCCCGCGGCAGTGTGAGCGGTCGTCTGTCCGTTAATCATGCGGACGGCGATCGGCGACTTGGCGGGTTGCGACCGCGTTTCTGCGGCTTGTACATAAGTCTTTA
>NJDD01000561.1:574957-597576 GCA_002245505.1 Calephelis nemesis
TTAAAAAAACCGCATCAAAATCCGTTGCGTAGTTTTAAAGATATAAGCATACATACATACAGACAGACGCGGAAAGCGACTTTGCTTTATACTATGTATAGATGAGGTTGAAGCAGATGGGTTGTCTGAAGGCAAAAAAACGTATTCCCTATAGACACCAAAGGTTGCACTCACACACCAACAAATGCTGCGTTACCAACCTTATTTTGAAAATATTTTATCGAGAAGATTACAAGCTAATCTTTCCTACAAAACTGGAACACGTTCGTACCTAGCACTGACGTTATCAATCTGTAAAAAAATATTTCAAAACTTGCACACAATCCTGATGTGAATGCGTAGTAAAAAGGTTGTATCAAGGACAATCGACTCGATGCCATCTAACTCGTCAATTCCATTTCAAGCTCAATAGGTACTTATCGACACATTCGTGTTGAATATGTCGTGAACAGACAATTTGGAAAAAATGTAAGCTTTACGCTTTCATTTGTTTTTCCAGATATCCGTTTGTATTATGTATAAATCAATATATAATAATTTAACACACTCACACATACTCAAGAGGCAAGAACAGTTGAAGGGTTTTTGCTGGAACTTGTTGGGAAAGTAGCTTAGATCTAAGAAAGGGACATAAAATGCTTTTTATTCTGTTCGACTGCGAAGGGAATAAGAAAAACAACATTTTAATAATTCCCGTACAAACTAACCGGGTTAAACTAGCTGTTCCAGTTTTTGATAAGTACTTTATAAAAAGAATTTTGGTTTTTGACCCCAAATGAAGGAAGTTTTTGACTGTTCTTAATAAATAAAAAAACTGTTAATCACGACATTTTTGGCACGCAGTAAGTGTAAGACTGGGGAAAGACCATAGAAGATACGGAACGTTAATAACCTGACGACGCTGTGGCTAATCGTATCCTATTTATGTTATAAATACGAAAGTTTGTCTGATTGTTTGTTTGTTACTCCTTCACGCAAAAACTGCCTAACCGATTTTAATGAAATTTAGTAAACATTTCTCTTTGGTAAACAATAGATTTTAATCCCGAAAAAATGTTCCTGTGGGATCATTAACTACGCGGGCAACAGCTAGTAATTAGTAATACAATACAATACAATAACTGTTTATTATGCACCAATTGCAGAGAAATTAATATACGCCAGATAAAACTTAAACTGTAAGATACATAAAAGCCACCTTGTCGCCAGGTAAGCGAGCTCTTCCAGGAATCTTATGGTAGACAAGATTCAGCGAGATAATGTACAGTGGAGTTCTTTAAGAGATTAAAAAAATGCACACACTAGATGTGATAAGATTTGTGCTAAAAACAAACAAAAAAAAAACGACGGGCTGCACTCCGGGAGTGCCGTCAAAAGTGAAAACTTGACTATTGACGCTGTGCATTTTTGATATTTTGGAATGGTTAGGGAATAGTTTTGCACGAATTGCTTTTATTATAAAAATGAACGTACTATCATTTATGTGGTAGAATACAATAGTCATTTATTACGCTATCGTACACAAACATAACAACACGAATATTCGCGCAAGCGCCCTGCGACGTCGTATGAATTTGTGATCAGGTCACGTGTCCTGACGTGACTTTAGAAGTTTTACCTATCCCAAAAAAGTATAAAACGCCAAAAAAGAAGTTTTCACATCAAAAACAATTGCAATCTAGTTACAGTGAAGGTAGAAATTGATTCTTTAAGACTGTGCCAAACAAATAGTTACATGATTGATTCGTTAGGTGGGGCGCAGCGAGTCGCCGCTATAGCAAAGTTATTTTGTAGAGTGAATTAGATAGCATTTTAAAGAAATATATAGTATATATTGGACGAAATATAATAAAAATCAAAATACATTTTTTTAAGCTTACATATAAGAGGTTTGCCTAAAGTTTGGCATCTTCACGCACATATCCCTTGAAGAGGTTGGCAGTGTCATAACCAGGACACTGGCCGAATACACTGAATCCCACATGTGACAGCTGGCAAGCCTAACCAGGAAACAGGCCGAAGACACTGAATCCCACAATGTGACAGCTGGCAAGCCTATTGCCAACTGGCCACGACTTTCCCTATTTTCAAATTTTTCTAGGAGCAGTCTCAACATGTTTCAAAAATTATTAATATTTGTAGGTCTCCTCATGTCTACGCAATACTTGATTATTAGATATTAGAATGATTACCAAATGCGCACTAATGATCTGGTCAAAGTCGCAAGGAGTCATAGGATACAAGCGGCTGGTGAACGTGACTTGTGGCGCTCTTTGGGGGAGGCCTATGTCCAGAAGTGGACGTCCTCTGGCTGATGATGATGATAATAATACCAAATGCGGTAAAAGCTTAGAAAACAATTTGTTTCTATTTCTTTAAGTATTCACAAGGTAATCCAGATCAATTAGGAAGTAAACTAAAATAGCTGAAAGGTAGGATTAGGGTGAGCACAAAATTTTCATTGAAAATTCATACGCTTCTTCTTTAGAAGACGTAGTTACCTTTTAGTCTGTAAATCCAGGTTGAAACTTAAAACTAGACATTGTAACATGCAAAAGCTATGCCTTTAACTGAACTGAACTCTACGATGATGAATATAGAGTTGATAGGTGAATAAATAGCTTTGTTAGCAGTATTCAGAGGTTGTTTGAGGCTTTATGGGGGTCCTTTCATTTGAGTCCTTTATAAACGGCACCAGCAATTATAGTTAACATGCCCCCAGGGCACTTATATTCAGGGTTCTCTAGGCACACAAAGAATACTTTACGACTGCAAGTAAAACAGTAATAAAAAAGAACGGAAATATAAATCTTGAAAAATTTCCTTGAGTTGTTTGATGTATGTATGATGTAGAATAATTGTTTTGGGTGTTTTAAAAGATATGAGTTTGGATTCGAATCTTGTGATGATTATTTATTAAATTCATGCCTTTTTTAAGTTACTACAAATAAGAAGAAAAATCTCTTTCTATATATTTTTTTTATTTTTTTCCCCGTGTTGGTTCGAGGTCTTTTGCAAAATAGACCATCTGCCTTTTTGCCAGGCAACTCTTAAAAGAAGAGCATAGGTTTACCGTCACCAACACTGTGACGTCCTACTAGGTGGGCGAGTTTTACAGAGATTCGCCTGGAATGGTACCACCGCCTTACTTGTTCCTGCTGTCATAATGTCAATGCTTGCCGTTGCCGTGTTTCGGTTTAGAGGGTAAGGTAGCTGGTAAATTTATCGAGCTGGATCGAGGCCTAACATTCCGGCCTCAGGTTGGCGACGCATCATTATCACCTTTGCTCTCTCCAGGCTGCATAAATTTCTTACCATCAGGAAATCTGTCTGCTCGTTTGCCTTGCAATACAATAAAAAAATGTTTGTTTTATACGGGATGATTTGGCCAATGATGAACCGATTTTAATTATTTTTTTGAAAAGGTATGGCATCATGAAATTAAAGTTGTTCCATTTTAATTAATTCATTTTATCATGATCCGACTAGTAGTGTGTAGTAGTGTAGTAGTGTAGTAGTGTAGTGTGTAGTAGTGTTATACTCAATGCATACTTTTTTTTTGTTTTTTGATTAAAATTGCGAAGCAGTAACGAAATAATTGGAGTTGGTCCATTCTATACCGTCGCCCTCCTGTGTAGAATAGACTGTTTATCTTCCTGCCAGAAAGCTTGTAAAAGGCGAGTCACTAACATCACTAACACCGTGAACTTTAATCAGATGGTAGATATGGAAGAATGGTACCACCGCTTTGCTTATTCCGGTCGTCATAGCCTGCATACTTGCAGTTGACGTGTTCCAGTTTAGGATGAGTATCTTAAACTTACTTCAGCGCGAGGTCAAATATCTCGATCTCAAATTGGCAACGCGTCATTATCACCTTTGTTGTCGATTGGCGGTAATAATTTCTCACCATCAGGATTATATCCGTCTGCCTGTTTGCTCTTCAATACTATAAAAAAAGTTTTACTGTGCTTAATTATTTCCTGTGTCGATGTCAAAGCGGAATAATGTTGCCAATGTTATATTTTTTGAGTAAGAAGATATTCAGGATGCTTGGGAGTCACTTAGGCTGCTTTTTATCTCGATATATAAACGATTTACCTTGGAAGAGTTGAACGTATAATAACCCGTGTATCTGCGGCAGCATCTTTTTATTATTAATGAATAAATAAATAAATAAATAAATTGTGAAACAAAGGTCACCGGGTTTGCTAGTTGTCTAATAAAAATAACGTTACCCGGGATTGGATATGTACCCAGTTGGAGTTAGGCTTGCCATTGCCTTGGCTTGCCCTGGCCGTGCCTCTGCCTGGTGTTTCGGGGATATGGGCGTGAATATTCACCGGAAAATGGTAAATTGATAACTCTAGGTAAAAAGACTGAACATATTCCACACTAAAACATGACTTAAGCGAGTACCGATACCGAATTTCAGATTAATATTTTAACAAATTAAATAAAGGCTTCTTTATCCCAAACAAAAGCCATTAACACCATACATAGTGGAATCGTTGATGAAGGTTAAGTTATAAAAGCATTGTTATTAGACAGAGGAAATCGCATGCCGGGCCTTTTAGACCCGCCTACACATACGGGTCGAACTATCGCGATGCCGTACCTATCGACAAAATTAACCCTGCAACTGATGTGTCTTTAATACATTATGACAAGGTTCATTTTGTGGATTATTTTGTTTTCGGATTGTGGTTATTTGGGTTACGGATAGCATTCCGTTATTCCGTAACAGCGGCATGTTTCGCTTGTATCGTTAAATTTATGAGCCAGCCGAGAAGTCTGCATTTCATTAGAAATGGCTATTGGTTTTTCGATTTCATTGTGATTATATTAAGACCACACATTCATTAGTGATATTGGTTTATTACTTAGAGAATAACAAATGGATTTTGTTGGCTCGTTTTTCAAGGAAAGGTCATGATGTTGGTCCGGGCTCCGTTGCAAAATAGACCATCTGCCTTATTACCAGGCAGCTCGTAAAAGCCGAGCATAGGCTTACCGTCACTAACACTAACGTGTTCCGGTTCGGAGGATAACGTAGCCGGTAAATTTTCTTTAGCTTGATGCCTGACATCGCGGCCTCGGGTTGGCAACGCACCATTACCACCTTTGATATCTCTAGGCCGCGAATTTTTTTTCATTAGAAAATCCGTCTGCTTTTTTATCTTCCAATATCTTAAAAAAAATTGTCATGATTTCGAGGAAGTCCAATATATGATTCATCAGGAACCGACCTGTGATATGAGTAATACTCAAATTTGAGTTAGACATATTTTTTTATTTACCTACCTACATTGACATTAAAAAAATAGCGTCAATTTTCGTAGTGTTAGTAACTTCAAAGACTAACTGCGACGCTCGGGTACAATTTGCGATGGAGTCAGGCATTTGCGTGATGATTTAGATGTTCGCGTTTCTGGGTTTGAATGTGATTATTAAATCAGTTCCTAGATATTATAAGCATTGCTATATCGCCTCTGCTATCGAACGGTCCGGCGTCAGACTTGATTTCTTGAGGTCCGGGGTTCGACTGCTAGGTTGGGCAACAAGAAACAATAGTATTTTTTTATTTTCAATTTTCTTATAAGGATAACATTGCCAGCGATAGGATATGTGCCCGGTTGGCGATACGGGATTGATTGATTGATTGTGGGACTTAGTGTCTTCGGCTAGTCGTGGGCGACCTAGTTGCGCCTCAGTCTACTTTTTCGGGGATACGGGCGTAAAAATACTTACTTTACTTCATCTATGTATAAGTGTCGTTAACTGAGACCCATAATACCAGCATTACCAAGATTAATTTGTGTAATCATTGAAATCCCGCTCTGTTTATATAGGAAAACTTAATTATTTTTTATAAGTTTACTCGCAGTTTTTTTACTTTAAAACTTTCCCTGGACTTCCACAAATATTTCAATACCAACAAAAGACAATCGGTCCAGCTGTTCTCGAGTTTTAGCGAAACTAACCAACAGCAATAGATTTTTATATTTATAGACGAAAATTTGATACCTATTCGTATAATCTAAGCATAATATAGGCATTGTAATGAATGAAAATTAATGTTTCCAAAAACGTAACACTTTTGTGACAGCAAAATAATAAAGTTATATTTATCCCAAGAATTATTCAACTAGAAGACGAATTTAAGCAACGATACCATAACAAAATAATAGCATTCCTTTCGCCATTGTAAAATGAAGTAATAATACGAAATTCAATTTGCCAAGGAACGTTAGAAGTGTAGTTTAAAGTAAACAGCCACTTTCTGTAATATTAGATCGTTTTCGTAAAATGACAAGAAAAGTAAAGAGAAAAATTACATTATTCATAAACAAGAGCAACTGCCTGAAAAATTGAAAAAAATTTCCGCTACATCGCTTAAGGCTAAAATTATTACAATAATTGGATAAGCTGTCTTACAAATTCGAGGTTCTGTAACTTTCAAGGTAAGTCTTATCCTGTCTGAGGAATAATTATTTTTTACTAGCCAACCCGGTGAACTTCACATCGCTTGAAATTACTGGCAATTGAGGGAAATTAAAGTATTACTTTTTTCTATTTTGTCTGCAATTTTCTCGGGTTTTCTCTTCACTGGCTGGTCCTGGCTGTTTAGCGGCAGGGGTGTAAGATTCATTTAACCTACCGACTACCTAACCCTTCGGAGCAGAACATGACATTATGGCGCAATCCATTACCAGTGGTCTCGGTGGTAATGACTGCTTCATCTGAACTGTCCGAATAATAAGATTACTTCTTCCGAACTCAGAAGTAGAGAGTGAATCTCAGTGAACCTGGACCAACATGGATGAAAATATTTCACATAAGAATAACATAACATATTATGTGTATATTTACCAAAGCAAAACGCAGAGCTAACATATTAATTAGCGAACGTCAAAAAGTTGACATAATTAATATCATTACATACTCTAATAACTGGTGAATATATTTTGTTAGGCGACGAATTTAATTACGTACATACACGGTGTAGAGTGACAAAGTTATCGTTTTTACAAAGAATATCGATATATTTTGTAACTATTTAATTAAATATCTCCAGTCTGTCAGTTTTCCCTGTGTTGGTCCGGGCTTCTTTGCAGAATAGACCATCTGCGTTACTGCCAGCTCGTAAAAGGCGAGCATAGGCTTAACACTGTGACAACCTAATAAGTGGTGCAGTTTTGCAGCGACTCGCCTTACCACCACCACCACCACTGCGGCTTTACCTATTCCTGCCACCTAAACGTTCAATGCTTGCCGTTGACGTGTTCCGGATTGGATGGTAAGGCAGCCGGTAAACTTACTTTTACTCGAGGCCTAACATCTCGGCCTCAGATGGGCAACGTACCATTACCACCTTTGGTGACTTTAGGCGGCGTGAATTTCTTACCATTAGGAAATCCGTCTGCTTGTTTTGCCTTCCATTATCATAAAAAAAGTTGTGTTAAAAATGTTCTACGTTCTAAAAGAGTAAATGTAATTTTGGGTCTGGCCTAAAATAAGAAAATTTTAAACGATGTATCTCTTTAGTTTCTAAAAAAAACCACTATAAATTTACGTTGAGTTTCGAAATGTGACCAATTTTTATTCTTCAAAAATTATTTCTTTTATCACTATTCTAGGAAAACATTAGTTGTGAATGAAACAAAGTTAGCCTTATTATGTGTTTAATTTTGCTACTAATACGAAGCTTGTATGTCTTGTTTGATATTATTTTACTGATATGTTTTTTATACTATAATCGGTAGTCAGTATCATTTCAGCATTAATAATATGTCTAGTGGTTTCGCTCGTTTAAATGTGAAAACAAAGAGTTTTCCTATACGCTGGTTTTTATTAATATAGGGCTTTATTAATTTTATCTAACCACTTTACCTCGTCTTATTCCGGGTCAAAGTAAAGGTTAATAAGGTCACTACCAACAAGGCACCACCCTACCCGGAAAGGTAGGACCGGGTAGGGATCCACCTTCTTTTCTATTCTTGTCGTCGTGATGACTCTGTCATGTTCCGATCCAGAGAGTAAAACTCGGTCAACTTGCACGATATACTTAACATCCCGGCAATATGACAGTAACGCATCTATAACATCTGCCTTTTGCAATCAAAAGAACCGTGTGCATGATTGCTGATAAAAGACAAAACATAATTACGTAATATAGTTTTTCTCTTTTCGTCCTCGAAACCAATAACAGAAGTTAGTTTACATTTGTTTCACAGTTTCCATCATCGACACTTGGTGAAAAAATAGAATTACTTTTTCAATTTTATAATAAAAAAAAAGTGTTGCTCAGGATTGGATGTTTGCCCGGTTGGCGATAGGCTTGTGACCTATCACATTGTGTGACTTCGTGTCTTCGGCTTGACGTGGGTTCCCTGGTTGTGCCTCTGCCTACTTCTTCGGGCATGTGGGTGTGAAGATATTATTAACTCATAGAAAATTATTTTCGACGTTTTAGTTCGGCTGGTAAAAGGACGATCTTAACCTTCTTAAGCTATTTATTTAGTGTTTAACGAAGTCAAGTGCATAGTAAAGAAAAGTGGGATTATTAGTACATCATATCAAATGAAACAATTATATGTGTTAAATAATGAAATAAAGCAATACCATTTGTAATAGATTCTCATATAAATAGTTTTCAAGGTTATTTAATATTAATGACTGACCATCAAGCAGACAAATTTCCTCATTACTACATAGTATGAAACAACACCGCTTCCTCTGTCTCTATGGCCCTTTATGTGCTTAAATCTTAAACGCATTTTTATGCGTTTTTTTAATAGATAAAGGATTGATAAGGAAGGGTTATATGTATATTTTAAAACCGTGTGAAGCCGGGTCGGGCCTCTAGTTATGTAATATACGATAATACGTAAAATTTGAAGTAACAACTTTGTGTTGACAAGCAGTCAGCTCATATTTTGTACTTTATTAGTCATAAGTGTCCGTCTTGTATTTTGTATCCTTACAGCACACGTGGTTCATTATTTTGTTGCAAAGTTGTTTTTCAAAACTATGATATCTCTAAAAAATTTATTAAAATGAAATTATTTCAAGGGCGTTTTTTTCGAAACTACATATTTTTCATAAATAATGTGTTTTTTTAAGGTTATTATTATTTTATCGCCTCTGTGGTCTAGCGGTCCGGGTGTTTGACTTAACTGCACGAGGTCTCGGGTTTGAATCCCGGGTCGGCCAACAAAAAGAAAATTGGATTTTTCCAATTTTCTAATAAAAAAAATGTTGGTCGGGATTGGAAATGTGCCCGGTTGGCGATAGACTTGCCACCTATCACATTGTGGGACTTAGTGTCTTCGGCTAGTCGTGGGTGCCCTGGTTGTGCCTCTGCCTACCTCTTCGGGGATATGGGCGTGAAGATACTCTCTTATAGAAGTTATTTATTTTTGTACGTAAATATTAGTGTTATTTTAAAAGATTTAAAACTACAAAATGTAATATTTAATCACGTAAATATAAAAATATTACTCTTATAATGTGATTGATGATTTTTCATACTTTTGATTTTGCAAATGGACACATCACATAAAACGGATTTTGTAGTCATCGACACAATATGTCGATCCTCCCAAATTCGTGGATGTAGATATTGCAGCAGTATTTACTTGGAAACCATTATGTAACCAACTGCACATAGTATGAAATAATATGAAAAGTATAAATTAGGTATTTGAAGTTAAATGTATATAAATAAAACTAAAGTTTTTTAAATTTGCTGAGTCAACATAGGGTCACAAATAACACCAGTATAAAATTAATATTTTTCTTACTGTCCTTGCAAAATAATAATATAAAAAAGTGGAGAGTACAGTGTTGCCAATTTGGTGATTTTAATTTTAGATTTAATGAGTTTTTTGAGTATGACATTCTGAAAAAAAATCCTCTTAATCCGTGTATGAATTTTTCAGTATAATATGTAAAAATATTCTTTTATTGCCCTTCGAGTAGAAAGTGACAACTTTTCTTACGCTTCGCTACAGAAAGTTGTAACTTACAGGCTTCTTCTGGGCAGCAACAGTAAATGAATATATAAAAAATAGCCTAAATCTCTTTAATAGTAAAAAACTGAAAAATTTATCTAATCATATATTTTCGACCTCAACTTTGCCTTGGAAAACTATTACATGTGATTTAGACTTATTATTTTATCTTCCTCGGGATGTACTATTATAATATTATTCTTACACAACCAAAACGTAACGGAACGTTTAAATGACTGCATTTCCGGGTCTGGGTGTTTATTAAATTTGTTCTGGTATCTGTTTAAGTATTTCTATGTATTATCGCCTCTGTGGTCGAGCGGCCCGGGTGTTGGACTTGACTATATGAGGTCTCGGGTTCGAATCCCGGGTCGGCCAACAAAAATAAAATTGGATTTTTCCAATTTTCTAATAAAAAAATGTTGATCGGGATTGGAAACGTGCCCGGTTGGCGATAGGCCAATGATGGGACTTAGTATCTTCGGCTAGTCGTGGGTGCCCTGGTTGTGCCTCTGCCTACCTCTTCGGGGATATGGGCGTGAAGATACTTTTTTTTTCTATGTATTAGTATCGTTGACTAACACCCATAACACAAGCATATAATTTGCTTACTTTAGGGTTAGATTCAATTTGTATAATTTGTCCAGGAATAATTAATTATTTTTTATTTTATTTATATGTATTGTACTTTTGAGGATCACCTTAACACTATCAGCAACAAAATCATCTATCGCTACCAAGTCTGAATTTAAGAATAGTGTCTTAGAGAAATCATGATAAATACTTAGTTTTGTCTATTTAAGAGATATAGCATTGAAACCTTTTTTTTTAATAACAAATAAGCTTTAAGGAGACTTACTTTTCTATGGTTTTATACAGTGAACAAAAACAAGGCGTTTTTGATGATAACGAACAACTGTAGTTTGTAGGCACAAAGATGCTATAGGTGGAGGTATTGTTAGGCTTGCTGTGCAAGTCTACCAGCTACCCAGCACCAGACTACAACAGGGTACTGTAATTATGGCGACAGGATTTGGTAAGGTGATGGATTTCTACCCGGGCTAGTTCCAGCACAGCACTCCACTAGTGGTTTTACGAAACGCTTTTACTACTCCAAATCAAGATAATGAAAAAATACTATAAATATATCAAATTTTATTTTTGCTATTCTTGTTTTTATGATATTGGAGGGCAAACAAGCAGGCGGATTTCCTAATGGTAAGAAATTTACGCCGCCTAGAGACACCAAAAGAGGTAATGGTGCGTTGCCAACCTTGGCCTCAGGTTAAGCCATGAGCAAAAGTAAGTTTACCGGCTACCATACCCTCTAAACGGGAACACGTCATCACGTTTTGGCGGTAGGAATAGGTAAGGCGGTGGTACCAATCCGGGTGAGTTGCTGCGAAACTCTACCATCAAATCAGATGTTACAATGTTACTGACGGTAAGCCTATGCTCGCCTTTTACGAGCTGCCTGGAAGGAAGGTTGATAGATAAGTTTCTGCAAAGGAGCCCGGACCAACACGGTGAAAAAGTCTGCCTTTTCTCTTATTCTTCTTCTTGTCTTCTGTCAGTGGATTGGATTTGATTTTGAATAATTTCACAATGACATTATTTTCAATGAGGGAATGGTAGAGGTTAGATAAAAACATCTTGAAATTTAGGGAGTTTTGAGGCCACATATAGATAACAATCTGCAAAGTATTCAAAGCAAGAAACATTTTACACTTTACAGTGTAACCATTTAATACTGCAGATCAAGCGCTGAATGAAATAAAGTGTCTAATAATATCACACAGAACGCTTACCAGTTCAGCGTTTAAACGCTGTCTGATTCCATTAAATAGAGAATTGTGATAAAAGCGCTGAATGAATTATAGAAGTCTAATAATATATCCAAAAAAATACGCTAGCCGTAGCGTTAAAGCGCTGGCGGTGGAATGTTGCATTATAGATATCCGTCTTACGAATTTTTGTCTTACGAGGTCTCGTGTTAGAAGTTTTTATCCTTTCCAAAAAAAGTGCAAATCCGCTAGAGAAGTTTTCAGTTCAAAAATTAGTAATAATAAATTGTTAATTTTTTGGCACATTTGATTATTAATTTAGCAATAACAAAGTAATTATCAAGCGATCACATTTCAAAATACTGAAAAGTGATATGCGGTATAGCCACTGTTTCCAATTAAATTTTGCGGTTAATGAAAACCAACCACGTCTCACAATAACACAATTTACTCCATATATCTTGCACTCGATCCTCGTATTGCTTTGCAGGCGATATCACAAGGTACGATACGATACAATACTACGATAGCTCTAAATTAGTCTTTATTGCTTGGTATAACATTTATACTAATACTCCAAGAGCTGGTGTCCATTTTTTCACATTGTCTAGAGGTTAATTTTTTTTAATAGGTTTTTTTTTCAAAAATCCTGTCTCGTTTTTAATGTTCGTTTTTGATTTTTTTTTTAAATTCTGAGTGTAGAAAATAATCTCATGGTGTTATAACTTAAATCTGGTTGTTACAGAATGTATCGAATGACATGTGACAGGAATGTATAAAGTGTCCTAGCAGCTCCGGATGATAGGTAAAGTGGGTCAGCTCTACATGCTTATCTCTCAATTGATTTGATTGTAACTTGCTCTATTTTGTCTATCATTTTTTATATGTAATCTTGCATACGCGAGTGCAAGATTAGACATTAAAAATAATGCAGCCTAATTTTTTTATGATATTTCACCGTATTCCCGTAGGAGGTCTAAATAAAATTTATATTTGGTTGAAACTACGGGCAATCTAATATCCTACAAACGGTAACCACTTTTGCAAAGTATAGTCTGTTTAATGAAACGGGCTATTTTCTGAGTAATCCTGAATCGATTTTAAGATCCCGAGTTTCACAATAGAATGTAGTTAGTAATCGTAGGCAATCTGTTAGAATTTTTCGTATTAAACGTTTAAAAAAAAACATGTCTTATCAATTTAATTTCTTGCACTTAGCATGCTTTATCACTTAGCTTTCATGCATTTAGCTTCAAGAGGCATGATTATGTTAAGAGATAGGGCTATAATTAAAGGTTTCACTAAGAGAAAAATTTTTGATTCAGTGTTATATTTGGAAATAATATAAGATAAACATGTTTTGGGTCAAAATAATAACTTCTTAATAAAAAAATAAGTGGGTCATAATTCACGGGACTCACGCACAAGAATGTCTATTTGACCTATTATTTATGTCATAACTTGGTAATTTATACTTTTGTATAGAATTTACTCATTTGGGAATTGCAATTGTGTTTAATTTACTTGACAAATTTCGCAACAGGCTCTCGGGCTATTTTACATATATCTTATGTTCATGTGATTTTGTCTGGTTCATTTAGTTATTAACCGTTATTAGATAAACTTGCATTTTGAGGTTTTGCTTTTGAGTGGCTTTTGTTGAGTACAATAAAGTAATAAATAGATACAATATTTTGTTACACAGAAAAATAACGATAGTTTAAGTTCCGACCCACTATCGGAATTTCGCTACGGAATTCATTACTAAGAGCCGAAACAAAATTTCTACCATAGTAATTCCACACAAATCCATTCCCAATCCATCCATTCCAAAAAAAAACTATTGATATATGTGGTAAGTCAAGAGATTTGTATGAGTTTGAAATTGTAATAGTTTTAAAAGTCCATTCGTTCGTCTGAGTAATCGTGTGACAAACACAAAAAACACACCTCCGAATTGATTAAGTACGTGCAGTTTTTTGAAGTCGATTAAAGTAACAAAATCTAAATAAATATTTTCAAAACGGAGAAATATTATGGTATAATTTTATGAGTGGAGATAGTTATTAAGTTGGAGAGTAACATAGGCTACTGTTTACCTCAATGACCAAAAACGTTTTTTCATATGATAACTCAATACAAGCACACGGGTTTTCCGATGGTAAGAGACAACTGCTATCCATGGATATTATAGGTGCACATCTGTCCTGTGTTCAGCATGTTATGCCTAGTGTGCAAGTCTACTGGCTACCCTACTGTATATACCGGAATACTACAGAACCATTATGGAGGCAGGAATAGGTAAGTGTTAGATCATTTTTGTCATAAGATTCGTCATTATTCAGATTCAGATTGGTCATGTTGCTTACCTTTTACGAATTGTCTGACAAAAAGGCAATATTTATTCTACACAGAGGTCCCAGATTATCACGAAAAAATCGTGAGAAAAGTCGCATACAACAGCAGTATAATAAAACATACCATGTCACATTATTTTAAAATAATCCGCTTTTTAAACCAGCAAGAATAACCTTCACCAAGATCATTTATAAACGTCACACATACTGAAAGAGTGGATTGAAACTGAGTCATTTTGTGGAGTCATAAGAGCTAAATTCCCGTGCTTGGTACAGGAAGTTTTCATAAGAACTTCAGTGTAATGTAATGAAAGAAAGACCGCACGCGGCGAGGCAAATTGCTTTCAGACGACACGTTGCATTAGGATGGTACGCTTTGTTAAGTTATCTTGTGAATTACATCATAACATGAATAGTTGCAGAAAATGTAGAAACTAGATGGAGGTCAAGTATGCCGGTTAATTTTGAATTGAAGATAAAACCCGCGTTAACAGTAAAGAAAGGAGTTAAAAATTACGCCACAGGACTTGAATCCTTAGTAGCTTAAATGCTTAGAGCATCGGCTTGGCATTTAAATCATGATTGGAAATTGAAATGAAATTGAAATTTTTTTCTTTAAAATGTGGAGAAAAAGAGAGAAACCTTTTAGGTGAAAACTCGACTGCGTATGTTCATTATTATCATCGGTGGTAGTTTAAAAAATGTCGACGCGCACAAATACCACTTGTATGGTTCATGTGAATAAAGATTATTCTGATTCTGATTCCGGTTCTGATCATCTCATCATAACCATTTGCTCTGGATATGGTGATATACTTTGTGTTTATTAATCCGGTTTTTCCGATTTACTATTTGAATTGATTAATTGATTAATTACTTATATGTTATGTTTACTCCGTCCCCGTGGAAATATAATATATGTGTATATATTTCGGTATGTATATCATCTGGCATTTATTTTACGATATTGGAAGGCAAACAAGCAGACGAAATGACACCAAAGGTGGTAATGGTGTTGCCAACCGGAGGCCTCGAACAAAAGTTAGTTTTCCGGCTATCTTACCCTCCGAATCAGAACACGTCAACAGGAAGCATTTACGTCATGGCGGCAGAAATACGTAAGGGGGTGGTACTAATCCGGGCGAGTCGCTGCGAAACTATTCCTCCTAGTAGGATGTCACGGTGTTAGTGACGGTAAGCCTATGCTTGCCTTTTACGAGCTGTCTGGCAGGAAGGCAGATGGTGTATTCTGCAAAGGAGCCCGGACAAACACGGGGAAAATACATTCACATTTCCGAAGCGTGACGAATGTAGCCTAACCACATAATTTAAATAGTCGCATCATTCGCTGACATATGTCCGAATCGAGCGATATGTCGCTACACCTATCCTTAGATAAGTTGAGGTGGTCCGGCTCAACTTCGTGACACATGAGTTGATCTGCGGTTGAAGCATTTCGGTCGAGTTACTCACGTCTAGTACCAAGTATCACATACCTACACACCTGGCCAGCCAGTACGGCTTTTCCAAATCTATCACACTTTTCATAAAACTTATATAACTTACTTATACACACTTTATACCGTGTAAATGACAGCGTAACGAAAAATGAAATCATGGATTCTGTACATGTTAAACATGCATATGTAGTTGGAATTTTGTGTCGCATATCTCATGTATTTTTGTCTTTTTTTTTTGTTGATTTCACTAACACCACCTTCTTTAAGATAATATATACGCCGTGTAAACGACAGCGTAACGAAAAATGCATGATAGACATGCATAAGTAGCTGGAATTTTGAGTAAGAAATTTCACGAGGTTTTGTCTTTTTTTATTAATTTCACTATTATTTTATTAATACAATCTAACGCAACTCGTTTTTTATTTAATATCAAATTAATAACACGTTTTTGATTAAAACAGCAATGTAATAAAACAACTTATTAGGTTGGCACTTACAGCTTACAATACGCGGCTTAATGCATATATACTTTGTGCGCTATACATTGCGGGCTGAAAAACTGCTATATATTTAATTAAACCACTTGTTTCCGATAAAAACTGTAAAAGGAACTTTGAAGTCTGATATGTATCTAAACTACAACAGAAGTTTTCGTTACGGTGTTAAATAAATGTATATCTTTATATTTTATATATACTTTTTTTTACACTTATCATACAAACACGCTGATTTCAAAAACGTTTTATGTAATAATAAGCCACTTAAATTATTACACTGACAAACTTTATTTAAAATTAAGCACAACAGATGAAAATCCTAAACATTGACCTAACTTAAGTAAGCTCGAAATTCAAATAAGTTTCGGAGGGAATGATTTGAGTAAACATAATTAAAGGGTAGCCCAGGGAGTCAACTTTTAATCGGCTTTGAGACCGTCTTTTGTAACTTAGGAAGTTACTTAGAAAAGTAAGTAAGACAAACCGGCTTATTACTTTATACTTAAAATGGCCGCTCTTGCCTATTTGACTTAGGTTTGTTTGATATTTTCCACCGTCGGCGCTTGGTGAAACTTCTAAATATTAATATTTTAAATGAAAAAAACACTTGTACTATTTTACGTATTACTTATAATTTATTATTTTATAAATAGCCTACCGGTTATGCAGAGAGCATCATATAGGTCTAGTACTTAAACTACTGTACTGTACTGTACGTAAAATAGTACAAGTGTTTCTTCATTTAAAAATATGGCTTAGGTTTGTTTACGCTAAAAGCTAATACTTGATTATTTGGAAACAGAAATAGAAGCGAAATGAGAATTTTGATTGAGGAAAGGCAAGCGAATTTTCTAATAACATGACATATTCGCTGGCGTTATATTAACGGTCTTATTAATGAATATTGATTAACGTAGGAGTAAAATAAATTCATACACGTATCTGTATTACATTGTAATAAAGACTATGATACCAGGTTAAACTTAGGAGTACTTTACTGTGTGTAACAATAACGGTAAAGTTATAAATAGCGCGTTGTTTATTATGAGTATATCAGTCAACGTTTCCCATTAGAGATTTTTGGGAAACAAACTTATACATACATACATACATACATACATACATACGAACACTTCATTCTTAGTATCCTTTCCTCTCTCTCTCTACCTTTGTTCGAGAGGCTAGCTTACACGCCTAACTACACCGAACAATCGCGAAGCTCGGGTCCGATTCCTGACGAGAGCAAGAATTTGTGTGATAAACATTTAAATGTCTTAATTTAAGGGTCTGAGTGTTTATTAAATTTATTCTGATATCTGGTATATATTAAGTATTTCTATGTGTTATAATGGTTGACCAACACCAATAACACAAGGATATAATATTTTGCCTACTTTTCGGCAATTAAATTTGTGTGATTTTTCTAAGGGTATTTATTTTTATTTCATTTATTTGCAAACAATTGAAATATTGTCAAATGTATCTCAAAGCTTTATATCATTTCTGGAAACATAACAATTGAATGTAACACTGAAATGAAAAAAATCAATAACCTCAATAATTCTTCTTTTCGAGACTTCTCGAAATTCGAAAATTTTAAACAAAAAATTTGCATCTAAATCAGTCAAGAGATACTAAAGTTTGATACCACAGAGTTGAAAACACACACACATTCATATGGACACGTTAAACTGATGATAACCCTCTTTTTCCCTCGACGGTTAAAAAAAAACAAACATAGCAGGTATTAGATGTTAACATAATTATGTTATTTTGCATCTTATGATGTTATACTACTCTGTCAAAAAATTACCGGGAGAAGATCAACAAAGTAAAAAAATATTTATTATTCATCCAAATTTATATAACAAGTAAAAAGGGATCTTCACGCCCACATCCCGAAGAGGTAGTCAGAGGCACAACTAGGGCACCCACGGCTAGCCGAAGTCACTAAGTCCCACAACGTGATATGTGGCTTACCCCGGACATATTTCCTTTTTTTTTGAGTTCCGACCTGGGAATCCAACCTCGGACCTCTAGAAGTCTAGTCCAACGCCGGGCCGCAAGACCACAGAAAAATTATTGTATCACCTTCAAAGTATGCTCTCTCAAAAACGATACATTTACGCCAATAAATACTCCTGTCATCAGAAAATTTTTAAAACGCTTTTTCCTGAATTTAGTACAGTTCTAGCCGCAATTTCTCTTTTATGTCTCGTCGTCATCATCATCATAAGCCGGAGGACATCTACTGCTGGACATAGGCCTCCCCCAAAGAGCGTAACAAGTCACGGTCACCAGCCGCTTGTATCCAGTGACTCCCCGCGACTTTGACCAGATCATCAGTCCACAGGTCCAATAATACGTCCTCCGGTGAGTTTTTTCCCCAGCGGTTGTCAATTCTGCGAGCTATGTGGAATGCCCATTGCCACTTTAGCTTGCTGACTCTCTGGACTATGTCGGTTGCTCTCATTCTCTTGCTGTTTTTTTATTGGCCAAATAATAGGCTAACAAACATGCAGTCAAATTAAAAACTAATTCTTCTGAGAGTCGTTATAAAAATAATATAACATTTTATTTTTTCAAAGTAATTTTAATCTAGGTACAGAGTTTAATAAAAAAAAGTGTAACTATTCCGCCATCTTGAATAGTCCACCATATTGGATTGAGAATGACGTCACAATATTTTTCGTATTGGTCTTAAAAAGCTCTTTTAATTGATACCCATATTGTAAAAGTGCATTAAAATAACTATTCCTTCATCTTGAATGGTCCACCATATTGGATTTAGAATGACGTCACGTCTTTTATCGTCTATTATCATCCAAACTAAAAGTTTATACAAAATTTCAGCACAATCGGTTGAAGAAATCTGCCACAAAATTGAGTGCAAAGATTCCACCCGAACTAACATACATACATTGCAAGTTAAATGAATAAAATAAAGTAAATAAAACAAATAAATAAAATAATGAAATAAAAAAGACTTTAAAATAACAGCGGTTGCTTGAGAGCTGATCTAAAATAATACTATCTTAGATAGGTTATTAATATTAACCGTTAGTCGTTTAAATCGGGTAGCGTTCATTAGCGAATCAAGTGGCAGGTGCCACTAATTCCGAATAATTATCTAAAAATTTTGGTCATTCGATACTTTGACTAAACCATACTAAAATATTAACTATTAGTACTTGTCGTTTAAACAATAATTAAGACGGTTTTACGAATTTCCAAATTTAGTAATCAAAAGTTTAATTGATGTTCACGTTTAGCCTTTGAAAACTGTTTTCAAATTCAAAACTCTGTTAAATTAGGTGCTAGTATTTTCACAAACTGTCCTCTCAGAACTGCTAACGAAACAAGAGATTTGAACTTGTTAATACCTGAAACTATCGTTCGTTTCAGCCTAACATAGTCCTGTATACGGGGCAGGGGACTTACTCAAAAAGCTTAATATGTGAGGATCATATTGGCATCAGAACAGGGATAATATTTAATATACCTATTATTATTTTTAAAAAGCCCTCTTATAATAAGTTTAATCCCTGGCGGAAAAAGAGGGGTGTTTTATATTTTGAGTATCTATTTGTAATAAGTATCTATATATGTCTGTGATGTCATAACTCCTAAACGAATGGACAAATTACGATGCGAACTTTTTTTAAAGCTGACGCGTTGTATTGGATTTTAGCTGCATTACGGGTGGGTTACATAAACTTGATAATACGCTCCCTAATGGAAAGTAGCCACCACCTTTAAAAAATTCTGTTAAAACGAATAAAAAAAGTTATACCTATTTAAAAGTTATGTTATATTTTGGCATAAGTAAGCAGAAGCCTCAGCATTTAAAAAAAAAATTATGCCTGTTTAATAATTTATATTTTCGTTATCAAAAAAGCTACTGATCCGAAGAAACTTTATAGCGTTAATAATTTCATTGATAAAATATCTAAATAATATTACAAATACCTCAGCACATATCTCAAAGTGATAAAAATATTTATTACAAACGTGTTCATAAAATTCACCTCCCTAGCCATTTAGAATCATCGTACTTTAATATCTAAATAATATGAATTATTTATACCTGTAAAGAAATTCTAACATAGTGCTTTTAGGCTAGGCTAGTTGCGGTATCGAATCATCACATTGTATAAAACAAAGTCGCTTCATCTGTCCCTGTTTCCCTTTGTATGCTTAAATCTTTAAAACTACGCAACGGATTTTAATGCTTTTTTTAATAGATAAAGTAATTGAAGAAGAAGGTTTATATGTATATTTCATAACCGTGTGAAGCCGGGGTAGGCCGCTACTTGAATATAAATGTGGCTCTTAACGAAACTGTTTAAAGACTGCAGCTATAAGCAGATGTGTCTAGTGCAGATATTATTTTTCTAAATCCTGTCCAATGTACTTTTTTATGTAAGAGGTCAGCGAACGTGCATACAAGTATCCTGACGGTAATCGTGGTCTATAGACACCATTGATGTTACAGGTGCGTCGCTATCCTATGGTTGGGATATTAGGCCTATTGTGCTAGTCTACCGCTTACCCTATCCTCTGAACTGGGACGTGACAGAGTCATTATAGTGGCAGGGATAGGTAAGGCGCTGCCAGACCTATATTTTACAAATGCTCGCCTCTTACGAGTTGCCTGGAAGAGAGGCAGTTGGTCTGTCCTACTCAGCCAACCTGGACCAAAATGACGAGTGATAGTAAGGTTCCACTGACCTTAAATTCCGAACGACTAAACTGATTTGGCTTATAAAATGTATTGTGTTCTTTATTATCAATATACGTTTAATATAAAGAAAATAAAAAGTTAAAATTCCATGGAAAATGGAAAAACAACTCTTTATTTTTCCCATGCAAACTAAAGGGTTTAACAAGTTTCGTTGGGACAAGTAGTCAAATAAAAATAAATAAAATAGAAATAGTTATTGTCGATAAAAAACGGATCGTCGATCATTTAAAGTCAGCTAATAGGTACAAAATTTATAAAATGAACTATCAAATAAAATATTACAAAGAAAGTATCGAACTGGCGTATTTATCTGTATTTAAAAGAAAGTCGTGTTACTTACACTATTTATAACTCGAGCTCTATTGGACCAATTTTCATGGTTTATGATTCGTCGGATTTGTCTTGGTCCCGAATTAAAAACAATATAAGCTAAAAAAATATTTTTTTTAGTTTTAGTTAAACTGATTAGGCTGAAAATTGATGGAGAGGTAGCTTAGAATCGGGAGAAGGACATGGGGTACATTGTATCCCTTGAAAAACGACATTTTAATTTTTCCCATACAAACTGAACGGGCGGAACAAAGTTCGTCGGAACAGCTAGTATATGTATAAAAGAAATACGTGTTAGTTACACTATTTATAATTTAAAAACGGATGAACCGATTTGGCTGAAAATATAAAGAGAGGTAGCTTAGAACCAGGAGACGGACGTAGGATACTATTTATCCCTTTTCCACTACACACTTTATTTAACACTTTCTGATACTCTCCAGCCAAGAATAACGTAACATAAGGTGTATAATGGATAAGTACAAGTGTTAACTACACAAAAAAAACGTGTGTATACAATGGAATTTCACCAAGTGCCGACGATAGTAAGTATAGATTCTACTATTTATCCCACTGCACTTTGAGGAAACCAGAAAAAAACAACATTTTAGTTATTCCAATACAAACTGAACGGGTGGAACAAAGTTAGCCGGGACAGTTAGTTAATGATAAAATAACATACAAACATCATAGATATTTTAATTGGTTCAATGCTAGCTTGTTAATAATTCACGTGTTGACCCGGGCTCCTTTTCAGAATATACCATCTGCCTTCCTGTGCCAGGCAACTCGTAAAAGGCGAGCATAGGCTTACCGTCACTAGCACCGTGACATCTGACTAGGTGGCAGAGTCTCGCAGCGACTCGCCCGGATTGGTACCACTGCCTTACCTACTCCTGCTGCCATAATGTCACCGCTTGCCGTCGACGTGTTTCGGTTCGGGATTTAAGGTAGCCGGTAAACTTACTTTTGCTCGAGGCCTAACATCCCCGCCTAAAGTTGGCAATGCACCATTTCTACTTTTGGTGTCCCTAGACGGCGTGAATTTCTTACCATCAGGAAATCCGTCTGCTTGTTTGACTTCCAATATCATAAAAAACTGCGTTCATTTGGATTACCCTTTATTTTCCCTGGTATTAAGTTTCCCCGGGTACCTTCCATTCTTCATTCTTTCCACATGATCGAACCAGCAACTATAAATACGAAATATTATAAGTTAAAAAGTATTTTTACATATAATAATATTTACCCGGATATGGAAATCCTTGATATGTATACTATCAATAAACTTGGTTTTTACCCGTGTTGGTCCGGGCTCCTTTACAGAATAGACCATCTGCCTTCCTGCCAAGCAGGTCGTAAAAGGTGAACATAGGCTAACCGTCGCTAACGCCGTGATATCTGACTAGGTGGTAGAGTTTTCGCAGC